>JAVJGI010000014.1:10895283-11070958 GCA_035590275.1 Ibycter americanus | reverse complement strand
AGCCACAGCTGTACATTATCCACATCAGCCAAGCCACCACCCCAGAAGCAAGCCCACAACTGTATATTATCAATGTTAATTAACCCTCTACAATTCCTCTACAGATTTCCTCACTGATTGTTAAACTAAACCTTACTACGATGATGTTAGAGGCAGTGGTTAATGAGTGGCTGGGTACTTTGATGTATGCACTCCCTTTCCTCACCATCAATGCAAAATAATTAGAACTACCTTGTCTTGAATTATTTTTCCCTTTTAAGCAAAAATTATTACAACTTTCTTCCCTAAATCAGCCCTTAGGATTTACAGGGCCATGCTGAATTCAGAAAATGATATAATTTCTGAAATGAAAGTTAAATCCTGTCTGGATACCAGCAACCATGACCTGATTACTCTGAACTTGTGAACACAGAGATGGTCCCAACTGTAAGCCACATATTTTCTGTTTCAAATGGACAGATTTTTCATGTCTAAGGAAAATTATTAGTGAAATCAATCAGGAGAAAAGTGAAGCCATGAGAAAGCAGATGAAAAGGAAGAAAAGTTTATTAGGTTATAGTTACACTGCAGAATGAGGCAGAGCTCAGAGGTGGCGGGGGAGTGGCAGAGTCTGGTGGCTTAGGCAGTGTGCTCTTCAACTGTGAGCACCAAATCTAGTATGTCTTCATGGCCGTGTATAACAGATCAGTCAAGAGTAACCTTACACACTGCTCCCACATGCAGTGGACTTGAGTCCTTAAGCAATCAGGATAGTAAAATCCCCCAGCGTTGCGCTCAAGTCCCTTCTTTAGCAGAGAGAAGAGATCAGGCACTGGAGATGAACATAGACACTGACAGAAAATAAAAATGATAAAATAGGGAAATAGCACTATGTAAAATGTAAATTATGCATAAAACTAAGGAAATTAAAGGGAAAAATTATAACAGTGTGAGCAGTAAAGAAACTAGCAATGGGAAAGTCCCATTATTAGGTGAAGATGTAATGCTGATGCATGGAAGGTTACATGTATGGAAGGAGATGTTAAGTAATATTTCCATTCTAATCCAGGTTTCCGTTCTACTGCTGCAGGTAATGATAACTATTACTTGAACTCTTTAGGGCATTTAACTTGCTTTGGCATTCCTGTTAAAAGTCAGTGCTGTACCACAGAGCACAAACTGAATGGATTAAGGAGTTGGTAAACGAGGTTATATATGTGCCATCTTTTCAGGGCCAACACAGTTAAAACTGCTGGAGACCATTCCACTCATCCACTTCTGTGCAACCACAGTGCCACTTATAGGCAGCATGTAAGCCATGTGTCTGGTGTCTACACTGCTTGAGGGCAGTCTGAAAAGAAGCTGTCTACCCATTTCATCAATCTTGGCAGCAGACAATGTGGGGTCCCTCCAGGAAGGACTGCCAATATGCCCCAAGATTTATTTCATGACCACCCTTGACATGGATCCAAGCAGGAAGGCAGATTACAGCTCGGAATCAAAAAGGCGGTCGTCCTACACTCTGTGTAAAGGTCTTAAATACAAGAGGTAGTAGGAAACATGAACATCATCTCACACATGAATGACTGGTATATAAGTTTTAAACTTAAACTTAAGTTTAAGCCCATTAAGGTAGTTTAAGCCATTAAATTGCTTCATCCAGTCTCTGAACTTACTGCATTCTGTCAAACTGGAGATCAGCATAGTCACCACAAACAAGAATGTGCAGACAGAATGACTTATCAGGACTGCTTAGCATCCTTAGCTCATCCAAGCTGTGTTTTAATGTAGCCAACAGCAAAGTTATACATGTAAGTACAAATACAAGGTGGTAACACCGTAAAGAGAACACACAGAATGGGAAAGTAACTCCTAAGAAGCAACGGCTGTTATTTTACAGACTGTGTGGAACAGACAAATATGGTGGTACAAAGAACTAGTATCACGTCTGAATCTGTAATCAGGGCAATAATTAGTAGACATAGTCAGACTGCTTTTTCCATTGTGTATTTGGGATAAATAAACCTTGCACTGGAGTATTGCATCCTTTCAGGATTGCTTCTTAAAATCTGTAGATGATAAATAAAGAGCCACAGAAATATTTGGGGGCTGAAGGAAGTTCGTATTTGGGACAAAATTAATGAGCTTAGTGTGTTTAGTTTGTTAAAACAAAACCTGACAAATACTTGTTTCCAATCTATAAGACCATCACAGAGGAATACTGAACTTTAAAGCATTAGAGAGAAAGGAATAAGAAGAATCAATGCCAGAAGAGGGAAACAATAATTTTCAAAAAAGGAATTAGGCAGAACTTCTATTGGAAGCGATCAACAAAAGGAACAAACAGCAAGCAAAGGAATGGGCTGTCTTGTCCCCAGTATCTTCATGTTTGGACTAGATGCCAGTCTGGAAGATTTCCTTTAGTTTAGCACAAGGCTTGTCCATGCATACCTGCGTGAAATGCAGTGGCTTGTGTTATGCAGGGCTTAGCAAATCACTGAGTATTTTGCCTTATACCTCTTACAGTTGTGTCTTCTCTTGCCTCCATCTCACCTGAGCACTTCAGACCAATCATCTTTATTTATCTTGTCCACAGGCCCTCTCCTTGGGTGCAGGCTGCAGTAATCTGTTAAAACTTTAGGACATAGTTAACAGAGAAGTCCTCTCTTGTCTTATGCTGATCTGGCATACACCTTTCACATGTCATGAATGTACTGTGCAAGCACTGTTGCAGATCTAAAAGGAAGCAAAATTGTAGTGGACGCACATTTATTTACAATAGAATAGTCTAGAATGGACTATTTCAATTTAAGGGACCTACAGCAATCATCTAGTCCAACTGCCTGACCAGTTCAGGGCTGACCAAAAGTTAAAGCCTTTGTTAATGGCATTGTCCAAATGCCTCCTAAACGTTGACAGGCTTTGGGCATCAACCACCTCTCTTGGAAGCCTGTTCCAGGGTTTGACCACGCCCTCGGTAAAGAAATGCAACACGTCCTGTCACTGGATACCAGGGAGAAGAGATCAGCACCTCCCTCTCCTCTTCCCCTCCTCAGGCAGCTGCAGAGAACAATAAGGTCACCCCTCAGCCTCCTTCTGTCCTAACTAGACAAGCCTGAAGTCCTTAGCTCCTCCTCACAGAACATGCCTTCCAACCTTTTCACCAGCTTTGTTGCCCTCCTCTGGATGCATTCAAGGACCTCCACATCTTTCTTGAATTGTGAGGTCCAGAACTGCGCACAGTGCTCAAGGTGAGGCTGCACCAACGCTGAATGCAGCGCGATAATCACCTCTTGTGACCGGCTGGTTATGCTGTGTTCGATGCGCACCAGGACGCGGTTTGCCCTCTTGGCTACCAGGGCAGGCTGCTGGCTCGTATGGAGCCTGCTGCCGACCAGCACCTCCAGAGCCCTTTCTGCAGGGCTGCTCCTCTCCCGATTTATACTTGTGCCCATCATTACTCCATCCTCAGTGCAAAATCTGGCATTCCAACTTGTTAAATATTATCCCATTAATCGTAGCCCAATGCTCCAATCTATCTAGATGCCTCTGCAAGGCCTCAAGAGAGTCAACAGCACCTCCCAGTTTGGTATCATCATCAAACTTGCTAATGGTGCATTCAACTCCTGCATCCAGATTGTTGATAAATATACAGAACAGAACTGGCCCTAGAATTGAACCCTGAGGTACACCACTGGTGACTGGTCGGGGCAACAAAGCTGGTGAAGAGTCTGGAGCACAAGTCCTATAAGGAGCAGCTGAGGGAAATGGGGTTGTTTAGTCTGGAGAAGAAGAAACTCAGGAGATCTTATTGCTCTCTATAACTACCTGAAAGGAGGTTGTGACAGGTATGGGTTGGTCTTCTCTCCCAGACTACTAGCAACAGGACAAGAGGAAACAGCCTCAAGTTATGCCATGGGAGGTTTAGATTGGATATTAGGAAAATTTTTTTCACTGAAAGGGTGCCGAAACATCAGAACAGGCTGCCCAAGGAGGTGGTGGAGTCACCATCCCTGGAGGTATTTAAAAACCACATAGATGCAGTGCCTAGCGACATAGGTTTAGTGATGGACTTGGCAGTCCTGGGTTAACGGTTGGACTTGATGATCTTAAAGGTCTTTTCCAACCTGAATGATTCTATGATTCTATGAACGCAGAATAAAGAGACAGTGAGGTGTTATTTATCCTCTAAGAAAAGGACAGTGTCTATAAATGTGAGAGTGGTTAGGTGTGACCCATTGTCTCATGACTCCCTTTAGTTTTCTTGCAAGTTTATTTCACCTTGAAAGTTGTATTATTCTTAGAGTGTGACAAAGTTCCCTTTAAGGTGAGTTGGCCAATTTGTATTCTGTGGTGATCATTATAGCAATTTCTTGGCCACTGCTGGTATTTTAACAGAGTAGGCCAAAACTCTACCAGTTACATCCTGTGCAATCCTTTTGACTGCAGCAGGATTGCATGGACTATGAAAGTCATGCAAAAATTGGTCCAACCTTTGTAGTCTTCTTTTGGGAGCATAAAACACATGCACCAGTACAAGAAAAAAAGCATTTATTTGATAGAAGAACAATGACCTAGACTGTTTAATAGCAATATGAATACAATAAACCACTTGAAAAATCAGTGTCCTTGGATTTTCTTGCACAATTGAAAGTGCTATTTAAAGTGGCATGATTCATAACTACTCAAATTCTGTAGTTTTACAAAGACACATTAACTTGGAATACAGGGTGTTAAAAATGAGTAAGTAGTGCTTAAGGTTATTTTTATTAGAATAGATCACGTTAATTAGCCCTGGTATGGAGGGGAGGAGAAGTTTCTCTGGAATGCTCAACTCTGCAGTGCAGTATTAATTTTCTCATTCATTCCTTTTTAGCTCATTAGCTTTTAAATGTCATAGTTTAATGCTGAAGTGAAGCTGGAAGTATCTGTTCCCACTGCCACACATTTCAAGCCATCTCACAGTCATTGTCAGTATGACTAATTTAGATTGTGGTAGTACCCAGTCTAGGGTAGGGGTGCTATCACCACAGCTTGTGGTGATGACGAAAATGAACCCTTAAACTGAGATTTCTTTTTGTACAATTTCAGGATATTTTTGGGTTCAAATGAATTAAGGAATGAATTAAAACTCAAGTAGCTTTCTCTTTCTAAATGCAAGCAGAGGATTGGGGAAGGACAGAAGTATGCAGCAGTGAGATTATGGCTGTCATGGTTAAACCTCAGCCAGCAACTAAGCCCCACACAGCTGCTCACTCACCTCTACCCACAGCTGGGATGGCGGAGAGAATCAGAAGAGTAAAAGTGAGAAAATTCATGGGCTGAGATAAAGGTAGTTTAATGGATAAAGCAAAAGCCGTGCACACAAGCAAAGCAAAACAAAGAATTCATTCACCACTTCCCATGGGCAGGCAGGTGCTCAGCCGTCCCCAGGACAGCCAGGCTCCATCACATCTAATGGGGACTTGGGAAGACAAACGCCATCACTCCGAATGTACCCCCCTTCCTCCTTCTTCCCCCAGCTCTCTATGCTGAGCATGACGCCATATGATATGGAACATCCCTTTGGTCAGTGGGGATCAGCTGTCCCAGCCGTGGCCCCTCCCAGCTCCTTGTGCCCCCCCAGCCTCCCCACTGGTGGGGTGAGGTGAGGGGCAGCAAAGCCCTTGGCTCTGTGTGAGCACTGCTCAGCAATAACAAAATCATCTCTGTCTCTAAAACAGAGCCCCATACCAGTTACTGTGAAGAAAATTAACGTTATCCCAGCCAAAATCAGCACAACGGCATACGATGACTGGTATCTGGAAAGAGAACTAAGGACTGGGAGATTTTTCCTCTAGGCAGAGTGTTGCACTGTGTAACCTACACCTTAACACTGTCCTTGTGCTTTGACTCATGGTCAAGCAGTTGAAGTTTAATAACTAAACTATTTTGGGGGAAAAGTTGGAAAAAAATACATAGTAACAGTCTCATAAAATGTAATCTACCTCACTACAAATGTAATCTGTATGCACAAGGGAAAAAACAATATTCTTACATACCCTATCAGTCTCACCTTGTGAGATTCCTTTCCTCTGGTAGCTAGTTATACCACCAGGGCTTGGTTCACCAGTACCTTGAACCTCATGCAGTGCTTTAGTCAATAAAAAGGTATTAAAATGCAACCAACCTGTGACACGGTGCTGTTTTAAATTCAGTTGTTACAGGAATGCATAACCAAAGGACGTGAACATCTTCATTGTTGAAATGTTGGTATTTTATACGGAAATTTCATACCGTAGTCCTGTATTGCCTATGGAAAATACATGTTAGCAGATAGGACTTGCACCAAGAAACTGCTTCTACTCTTTGTAGGCGGCAAGCTCAAGAATGAAGGTTATTAGAATGCTAACGCAAGTATTGAGGATTGGCATGCACAGTACCACATATCCCTTCAGAACCTTTGAGCTGTTACCTTCATTTTGCAGGATACCCCTTTCATTAAGGAATTACTAGTCTCACACTTTTGGAAGAGATCCCCCATATGAGATTGTGTAACATTTTAGGTCCTGAGGGTGTAAACGATTCTTTTTACACTGTCCTTTTGATATAAACCATGCAATGAATGTCATAGAACTCTAGTCAACTGACCTACAACTTCTTAGGTATAATTTCTCAACCTACCTGTAATTCTCCCTTTGCCAAAGAAGACTCCGTTAGGTACACGGCAGAAAGAGTCTCCCTCCACCATTGTGCTAAGGATTAAAGGTACCAGGAGCTGGTGTTTTTAGGAGACAGCTGAAATATGTGAATTGTCTGAGAGCAGTGTGGCCCTGCTTTTCTGTGTTAGATAGTACTGCCAAAAGGATTATACAAAGCAACAAGGAAATATTTTCAGGCAGGTAAAGTTTTTTCCACACTGTGAAAAATATATGACTCACTTCATGTTAATCACACAGTATTTTTGTAGAAGTACATCATAACAATTTCTTCAGTTCTTGTCAGTAATTTACCTTCCTAATAAGGTGGATCTGCTGAAAGGGAGCTGAGAATCAACAGATGCTGAAAGTCATTGAAATCTGAAATGTGAACCTAATGATTAATCTCTTCAGCTTTACACTTTCTCCCATGCTCCTCCCACCCCTTCAAATCCCTTTTAGAAACCTCCAATTATTTTAATGCCTCCTTAATAGAGGTCTCAGAAGGGCTTCTCTGACACATCTACCTTGCTCACAAAGCACAAGGGGACCAGCAACTCAAAGTATGGCTCTGCCCCTGATAATGCATGTGGGAAGTCCTGGATAGACACCACTGTGCTGAGTGTTCTGTGCAGCAGAGTAATGCTTTTCCCATCAAGACATAAACTCTAGATGCTACATTGTACTATTGAGGGTAAGAGCTTATGTCAGTCTCGCTGAAATCTGTGCAAAGTCACAAAAACTTACATTTTTGGAGGAAGTGTGAGGGGAAGGCCTGCTGCTTTTCTGGTCTTTACCTTTAACTCCTCTTCGTATCTTCACAACAGTATTGCTACCAGCAAACATCCTTTTCCACGCCCTGGTTTTTTGCATTAAAATGAATAAACTTATAAAATAGCTTCTCCTGCTTTCCTGATCCCAAACATCTGAAGTCCACTCTACATGCCATATTGCATAAGTTGCTACAAAATCTGCACTCTAACCCTTTTCCCCCATATATCTGAAAGATTCATAACTGCTCCTTTGGAGAGCTATTTGGCTTCTGATTCTGACTGTACCTGTGGTTTGTCTGCTGGAAGCATGATAGCCTGGGGTGCTGCAGCATCTCAGTTCAGATCGATATCTCTGTTGATGGAAACAAACTTGTAAGTCTTGATGTGGTCTGTTGCTGGAGACTTTCCTTATGGTTTTATAAGCCATACTCATTCACTGTCATCCTCTTTCTTCATCTACAGCTGCTTCAGCCTCATGGATCAGTCTTGAACAGAGCTGTGTTTCTACCAAACATAACAGCTGACTGCTGCCAAAAAAGGGAAGTCCCACTTCTCCCTCCAGGCCACACATTTGTGCTGCTTATCTTCTGCCAGCCATTTCTGGTGCTCTTTAAACTTTTAATCACCCATTAAAAATGGTGGACATTCTTTTGCTATCATAGCAAGCCAGGTGGATCACAGTATGTTCCAGTGAGCACAAAGCCATTGTGCTCACTCACAAGAGTGAGTGCATGGTTTGGAGCAGAGGAAGAAGAAGCAAGACTTGCCTTATTTGATGGATGTGATTGAATCAGCTTGGACATCTGCTGAACACCTTGCAAGTGCTTTATGGCTTATCCACAGGGGCACCTTATTATATGCCTTTGAGTCCGCTACCTGGAGATAAATGGTAGTCAGTCGCAAATCGTATTTGACCATATCCTCACTAGGAACTGGAAAGCAATGCACAGATACAGAACTAGTAAGAACCTGAGCCAGTAAAGCTACATGATGTGGTACAAGGTGGCATGGACTTCCTACTTTGTGCCTGGCAACAGCACAGCCTTGCTCCCACCATGCTGTGTGCAATCCAGGGTACCTTGCTTCTTTAGAGTGACAGCGCATCTATTTGAAAAGAAACTGGCCCCAAGGAACACTGCTGCAGAGGGAACTAGTTCCCACAAATATATGAGGTCTGAACAAATCCTCCATGCTGAGAAGGCTGAGGACAATAGCCTTGCTCCTACAACAAATATGGTCTCTAGGTGGCTGGCAATGTACTACAATGATGACTTGCCAGCTCAGGTTCAGAAACTGGTACAAATGGTGCCTGCCAGCTCAGGTTCAGAAACTGGTACAAATGGTGCCTCCCAGCTCAGTAGTTCACTCACAGCTTCACCCCAAAAGACCTGTCCCACTCCCAGTGAAGGGATAAGGGATACTCTACAGACCTTCACTTTGTGGTGACACACAGCCCTGGAGTTAAAGCTCTCTGTGCTTATGGTATATGCAGTCAGTCATGTAATCCTCATGGACCATTAGGTGACACCTGAAAAAGAAAACATTACATCTATTGTAATGTTCCAGGGAACAAAGTGTTCATTCATTTATAAATGACTTTGCTAGCACAATTCTTGAATAACAATTATTCCTTTGCATGGAGACTTTTTTTTTTTCTTTTCTCTTTGCTGTGATAGTAGTTTTAGTGAATTTCATTTTAGCCTACTAGAATTAAAAGTCTCCACCCTCCCGAAATTAAAAATTCAGCGGGTTCATTTGAGAAATGCAGTGTGCTACATCCTAGAAAAAGTAGTGATCATGAATTCATACAGTTACCACTGTTACTGTTTAAAATAAATGGAGAAACACCATTTTACTTATAACTTTAAACATTCGGGGCATATCTTTACCAGCAGCTAATTCAAGACAGGTGAAAAAGGATGTTGATGCAGCAAAGACATGCCAGCCACGTGTCTCTGAACTCTTTCACATCAGAAAGCCTCTTACTTGTAGATGTTCTCTTATTCTCTTTCTGGAAATATTAGACTGGTTTCTGAATCAACCAAGACTGCCCAGGCTGATTTAGTTACCAAACCTAATGCATCTCACTGACGATTTCCACAGCACTGAAGGAGGTCAGACACCTTCATTAGACCAATTACTACAGCCCCAGCTGCAAAATCTAGAAGGTGAGAGGTCATCTCAAAATGAACGATCTGGATGATTCTTTTCATTGCACAAAAAATGAACCACTTACATGCAATTCATACAACCTAGTGTTTATAATATAATTTAATTGAGATGTATCTGATACAACAAAACCTTGCATTTTCATGGCATTGGCATGAAATCCTCCCCTCTCCCTCTGCCCCCACGTCAGTAATCTGTTTTGTTTTGGTGAAGAAATGAATTGCTGAATTAAAACAAATAGGGAAAAATCATGCTGCTCAAGTGGAGGGCTAAATTCGCGTACCATGTTGCTTCAAGTTTTTCCTTTACTGTGTGAAACAGGCATTCTTTCTATTTCCCAGTATATCCTGTCTGAGTCTTGTCCAGAGAACAGTAATTCTCAGCCATGTCAACTTTCTCTTGATTTAGAAAAGAAGTTGGAAGAACCCTACAGAAAGAAACTCTGCCTTTGTAGTAGAGATATGGAAATTTCTGGGTTGTACAGCTTACTGGACATTTAAGAGGTTTGGCTTATTGTGCTTTTGAACTGTGACTTATTAGAGTTAATTGATGAACAATCTGACAAAGAATGAGGCATGAAAATTCCTTCCTCTTCTTTTCTCTGAAGCTCTTTTCTCCAGTTTTTGTTCATTCATCTTTTGTTGTACGGAATACTCATCAGAGAGATGCACTCTGAATCAAGGCTCATGTGAGTCATCACATTAGCCACACTACATGGTAGTAGTGGAGGTGGAAAAAGAAAAGTAGAAGGCTTGAGAAACTGGAGCAGAAGGTAAAAACCCTGAGGCACCTCAAATTCTCCAGAAATGCTGCCAACTGGAAACATCACTGGCAAGAATTTTGTCTATTCATGAATACAAATAGACCTTCTGGAAAGGAAGACACGTGAAAGGTAGTTATTTCTATTTTAACATTAATGGGTTGAATACACTAGATTTAATAGCCTTATTTAAGTGAGGAAGAGTATGACAGCTAGAGAGTCACAGATATTTGAAGAGTACTGTGCTCTGAGAAAGAATGATGCATTTAAAAGATATCAACTTGATAGGAGAAGCCAAAAGAAAGGGAGGAACTGCTGCATCATTTATAACAGATTTGAGATTGAGGAGCTGAATATGCAGTATTGAACATTTTACAGAATCTGAGCTGAGATGGGGTATCAGGGGCTCAAAAGAGAAACAGAACTACTAAAGTTGCTTTATTGTTAAGCTTAGGAAAAGTAATCAGAATTTGTCAGGCTGCAAAAAGTAGCTGTTCAAAAGGAAAACAGAATAGTGCATAGTGGACTGCAAGATCAGCAAGATAATACCAAATGTGCAAAGGAAAAATAAAACCACACATCCTAAGAAAGGATTTGCAAAATACAAGCTGGATAGATTTGCAAGGAGAAGCATGATGAACAAAGTAAGTTTATTTTGAAGACAGCCAGCATGCCTCTGAGAAGCAGTTGTTTTGCAATAAACTTCAAAAAAGGAAAGAATGTACTTAAAGAAAAGGATTTCCAGTCTGCTTAGAGAGTCAGAAATCTTTGTGAGAGCTGTTCAAGATACAGGTACATCCAAGGCATAGGTATTACTTTGAGGACAACTGAAATTCTTATAAATAGGCTACTGGGGCTCAAATGCACGGGGTATTGTGCAAAGAAAATTGCATCTGTTGGAACAAAGAGGTAAACCTCAGATCTTACAATGGGAAGTCATGCTTTGTGTTTGTATGTGTCCTATCTCTAAAAAAAAAAAAAAAAAAAAAAAAAAAATCCTTAAAAGCCAAAGTTTGAAGTTCTTTCTGCAGACAGGTTACCTGTTATTAAGTGGGAACACAGCCCACATCAAGGCTAGGAACAGGCTCACCCAACTTGGGGTGTCTGCAGTGTAGACATCTATACCTGAGCTAGCCCACTGGGTCCCCTTCCATGGAATGGAGAGGAACCAAAACTTTTGTAATTCAACCAATGCATTTATTTTATGTGTCTGCATCAGGATAGAGTGAATCGTGCCCTTGAGTTACCCATTTCTCCCTGCCTGTTGGGACACTGAGGGAGGGTGACTAGCTCAAGGATAGACACGCGAAGTCTGATAAATCCCACAGAAGGTCTCAATGACAGGGTGTGTGCTTTAGAAGGGCTGGAGACCAGAAGGTTGCAATCACCCTGTCTTCTGTATTCAGCAGCTTACTGTCCCACATATAGTTATTCTTAGGGAAACATTACATTGTGTGTCCAACATCAGGCTTGTTTTTATTCACCGAGGAGAAAAAAAAAATCATATCCACATCCAAAAATAATGGTGGATTAAACAGGCCATCTCCTGTATGAATATACATTTACTAAAAATGTAGACAAGGGATACCACTTCTGGTAGTGAGAGATGATCACCACAGTCTGATTACTGTCCTTGCACTATAGGAAGTCTGATCTGAAGGTACTTGGCATTGCAAGTGAATGGAACATCAAAACACAGATGCTCCCTCTCCTTCTCACAAACTAGCAAAGACAGTGAGTGCACCAGTGAGGCACCCAAGTGAGCAGCCCTTGTCTCAGGAAGCACGTTGATCTCTGAAACCTCCACCCAACATAGCACAGGTGTACCTGTGGAGGGCTGCTGCCTCACCCACGGGCTGTGCTGTACATAAAGGAAGCAGCATAAAGAAGTCAAGTAAGGAGATTGTGGGCTCCTACCAACAGATGTGTACCTGGGCTTTGAGGGGCATACTCACCTGCGCTGGACAGTCTCATGGTCTGTTTGACAAGCTCATTTCTTCAGTTCAGCCCTTCTTTCACTCCAGTTGCTTATCTAAGGCAGATAACCTGCCTTGTCAGTACTGCTTGCCTCCACACAAATGTTTTGGGTACAGAATTAACTCAAGGTATAAAATGAGAGCAGCAGTCATCCAACTTGACAGTCACATGAATGATTACTCATATTGTCAAATGGGATATAAACTAACTTGCTTTTCTGGAGTGCATCGAGCTGTTTGTATTTCCTGGGAAGATTAGGTTTGCAGTTCAGAGTAAATGAGCTCTTGTGCTTGGGAGGGCACAACAGGGTTTCTCCTTGTGGGATGCTCAGGGTAAAGCTGACAAGCAGGGATTTATAGTGTATCATTGGAAAAGATGAGTTTTCCTTACTTCCGTGAGTTGGTAAATCTGTTTCTGATAACAGGTGGTAATGAATCACCACATAAAGAGCAGGATCAGCCATTTTGTAATCTGTCACGTTTTTGAGAAAAATGGTATTTTGCTGCCCCAAGTAAGAATCTTGCAATTACCTTTCCTGACTGTCTGTCCCTAGGACTGGATGAATTTTGAACATGCCAGATACAAAACTAGAATAATCCTATTGTGTGCTAATCCTTTCAGCAAACACATTTTTTGAAATATTACTGCCCAGAGATACAGTCACCATCATTCTATAAACATCTTCATTAACCATGTATTTAGAATTGTACAAATGGGAAGGACAGATAACAGCTCTATTGCTCCATTCAGCAAGGCTCGAAAAAGCTGTGCTTCAAATGCAGTTAAGCCTAGACTGCCAGGTCAGGCTGGCCTAGCAAACAACTCTGGTGGTGTCAGATTTTCCTGTATCTTCCAAGGTTTGTTACAGCCTCTTCCCCATCGGAGTGGGTGAAGCCAAGTGTGTGCCGGGGCCTCGGTTCTCAGTGTGTAAGCTGTGACTCTGGGGCAGCAGCTAAGGCAGGGACTTGAGCTTCTTTCTGCTGAGTGTTCAGCAGAGGCAGCAAGTACCAGCAGAAAGGTGGAGCAGGCAACTGAAGACATCAGCACCTCCACACCAAAATTTGCCTAAAGCTGTATGAAAGCCTTAGGCTATGTCTGTGTAAGAACCAGGCAGGACTAGTGTTGGTTGGAAGAGATCTCTGCAGGTTTCTTCTCCAACCTCCAGCTTGAAAATCACCAACATTAAAGCAGGGTAGCTTTACTAGGGGACTTCAAAAATGGAGAATTTTCTGCCTTCTTGGACAACCTGTTCCAGTGTTGGTGAAAAGATTTTCCCTTATGTTTGACATGAACTTCCATATCCTAGTCTGTGAGTGCAGAGGAACTGTGGAGGGTTAATTAATGTTGATAATATACAGTTGTGGGCTTGCTTCTGGGGCAGTGGGTTGTCAGATGTGGATAATGTACAGCTGTGGCTTGTTTGGGCTAAGTAGCTAAATAGCACTGGGTGAGGGGAGGCATCAGATGAAGAGGAGTCCTGGATGTAGGAGAGAGGCAGGAAGCAGGGTGGACTGGCCTGAAGATGGTGAAGAAATGGTATGGACAGTAGATGAACCATTGAGATCATTTGTGAGACTGATGGTGGTGCCAAGGCACGAGAGGAGTTGTATGGGACAGTAAAAGCCTTGTTGCAGCTTGATAGTTTTGTAGTGTTGTGACATACGAGTACTGCTATTTTTTGTATATGGTTTGCTATTACTGAAAGGAGTTTCTATCACCCCTTCAAGTCATATAGGCTGCAATTAGGTCACCATTTAACTTCCTCTTCATTGTACCAAACAATCCCAGCTCTCTTAATATCTCCTTGTTGGAGTTCTAGGTACTGATCGCCTTTATAGCCATACTTTGGACTTTTCCCAGGTTCTCCACATATGTCTTGAGTGACTGGAAGACCCAAAACTGGACTGAGTTTTGCAAAGTATGGTTTCACTAGGGCCAAAGAGAGGATGCTCATACCTGCTTTTGGTCTGTTGGCCTTGCTTCTCCATATGTAATGCTGCTATGCAGTTTGTCTTATTTGTGAGGAGAGCATGCTCTAGGCTGATATTGAGCTTTGTGTCCGCCAAAACTCCCAGGTCCTGTTCAACAGTTAGCCAGTCAGATCCCCATATGTACTCATGTTTATAACAGCAGAGTGATTCTGCCCCAGCTGGAGCACTTGGTATTTCTTGCTGAACTTAAAACTTCTGTTGGTCCTATCCCTGAATTCATCAAGGTCCCCTTGAATTGAAGCTCTACTGCTTTGTATATCAAGTGCCTTCAATTTAACATAATCTACAAATTTGCTGAGGGTCTGTTCTGCCTCATCACCCAGGTAACCGATGAAGATAATCAGCCCCTGACATATTTTATCCATTACTGGCTGCCCGCTGAACTGCTGATTACTGCCCTCTGACTCTGGCAGTCCAGCCAGTTTTTAACACACCTCATAACCTGTACATCCAGCCTATGGTTTTGATCAGTGCCAACAAACACGCTGCCAGGCAATGCCCAAGCAGGGCCTGCCAGATAGAGCAATCTATGGACCATTCCCAATAGGTTCTGGGGGCAGGAAACAATTGCATACTAGTTGGACATAGCATTAGACATTCACATTTTGAGTGTGTTATTCGAAAGGAAAAGCTGTCTTAATGAGCATAAAATAATTAAGGTTATAGCAGTGTCTTAATTAAGAACAATTTTGAAGGAGGAAGGTATTGTGCCTTTATTAAATACTACATTTAAACAAGAATTCAAGAAGGTTCCATACTTCATATGAGATAAGACTAAAAGTTTTCAGGGATTCCCTGAAAAGAATTTATTCTTTCCCAATAGCCTTTACCTTAACTGTTTAGGGCTCATTTCCCTAACAAGCCCCACAGTAAGGTAAGGAGACACCAGGTATCTCTCTGTTCTGTCATGCGGCTGCTATATTCTATAGATATGGGAGAATCTAACTGTTAAGCTTATATTTCTGTCTCAAAAATGTTTCAGCACATAGGAAGAAGTTACTAGCTTTAAATTTGAATGATGATTCAAAATCTGAAAATTTCTTTGTGAACAGAAATTAACACAATGTTGGTTTAAGTCTTCTCAATCATCTAGAGGGTTTTAGACACGTTTTAAAACTAATTTTAATTTTATTTCATAATATTTGTGGCTCAAATTAAACCTCTAAAAGAAAAGATATTTTTGCCTGACGAAAACCAAATCCAACAGCGTTGAAATTAGATGTTTAGACAACTTGCTTTGTCTAGACCCTCTTCTACAAGAGAAAAAGTTTGGCTTCACTAAATGAGCATTTATTGAGAAAAATGCAATAATTTTCTAACAAGTCTTATTTGCTTTCGTGAACAAAGCACCGTGCGTTTTCTCTAACACTAACTATCTCAATTATGTTGGTAGAGAGGATGGATTGATGCTAACCAGAGAAGGATCTGGTTAGCCTAACTTCCTCATCAGTGTCTTAGGAATCAGCAACTGGATATCTTGGCTCAGTCCCAGTAGGCAAGACTACGAAATCATTGATGCTTATGATAAAGAGAGTTTTACTCTCAGTTGGGGTCTTGAAGCAGAATGCTGGTAAAAGATGATAATTAACTGGAAAGGAAGGAAAGCAGAAATGCAAAACTTGGGCCTATGGGATCTCTATCTTGCTCTGTTATGCTGATGGAGGTGATTATCTCTACATATATTTGTCAGGGGATAAAACCTAACAGTATTAAGATAAAGAAATCTAAATTGTAAAGGCTAAGTAAGTCTTTTACTGTCTTGTGTTGGATACCAGCACCTTCCAAAACACATGAATGCCTTGGGAGTGTTTGAGGGGGAGCTAGTGCATTGTAATGGAAAAGCTTTTACCCAGAAAGTATCTTTTCGAAGTCTGAAATGTTCATGAAACACTTGAACTTGTTTTGAAACTGTCATGTCTTTTACAAAAGGGTTCATCACAGGACAGCTTGTACCAGCACATTTTTCCTCCAGCATAACAGATCCAATCCACAGTAGTTGCACCAGTTTAGGTAAGCTAATTGCGAGTGAGTCGGTGCAAATGTTCTGCATTCACAACTGCTCAGGGCTAAGCAGTTGCATGGGAATAGCTATTTCAGCATAACTGTTCCTGAAAAACTAGCTGCATAAAGATGTTTACTTGGGAATAAGTATTCAAGCATGAAATAGCTACTGTCCTTTACCTTCATAGTATATATTAAGCTGACTTAACTGCTAGATGTAATGGACACACTATAACATTCTCATTTTCCATCCAAAGGTTGAATATAAGGTGGAAACACAGTAAACGGTTTAGTAAGAAAAGCAAAGCTTTCCCTTAAACTGGGCTGCTGTATCAGGTACATCCCGTGGCTTGTCCTTAGCTCAGATGTACGGTGGTGAGTAAACATTTGAAGTCCCTGAAGAGCCTCACCTCTGGTTTTAGTCATTGAAAGATCCTGGCCATTTCTGCTTTGAACCTTCTAGTGGTCTGGGCAAAAATGTCATTCATGCCTTTTCTGCAGTGTGTGCCACAGTCTTAGGGTAGAGCTCCAAAGCATTTTTCCCAGCTTCAGGGTCCCAAAGAAAAGCAGGTTTTTTTCCCCTTGCTTTGTTTTAATCTCAAATCAAAGCATACCACACAGTCCCTCCTGATCCTTTTATAGGTCTGTTGGCACAAGGTGGGAGAAGGGGAATTTTGATGCTCTTCAGACTACACCATGACTGAAAGGAGGTTTGAAATTGGTAGGAACACTCATTTTAGTCCCTAAAATCTTAAAAATATTTTTACCTCTTTGGTCATATTCCCTAGACTGCAGATTCTGCTGCTGTACATGGCTCATTGCTTTTTAGGCCAAGAAATGAAAATGGCCCCATTAGTAGAAAGTTATATTAATTTTATTAGATTGTTATTCAAGGACATTAAAAATATTAATGCCTTTTTATAGTTCTGTTTTTTTAAGATGCTTTCTATTTTATCTAACGAGGATCATTAACGCTAAGAAACAGTTCTGTTTTCTTGCACGTGTTCCTAAACAAGTAATAATATTTCAGGTATATTACATAGAACACATTAAAATGAAAGACCTCACCTTTAAAAGCTCACAGTGCCCTCATTACACAAGTCCAAATTTTGATTCTCTTACTTAAATAAATATGAATTGAATATATTATTCTGGAAGGTGTGCCATTAAGAGTAATGAGTAGCTGACATAGTAACATCCTGCTTGCCAGGAATAAGTATACCTGCACTGGTCCCTGTATGTTGGTGATAAAATAGGAATACGAATACAGGCTTATGCTAAAATAAAATGTACCATCAGACATTATGCTTCACAGGAGATAAGCCTGTTTTCCACTCTTCCAGACTGCTGTTAGCCTCATCTTGTGGGACTAGCACATTCATTCTCATCTTTTCTTGCCTTTACCACAGAGGTCACACTCCATTATACTGTTCTTCTGCGCAAGAGTGGTAGAAGTCAGCCTGGTGTTTAGGGTTAGGAAGGGATCTAAACAGAGATAAGTGGACACTTTATGAGCAGAAACATCCTGCTCTGGGCACACGCATACCAGCCTGTCACTTGTGTGTGTGCAAATAAAAGAACCATAATCAGCAGCACTTTATATAATGGACTGTTTCCCATTCTGTCTTCAGCTGCAAAGGCATTAATTTCCTAAAGCTGCAATGATGTGACAGGCCTTTGCGATTAGGTGAGACTGAAGTGCTCCAGAGGCCAGGATCTCCATGGAGAGTATTGCCTCTTTCCATTTTCCCTTTTCAAGCATGCCGAAGTCATATGCATATTACTGCTGTCTCTTCATTCCCTCCCCACCACCAGCTTCTCATGCTGCTGTGAAGCTTGTGTCAGCCCTGCAACGCTTTCAGCAGGTCTCAGTACAGGGTCCCATGTCATCACCAGGACACCTAGATGTCCTTTGGCTGGAGAGAACTGTGCTTTAGTAAATCCCCAAAGGATACAGGTGTTTTCAGACTGTACCCCAGGAAGCTGTGACGAGATCTGTGGGTGACTCTCAACCTTCAGAAAAACAAGCAGTAGGAGGTTAAAGAGAAACATGGATTGGGGGGACAATCTCTGTTACAGCATGAACGGCCCAAAAGGGTTCACAATGAGAAATCTGAGCTAATACCTGATAGATGACTCTTAGTTCTTACTGTAGCCAAAGTCAAAACCACAGCCTGATTCACCAAGGGGATTATTAGAAGGGCTTTTTCCCCTGGTTTGATATCTCTGTTGAATGAAACAGTGAAGGCTTAAACCCTAGCTTCTTATCACTCAGCCCCAGTTTCTCCTTCTCCCTGTTCAATGCAGCTGTCTCACTTGAGTAGTCCCTCCCTGCCCAGACAGCGTGGAAGCCAAACACCCCATACCTGTGTGTAATGTGGGAGGGGGCCAGCGCAAATGCCCTGATTAGCAGTTGCGATGACTTCCCAAGCTCCTCTGCTAATGCCCCTGGTTTTTCAGTGTAGGTGTGTGCACAGTTGGCTCTTTTCCTCTGAGTGGGTTTTCATCCATGATCAGGAGGTGACTTGACCTTTGATAAAGAGATCTGAGTGCTGTGTTTGCCAGCGGGATACAGGGTGACACATACACTATTTTTACTCTGCGCTATGCTCTGTTTCTTTCTGGCCATAGGTACATAAAAGAAGGGGAACTCATGGATTTGACCAATGTGCTTGATAATTCTTTTCAACCAGAGCGTACCAATGTAGGCGTGTATTAAAAAACAAACAAAACCCCTCTAGTCCCTACTGGTAAACACACCTCGATGCCTGCATCGTCCCCATTGCCCAGCCCCAGTGCTGCTGGGGTGCAGGCATCCTGTGCAGAAGGAGGCATCTGACCCAGCTTTCTTTCATCATGGGTTCATGGCTTCCAGGTACTGCTGGCAGGTTTTCACAGTTTGCGTCAACTTTCTTTTAGGCACTGGGAACAACAGCAGCTGCTGCATGCTGGGCATTGCTGATAAACTCATCAAACTTGCTAGCATTTTGGTAAATACTGCTCTTGGTGGAAACAAGCAAACACACAAACAGAAACCTGGGTAGTGGCTTGCAGATACAGATGGTCCTTTTCTGCAGAGAGCACAGAAGAAGGCAGGCCATGCAGTGGATTGGATACTAGAAGGGGTTTAGGGAAATCCTTGTCGGGGAAGGGACTACAGGCTGTATGAGCCCTAGGATGGGTCGCCAGGCATCCCGTTGGCAGGAGTCCCCGCATCACTGGTAGACACCTTCACGTCTCAGCCCCAAATGTGTCATGAACACCAAAGTAGAACGGAGGACCAAGAGAGTCCATGTTTAAAAGAAGAAGGCAGCAAAGAAAGCAGAGGGTTGGACACAAGAAGAGAAAAAGTGAGGCCCAAGGAAAAGAAGAAAAGTGTAAAGAAATGGAGATAGGGATCTAGGCAGCCATATCAACTCCTTCTTCTGTCCCCTTAGTCATACAGCCTGCCTCTTCCCAGCCTTTTTTCCTCACTTTGACTTTTCAAAATGTGTTGAAGATCTCTAGCTAGGCTATTAGGAAAATAACAGTGAATCCATCAGTCCACACCAGGTTTTCCCTCAATGTTTTTCATACCTTTTGATATCAGAAGAAAACCTTCGCCACAAGACAGGAGTCTGAGGTTAAATGACATACAAAGGGACTCCTGCTGGAAAATAACAGTTGATAAGGAACCAATGCTCTAACGAGTCTGTAAGCTGCTGACAACAGCATTGCTCAGGCAGTTCTATAAACCATGTGCTGCCTGTGGCAGACATACTATTAGTAGATAAAATCCACACTTGACTGATGAACTGGATTAGAAATCCAATCCAGAAAGACAGGTTTCTAGGACTTTGCATTAAAGGTTAACTGCAATTGTTCACTCCTTAAGCCCACATAGAAAAAGAAAAGCAGGACAAGGCAAGATTTAGGATTTATTCCTTGCACCCGGAGACTGTAGCTTTCTGTCCCTGAAAGCAGTGCTTTCAGAGGTCTGCTCACAGGCTTATTGGGATGTCTGACTTGGAGCCGTTCATGGAAGCCCTGCGTAAGTAGTGAAGTGCCACAGCCTTTATAAAAAAAATTATGAGGATGAAGTTTCTACCCTGAGGTCCCCCAGAGCCTGTCTCTTGGCCCAAGTGGAGCAGTCCAGCTGCTCTTTCCTGTTTAGGTTTCCGTTAACAGGGAGCCTTGTGGTTGGGAGCTCAGCTGTGGGGTTGTCAGGCTGTTCTTTCTTAGTTCTTCATGCATATGACATACCCTGAGGCTGTCCTTACACAGGTAGGGGAGTATCTAGCATTTACCTCTCCACCTTGGGAGAGTTTCTTCTGATAACTGTTACCACTGAGCAGCTATGATCCTTTCTGGTCCTGCTGAGGACCTCTCAGCCTGTGCATACTGGGTGGTCCTCCATGCCTATGTTTGTATCTTGCTTTTGTAGTCTTGGGAACATGTCCGAGCATTCAAAACCAGCTTTGTGCTGTGACATGAATGAGGATTTGTCTGTATGTCATATGAAAATCACATCCATTACATAGGATCCAAGATGGCCAGACAGACCTAAAAAGAACCCCATGATGCTGAATAATTCATTCTCCTGCCTCCGATCAGACTCACCATTATGACACTATCTGTATGTGTTTCCTCAGCCTATTGTCAAGATTGAGTGATGGAGGTCCACTGCTTCATTCTTCTTTCTCTGGTGAATATTTCCTTAATATCTAACTCAAAATCTTTGCAAACTCTAAACCCATGAGACTGGCTCAGAACATAAGCTTTCTGTCTTTATTTGAGCACATGTTGGTTGAAAATAGGTACATTATTGTGAAGTAAACCAAAAATATACAAATGAAAATACAAAGCCTGAAGGGCAGGGCACCAGGTATGAGAGGAGCCTCCAGGCAATGTGTCAAAAGTGATGTATTTTTCTGTTTCCAGGTGGAAGGAGCAACTTTCTCATTGTTTCAAGTTCCCCCAAGAAAGACTCAAGAGAAATAGTATTTACAGTAAGAATAGGAGTTTCATACAGGACGAGTAAACACAGTGTATTTTTTTTTTTTGAGGAGTCATTTCTTCCTGGCAGAGTCTGTAAACTGTTATTCTGGGGGATCCTTTGCTTGTCTGTCACAACCAGCATTAATCCATGTATGTGTCTACTTGTCTGCTGCAAGTACCTCTGGGGTTATGCACTTGCGTGTAGGGTTATATCTTGAACTAACTGCCATGCTATTATGAAAAGCCTCTGGAGAGAGATTTCTCCATTCAGGAGTGTTATTGCAGTATATTTATTTTGCTTTCCACCATGTTCTTTAATAGACTTTTAACAATTGTAACTGCCAATACAGATTTGCCATTTGACTGGCTGTGCTCTGGTGATGACTAAATGTTGATGACTAAGTGTCCATTTCCAAGGAAAAGGCACAAAGTCATTCCAAGCAAACTGAGATCCTTGCTCTGAAAATGGCACAGCCAGAGACACGTGCCTTGCTGAAACACTTTGCTGCTTTCCCTGCAATGGTTGCTTAGATATCCTCCAGCAACATCTCATTCCCACGAGGGTGAACATCAATGTGCAAAAAGGAGTTACAGTTTGTGCCGTTTACTGTCAAAATAAGGTCTAGTTTTCTTTTCCCCCTAGACCTGCTCTGATGGCATTTCCTTGGCAGGGATACATTTACTGTGGAGGATAATTGTGATCTATACCACAAGAATATTTTTCTTTTCAGAATGGCTTATCTTTGGTGTTTTTTACAGGTTGAAGTCTGCTGACTTTTCACATTTCTAAGGGCAGGGCCCCTGTCCATATCACAACAGCATCTCCCCAGATGCACTGTTTGTCTTCGCTTAATGTGTCACCACTTCCCTGCTATGTGAGATGGCTACACGTGAGGAGATAATGGTGTGAATCCTGCCTCCTCAGCTAGCCGTGGCTTCCTGGGGTCTCTAAGAGTCCTGGTAGTCATTTTGTGAGTGTCTGCATTTACTGCACTAGATGCAGGGACCGTCTGTCTTGCTGTTCACCTGGAAAAGGGTGTCAGATCATAGATCCCAGGAGAGAAGATCAGCAGTGTTTCAACAGTGAAATCTAGCAATGCTTCTTGGCTTAGGGACTTGATGCCCATCTCCTGACTTAACGTTGAAACAAAGCTCAGCTATGAAAAGGCAACCTCCTGCATGGGATCTGCCTGGAAAAAAACTCATCTGTGTGGGCAAGAGGAGAGCCACAGCACACCCTAGATGATTGGGGTACCAGCAAAAAGCACTGGAAATTTTTCATCTCCAGATTATTGCACTGACATGTTGTATATATGTCATCTACTCAGAGACCCTGCAAGGTTTGCTGCTGAGTTTTTTTCCCAACATGGCAGTTTGCTTTAGTTTGGATCCCAGTCTTTTTGATTGCTTCCATCTCTCTCTTGTTGTCCAGTGTGTGGTGAGGTAGCTGCTTGCTTTATCTAGAAGAGATTGCCAATATTTGTCTGTAACATCTTGTACTGAGAATATCTTTTTCCTACTGGAGTTGTCCTGAATCAGTAGAGGGCATTTAGCAGTAAGTTCTCTGTAGTGCTTTGCTTTAACTGCTACCTTAATGTTTTCGAGGTCATGGACTCTGTTTCTTCAGTAAAAATGACTGCTTTCCTCATTTGTTTGGTTACTCTGTGAAGTAGGTCATGCACCACTGAGTCATTCGTATCTTTTCAGATGTAATATGCTTAGACAATACCTTTCAGACCAGTCTTGGCAATCTCTTAGTAGTTTAGCTGTGGAAAAGCCAAAATTCTCTACGTGCTTTGATATTTTTGTTTTTCTATCAGTCCTACAGCTACCTGTTCCAGTTTCAGCATTAGGGTCAAGTGCTCTGTAGCTGAAAGAAGAGACATTCCTGTTAGCCTTCTGACTGAGCCGCTGTACTGCAGGACTAAATTCAGGTTATTTAGTATTCTGCCGTGGGCATGTAATCGTTCCCCCCTGTTGTTTGACTCAGCCTTTGCCTGGCTGATGGTTCATTTCCTTTTCCTTTGGAAGTTTTTGTGACCAGGTAGATTCCTTACTGACTGCTGGGTGCTCAGCTTCCTATGCAGCTGCCAAAGGGCCAGGGACACAGGCAAAGCAAAAGCACGAAAAAATAGAGAATGAAGAGCCACGTTGTACCTCTCTGGCTCCAAAATCTCATCCTTTGGGCCAGTGTTTCTGAGGTTTTGTGCATTAATGGATATATACTTCTTGCTGGAGGCTTTGGCATAACAATTTTTTTCATGAAACCACTACTGCATGTGACTTCATATGCAGAACTCTTTCTGTTCTCTTTTCTCTTTTTACTTCATTTCTTTGATTTCACCATTTTGTGTTGTTCATCTTCCCTTGCCTTCTGTTTATATTTTTGCACAAACTTATGTTAAGTTCCCTTGCTTGTGTTTGTACTTTTTGGTAATTTCTCTGCTTTCTCCAGGTTATTGATGAATCATCTCTCCAATTAGTAACAACTCCAATTTTCCTCAGTGGTTGGATGAGAACTTGTTCAGTAGCCTTGCACAGTCTGATGCTTACGCCAAAATTTGTGGGTACTCTGTGACCTTTCTTATTTGACTTCCTGTGGCTTGCATGTTGGGGAATTTTTATTGCACCCTTGAGGAGAATTAAACATATTTGTGCTTAAATAAATAAATAAAAAATAATTTAACAAACCCAAACCCAAAACAGAACAATGCTTTGGACAGAGTCTTACTGCCATAAGTGATTCTACAAGGAGTTTGTAAATATGCATCATGAGCCAATTCCTTATATACACTTGCACCTGCACCAGTCCTGTGACCATTGGCATGGGGTGCCTAAGCCCAGTGTTGGGTTCATCCCCAAACCCCAGTTCTGCTTCCCAAAGGTGGCCCCTGAGCCCTCCTATTCCAAGATGGTCTACAAGACAAAGCTGAGGCCGGTTCTTATCTCATCACCAAGGGAAACTTCACTCCCTTGCAAGGAATTCTTCTATCTAGCATTCCTGCTTCCAGCCAGTTTAACCCTTTCTGCAGCTGAGCCTTCTTGTCCTCCATGCCAAATCATTTCTTGGTCACAACTGCTGAGCCGTTACAATTTGAATTTCCTTTTCAATGCCTAGTCCATATCCTCTGGTGCAATCTGACAACCTTGCCATCAGTTTTGTCAGTTATGGCAATACAGTGATAATAATTTCTTGATCATAATTTTTTAAAAATACAGATTTTCAATGTATATCTTTTTTTTTTTGGATTGAAAATGCTTTTGGATTGCTGTGTAGATACCATCATTGGCTCTTCTGAACTTTTCCTAGCACACCAGAGCATTATCATTTGCCATTATGAAGGTAGTGTGGTTACTCATTTTTTACTGTTCTAGCCTGCCTGAATGTGGTTGATTTTTAAAGTGATGTAAAGACTGTACAGTTGTCTAAGCATGACATGAAAGTTTCTGCCTCTTTCTCTTACTACATAACAAAACAGCCACAAGTCTTACTCCTACAAACTTTCTAGCTGGGTAGCTCCCTCCTTACTGCCAGCGTATTATTTCAAGATGGTGCAAATCATCATCACTGTAATAAAATCTAGAATAGGAATTTATGCACTGACTTATTTACCTTTCTCTCCATGCTTTCCCACTCCTTTCTGACTTCTTCCCTGTCTGCCATCCCCACTCAATATATTTGGTTTATAATTTCACACACAGTTCTGACATCGTGTTGGAAGAGTCTTCTTTCACTAAATACATTATATTCTTCCATTAAGTGCTTCCTGAAAGAAAAAGCTTTTCCCTCTTAGTCATTTCCTTACAGAGAGATGGGGATGAGATGCATGTGCATGTGCCACTTAAGAAATGAGAATTTTGTTTGCTGGTAGTGAGAGTATTACCCTTTCAGGCGTCAGAACGGCACATATGTGATGTGGTTCAGTTCAGTCATGAATATGTACTGCCATCAGTCAATAAGTAGTATAAGCCACCTATTGTGTCTGAATCCTGAATAACCTATATCTGCACACCTGTATTGCTCTTCCTTTCCCTTTCAGTGAGTGCTGCAGAAGCAAAAGCATATACTTAACAACGTCAACTTCAGTTTGGTGTTTCAGTTGTCTTTATCAAACATTTAGTGTTGGGGTCCATATTCTTTAAAAAATGAGTAATTACTGAAACTCATCTGTTTCTGATCAAAGAAGGAGCGTGAGGTAACTCAAGAGTCTCCTTTGTGAACTTCTCATAAACAAATTTGAAAAAGAAAGATCCCGGTTTTGTTTTTAAAGTAAGCAAGATCCACTGCTGGGAATGAAACATCCTTATAGTTTAGAATATTGTGGGCTGACGAGAAAAAAATTAAGTGCCTCCCTGCCTCCAGGTACTCGCTGCATTTAATGAGTCATCTACTGAAATGTCAAAAATGAAAATTGGACTGTACTTGAATGTGAAGGAGTGATCTTGTTGAACTGATCACCAATAGATAGCACAGTGACTTGATATGGTAGTTGCAGAGTGTAAATTTCCTTTCCTTTTGTACAAATAGCCAGACACCCTTGAGTAAAGTTCACATTTTATGTCTTTTCTGTCTCTTGATCCATCCTCTTATTTCTTTTAATCTGGAATTTAAGGGGCATCCCAGATAAATAGAATTATCCAAGAGCACAAAGAAATCAGAAGTTATTTCTTTGTTGTGATGAACCCACATTTTTAGGAAGAGCTTAAAGTGAGATTATAGACAACTGCTCTCCTAAGAAAGTTTGTTTTTTTAAAGAAATCTTCAGATTTGAAATTAATTTATTCTCTTCCTGTTGCATGGCTGTAGATACTTGGCACCACTATCATGTACATGAGACAAAGAGGTGAGATTGCAATTAATTTTGTTTGTTTATCAATAACAGTTCTCTATAAATAACATTTATTCTGTTGTGGAATGAAAATTATCATGAGCCACTTTGCTGAGCTCATTATGAAGTACAATTATTTGAGCCAATTGTAATTTTTTCCATCAACAATGTTTTTTAATATGAGAAAAGGTTTTATCCACCATAACAAAAGGTTGAAGCAAAGAGATATAGGAAATATCTCTTAATATTTTAGGAAGAGCGCTAATGGAAATGAACTTTGGTCTCAATGGGAATTAGTACTAACCCACTGGGTGATGTTCAAACCACCAACATGTTCCTAGGTCCTAATTAGAGTGGCTTCTTACTCATCTAAAGCTCAAAGATATGTTTAATTTGAAATCAAAATTTATGTGTTGATACTAGAACAGACAGTCTCAAACGCTCTCTTCCCATTGCAGCTGCACAGTCAACTCATGTATTTCAGTTCCTTGCATACCAAAAGTGATGTGCTGAAGAAGGTAGGGTGGTTAGAAATGCCGATGGGATTTACAGTACGTGATTTACAAATGTGATTCCAGCAGTTTTCAGGGAGCAAATGACTTGGCTCTAGGCATTCCTTAACTCCCTGAAGGTTTGATACTGTAAGTCTTCTCTTAAGAGAATCAGAGCTGGGGGGACTCTAAAGCTCAGGAGATTTCACCTTTCCAGTCCCATACAGCTGACGCTGGTTCTTCCAGTCCCAGTCATATAGATGCTACTGCTGGAATACTGGCGCCCGCATACAAATAAATATTACTCATATAAACATGAACAACAGAGACAGCCTGATCCTGTTTCTGCATTTGACTGCTGAGGGCAGTTTTTCTAATGAATTTGCTAATGACCTCATATACATGCACATACAGCTACATAACTGTCCTTCCAAGAGCTGGCACTACACACTCAGTTTATTTACTGACTGCCCCCCAAAGCCCTATAGTTGCTGGACTCCAGATCTATGGGTTGCTATGACCCGTGGTCCATGACCCGTGGTCCTGTCTTCAGTTGCTGGACCTCAGAGCTCTCACTCTGCATTCTGTATAGTCCACCTTCAAGTTCACTGGTAGCTACATATGCATACACACATGCACAGACTGCGGAGCACTCTCTCAAAAAAAAAAAAGAAAAAAAGAAAAAAGAAGAGGAGCCACAAATAGGGTTTAATAAAAAGATGTGAGGGCCTGCAGTGACCAGATGTGGGACTTGGCCAAACATAAAGACCAGCAGCTTGTTTACCTGTGGCTGGCCCTGTTTATGCCCCTCCTCTGCATTTGCCTATGCTTGCTCCTTCCCGAGTCATCTTGATCCCTCTTTTTCCCCTCCTTCTAAATGTTCCATAATACATCTTGCAGATTCCCACAGTCTCATTAAAACATCCCATAATTAGTTTTATATGACACCACAAGTCCCTCCAGTCTAGAACTATAGAACAGCACATGTTGGAAGGGACCTTAAAAGATAAACTGGTCCAACATTTTGTGGGAAAGGGAAGACAGATGAGATTATCTAGCACCCTGGCCAGATGTATCTTGAAAACCTCTAGTGACAGGGAATCTACCACATCCCTGAGGAGGTTGTTCCAGTGAATGATTGTTCTCACTGTGAAAAACTTCTTTCTGATATCAAGATGAAATCTCTCCAGTGGAACTTGTACGTGTTGCCCCTTGTCTTCTTCATGTGATTCCTTGTGAAGAAAGAGCCTCTGTCTTCTTTGTAGGCACTAAGTACTGGAATACTGCAATGAGGTCCCCCTTAACCTTCTCTCTCCAGGGAGAAAGGACCTAACTCCTCATTCTTTCATCATAGGGCAGGTTCTCCAGCCCCTTAATCATCTTTGTGGCCCTCCTTTGGACCCTCTCTAGTCCGGCTGTGTCTTTTTTGAATTGTGGGGACCAACTCTGGGCACAGTATTCCAAGTGCAGCCTGAGAAGTGCTGAGCAGAGTAGGACGATCACATCTCCATCTCTGCATGTAATGTCCCCACGGATACAGCTCAGTATCTGATTTGCCTTTGCTGTTGCAGCAATGCGCTACTGACTCATGTTTGGCTTGTTGTCCACCAGGACTCCCAGGCCCCTTTCAGCAAGGCTGCTCCCCAGCCACACAGATCCTAACCTGTATTGGGTTCTTTGGTTATTTTGTCCCAGGTGCAGGACTTTGCATTTGCTATGATCTTACTGGCATCACAGAGACATGGTGGGATGACTCCTATGACTGGAGTGTTGGTATGGCAGGATACAGGCTCTTTAGGAAGGACAGACAAGGGAGACGAGGAGGGGGTGTCGCCCTCTATGTCAATGACCAGCTGGAGTCCATGGGAGTCCACCTGGGGATGGATGAGGAGCCAAACAAGGGCTTATGGGTCAGGATCAAAGGGAGGGCAGGAACAGATGACATTATGGTGAGGGTCTCCTACCTGCTGCCTGACCAGGAAGACTGAGCAGATGAGACCCTCTACAGACAGATAGGATCAGCGTCACATTCACCAGCCCTGATCCTCATGGGGGACTTCAACCACCCCAATATCTGTTGGAGGGACAACACAGTAGGGTGTAAGCAATCCAGGAGGTTCCTGGAATATGTTGGTTAACTTCCTTCTCCAAGTGATAGAGAAGCCAAACAGGAGAGATGCTATGCTGGACCTTGTTCTCCCCAGTGAGGAGGGGCTGCTGGGGAATGTGAAGCTCAAGGGCAGCTTTGGCTGCAGTGACCATGAAATGGTGGAGTTCAAGATCCTTAAGGCAGCAAGGATGGCATACTTCAAGCTCACTGCCCTGGACTTCAGGAGAGCTGACTTTGGCCTCTTCAGGGATCTCCTTGGTAGAGCACCATGGGATTAAGCCCTGGAGGGAAGAGGGGCACAAGAAAGTCCCTCACTACAAGAAACACTATTGAGGTGCTGAAGCGTGTCCAAAGAAGGGCAACAGATCTGGTGAAGGATTTAGAGAACAAGTCTTATGAGCAGTGGCTGAGGAAACTGGGGTTGTAGAGCCTGGAGAAAAGGAGGCTCAGAGGAGAACTCACTGCTCTTTACAACTGCCTGAAAAGAGGCTGTAGCGAAGGGGGATATCAGTCTCTTCTCCCAAGTAACAACAGGACAAGAGGAAACGGCCTCAGGTTCAGGAGAGGTTTAGATTGGATATTAGGAAAAATTTCTTCACTGAAAGGGCTGTCAAACATTGGAAGAGGCTGCCCAGGGAAGTGGTTGAATCACCATTCCTGCAGGTATTTAAAAGACATGTAGATGTGGCACTTAGGGACATGGTTTAGTGGTGGATTTGGTAGTGTTCGGTTAACGGTTGGACTTGACCTTAAAGGTCTTTTCCAACCTAAACAATTCTATGATTCCGTGGTCTTGGGTAACTGGGACTAGCTGGCCCTGCTTGAGCAGGGGTTTGGACAGATGACCTTCAGAGATCCTTTCTAACTTCAACCAGTATGTGATTCTGTGATTTCTTCACAAAAGAGATCTCATGGGTTACAGATACAGTCTCAGCTTCACCTAGTTTCTCTTTGGGTGGTCCTTAGATACATTCAAATGCCATCAAGCTAAGGAAGACCCACCATCCAGATCACCTTTCTGGGCAAGTGTAACAACTTCCAGACTAATATACAAAGACTGTTGTATCACTGCATCTTCCTTTGTCTCTTTAGTTAACAATCATTCTCTGAAAGGTCTCATTGTTTCCATTGTAGCCAGCAACGTGCATAATATAGGTCCAGTTCAGGCCCGTATTAAGACATACTCTGGTTAGTTTTTCTTGCTTGTTAGTTCTTGGCATCTTTGTTTCTCAGTGTCAAGATGTTGTCAATCAGTCTCTAGAAGTATGACGTACTGAGGCACCTTATTCAGTCAATGTAGAGAAGCAGATGTTTTAAATTAGTGTTGAGAAGAACCAGAACCTCTTCAATTTCTTGAATGAGCTGCCCTTCAACAGGGCAGCTGAGTGCCTCACTTAGGCACTCTGAATTTTTGAGCAATGCAATAGCTAAGTTAGGTCCCAGAGGTGTCTAGGTCTGAAAACAGCTCCCACTTTCCTTTTACAATTTTCTTGTCAACAGATTTGTCAAGGGGAAATGAAACACATGTATTTCCTCCCCATCAACTCCTAAGGAAGTAAGTTTGCTCTGTCTGTATTTGTGGGAATGCAAGTGTCTGTGAGTGTCTAATAATGATGTTTAATCTATTTCTGAATTTCAAATAAGTCTGTCAGAGAGGTACAGAGCTAAACTATAGAGTGCTCACAAGGTTTGAGAAGATATGAGGCTGGGCAAAGAAGAGGCACCCTAAAAATGTCTCTACAGATGGAAGGCTTCAGTACTACCATTTTAGAGATTGCCCGCTCCTGAGATGCAAAACTGTTGGCAAAAGATGGCATTGACTTGATTATTCATGCAACCACTTGTTGCTTTAAGCATTCCCCTTTTTTTTTCTTAAAAAAAAACCAACCCAAACCAACACGTCAATATAATCATTCCTCAAACATCACAGAAATACTTCTTTTTGTTAAAAATAGAAAAAAATCCAAACAACCACGAACAAATTGATTTTTTTATGTTTTGCAAACATTTTTGCTGTGAAATACTCATTCTTTTTTGACAGATCAGATGCTTTTTTCTCACACCATCCCTCCCAAGGCAGACATGGGATTAAGTCTACCTAAATTTATAATTTTTATAAATTTTCTTTGCATGTTTCCACATGAAGGTTAAGCATAACTATCCTAGCAGATGAAACACCTGTTGCTAAAAGCAGAAAGCAGGTGTACAAGATTTAGGATATTTTTCCTTTTTAACAGTGAGATTAGGTGCTCAGTGGATTTTTGGAGTACTTGAAAACTAAAGGAATCTCACACTGCCTCTTACATAGAGCCTACACCAAAGAGAAATTGGGCTCTGTTTAGATGTGTCTACGCAGTATCTGAAAGCCTCACAGCCAACAAATTGTATCATCAGCACAAAAAGCTTTGAAGTACTGTCCCAGTTTTATTGTAAAGAAATTGGTGAGGTCAATACGAACGTGCAGTGAAAGCCAGCTTGTGTGAGCCTCAGACCTACCTCCTCTCAACAGACCATCCTTCCTACACTGCTTTGTAGGAGGACTTGAATATCTATTCCAGTAAATAAAATGGGCTAGAGCCAGTTCTTTAGTCCTGAGGGTATGTGGCATGGCACAACTTGACCTCAGAAATGGGTAGCTCCATCCATGCAATCTATTGAGAAAAGTCCCTGACCTGTGCTGTCCCCACACCTGGGACTTTGCTTGGTGAAATGGCAACTGGTATGGGTCAAAATCATGCCAAGGAGCATCCCCTCTATTGAGCAATACAGAGGATTATATCCCCTCTTCTGGGACTGCTTAGTGGAAGAGAATGGCTATATCTACATGGTGCCACGCTGAGATTTTCTAGAGTGGAACAATTTTCAGAGAAGCCGAAAAGGTGACTTATTGCCTCCTCTGAGAGACTGATCTTGATTTTTTTGTCTGTGCACTTCATATGCGGTTGTCATTCTGATGAGCACAAAAGTAATGTATAATTAATAATGATGGGCACTGAGTAAGCAGTAATTTCTGACGGAATTAAAGTCACGGTGGGCAAAAAATGATTTTGCTAATATTAGCAATATTTCCTGTAGTCTCACAATTTAGGAAACACATGGTCATCTGTAGGTGCTTCCCTGTGTACTTTTGATACTCTCACCTGAGATCTGGTTGTCATCAGCTTGCGGTGCTTGTTTCAGGCAGCATTTGCTGCATATGAAGCATGAAGCTCCCACTCCATGTAAAAATATAACCTGTTCCCAGAAGCTGAGATTGCCACTCACAGTGTAAAGGCTAGAACCACAATATGCACTGTTTTGATGCCACAGCTATGAATTATGAATATTTCTTAGTCATCACCTCGAGACTGGAATGCTAAAAAGCAAGTGCAATTTCTCCCATTCATTTACTGTGGGTGTTAATACAGAAATCTTTTTTACACATATTTAGCTATCCATGCAGAGAAGCTTTTAATCCATAAGCTGAAACTTTAAAGTTCCTTACTATGTTTTAAGCAGCTATTTTGCTAACTTCAGTTTCTGAAAGAAACTATAATTTTGACTGCCTGTGTTTAGGATGCCTCACTTTACGTCTGATTTTCTGAGCTCTCAGCATGGGCTGAAAGCCTTTGTAACGACACCATGCCTCAGAGCACATTTCAGAAAGCCTGAAGAACAATATGTACACATATTTTTCTAGCCACACAAATAGCTATTGGGAGTGTACAGCTCACCTGCTCAGGATATCTAGTAGCAAATCAACCCACAAAGTTTGTCGGTTTTTTTTGTCAGTGATATTTATTTGCACTCGATTTTAATGAAACTGTTCTCTAAAGGTGTATGCTATTTCAAATCAAGATGTACATGCATATTTATATGTGTGTGTGTAGATACAGATAGCACATCCAGGCCATGTTCAAGATAAACATCCTGCTCTGCAACTTACTGTATCATTATATGCAATGTTTTCCATCCAATCTACTCTGTAGGATAAGGATCCGTGGAGTTGTCTTGTGTTGTCCAGGGATAGCAGATCATCATCAATGACATTCTTCAGGACTGTGGACACTGTTGAGCCTTGAGCCCCAGGAACAGTGTCATGTTTGTGCCATACCCTTTCCATCCAACCCATTGTGTGTGAGACCCTCTGCTCCCCACCAAGCAGATGATGAATCATGTCGATTGGGCACATGTTCACCACCAAACACAGGACTAGCTGGGACATGTTAGCACCTAGGATCATGCAGTAGGTGAGGCAGTGATCTATAAATTGAATTTCATTTTTTGAAACTGGAGTAAAAAAATTAGTGCTGTTGACTGTCTGAATATATTGCCAGGGACACTCTCCTGATGTTTCACAGCTTTTTTGCTTTCAACCAAAGTGGCTGCAGTCCTGTAACAGGTTCCAGTTAGCTGCATCTGATTCTTTCCTCCCTGAATAATAAGAGCTCCAGCAAGTCAGACCTCCTCTGCTGAGTGCCTGGTTCAGAACCACCTTCCTGTGCATCTGCCACTAGTTCAACAGCCTGTTTACTTTCTTCTTTCAAAAAGGGATCCCTTCTTTTTGCACAAGTGCACAATTATTCTACTCTGTGCCTCAAGAGAGAGCTGGAAGAGGTTCAATCAGCTGTTACTGCTAATTCTCTAGAGCCTCCTGATTGTCTCTTTTCTTTGTTTCCTCCCTTGATGACTTCACTATACTGTTTTTTCAAAGAAAGCAAACAGGATGGATTGGACCCATCATATGTGGGCTGTTCTTTTTGTGTCTTTTACCTTGTGTTGTTGGATGGGAACCAAAGGTCTTCACTCAGCCTATGAATTGTACTTTTTCAGAGTCTGTAAACCAGAGCAGAATCCAAAGCATTACATGACCCATGCAGAAAATACTATTTTAGTGTGATGTGCAGAACAACTGCAGTGTTCCCTTCCCTGCACCGACACTGTCCCTCCACACACACCCTGTGCCAAATGTTTCACTTTGCCACAGAATATTGTGCACACTTCTGTGTGACTCATAAGGGAAAAAATGGGCTTTCTGGGAGATTTAAGGGATGTATGTGAAATGGATCTAAAATATTGCAGAGGTAGCTCTACATACTTTAATGAAGGTTTCTCTGGTTATCTTGTTCACTGCTGTAGTCATGTGAACCAGAAGGTTCATCAGGTGGTAAGCTTGGTCACAGTCATGATTCAGTGGCCTGATTCATAGGAGGTAAACCTGGTGATGGAACTCTTGAGTTAGAGTAGTATGAGCGACTTGTGGAGCAAGAAGGAAATCACACAAAATTCAGTCTAGCATAAACAGGTCCATACTAACAGTATAAAACAAAAACATAAAACCCAAAACAAAACAGAAAAACAGGGAAAAGAACTGAAAAGACCATAATATATGAATTTGTGGGTGTAGTTCATCTGACCAAAATGAAGATGTCTAAAATAAGTCAGATGTTTTGTATCCTAAAAGTGGTCATTTTTCTGAATTAAAAGGGGAATTTGATAGTGTCTAGTTCAGATGTTGACATGCACCTGTAAAGTATTTAAAGTGGAGGTAATTTAAATGAGATGAATCCCACCCCTAAAGACTTGCTATTTGTCTACTTGAAACTGGTCATCCAACGTTAAGCCACCTTGAGCATTTTTTTTACAGAAAATTTTTATTAGAAACATAGTTTAGGAATCTGAACCAACCTGTTGCTTGAGAACTGGCTGAAGACCAAAGGGAAGAACTCTGCTGAGCATGTTCTTCACCAGGCGCGTGTTCTTCCATCATGTTCATCCCGGTATGTTGTATCAGGCAAGTTGGAGATGAGAGACTGAGAGATGCTAACATGAGGCTATTTGTAACCTAGCTAACATTATTTCAGTCTGTTGTTATAGAGAAAATTACTATTTCTTTAAATGTGCAGCAGTAAAATGTGGACTGAGGAAACCATCTCTGTGCTTCACCAATGCCATGCCAGTAAGATCCACTGTACAGAAAACTGAAGAGGGTGAAACCATGGAAATAGGCATATTCTCAGTAGACCTGGGCAGTGGAGAATCCTAATGAGAGGTGCATGGGTGGAAAATCAGCTTCAGTGAAAAATGATTCTTTTTTATACTGAACTTGGTTCTGAACAGTACTAAGGCATATAGCTTACATCAAAACCCCTCAATGATCTGATGTTTCAGCTGCTCTGACGGCTCTGACAGCTGCACTTGAATCCATCTAATCAGTGAAAGCCATAATTTATTCTGGGAGCATGTCGGCCAGGTCAGTCAAACCCAGGAACTGCACAGAACTTCTGAACTTCAGATGAACCTTTCCCAAGAACTTGGTGGTAGATGAAGTCAGCAATGGAAACTACAATCAGTTTTACAGTGCCTAACATTTGGATCAGACTGGATCAGCAAGACAGTTACTCAAAATCTTGAAACATTTAGTTGAACACTGAGTGTATCAGACACAAATTCAAAAAGCACGGTTCAAAAATAGATACGTGATTTCAACTGTGGTAATATATCTAATTGTGTGCACGACAAATGTCATCTGACAGAAGGCTACCTGAAGTTAGATCACTTAGATAAACCAAAAAGCAGGTACTTCTTGAAGAGAAATCGATACAAATTAGGTTAATGCTGCCAGCTCACATTATAAGGGAGCACTGAGTTTTATGTTCCATAGCATATTAAATTAGGAATGTAAGAACACAGGATGACACTAACAACCCATATGTCCTGTCTGCCATGGTGACTAGTACAAGATACTTAGAGAAAGAACATGAGAAATAAGGTAACTCCCAGTACGCAGTGAACCTTACTAGCGGAGAGGACTAAGGAAGTCTCTTAGGAAATACCTGAACCAGAGTTTTCATTCAAACAACTTCATTTAATAGCCCTCAAGGGATCTATGAAACATTTGCTTTTTGAACTTAATATGATTCTGCTCCTATTTTAAGCTTCATTTATGTTTTGGACTCCATAACTATTTAAGCAAAAAGTTTCACAAGCTAACTATATGTAAAAATATTACTGCCTTCAGTTTGTTTCAAAATCATTGCTTAACAATTTCATTGGGTCCCTCTAATTCTGTATTAGGAACAGCAGTTAATGATTGTTTCCTAGGCATGCTCTCTGCACAAAAGCTTAATGTTTCAAGTGTTTATAGCTCTTTACCATAAAACATTTTGCTATTTATTGATAGATGAAATCTATATTTTTTATTTTTATATCTCGATTTTTAATTATGTTTGTATTTTATTTTTTTATATATATATCATCTTTTAAGATGCAATATCTTAATACACATTACTTTCCTGTATGGTAAAATACTACTACTGCTGTCCTTTCCTGCACCTTCTGCAGTTCAGCTATGTCCTATGTGAGGTGGAAGACCAGAAAAGACACAAAATTGAAGATAAGGGGTGCTTTATAGATTTAGATAGAAGTGTATTTTTACCTGTATTTTCGATTACTTTCCTAGTAATTCCTAATGCTAATTGTTTTTGAACAAATTCTAAGCACTAAGTTGATGTTTTCAGAGGAAACCTCATTTTCACAATGACTGCTCACAATGATTCCTAGATTTCTTTTCTGAATAAAAAAATCACTAGAACCCACTATACACATAGTTAGAGCTATTTTTTGTAATTGTGCAGTACCTGGCATTGATCAACATAACATTTCATCTGACATTTTATCATGCAGTTACACAGAATTGTGATAACCTTCTCCAGCTCTTTGCAGTCAGCTTTAATTTTGATTATCCTGAATAATTTTATATTATTTGTACACTATGGAACATTACCTTTGTGAATAATTTGTGAATATGTTGAACTGCCCAGATTCTAGCACATCTAGCACACACAATCCTTCTGAAATTATTTTTATAACTGCTTTGTGATATTAAAACACAGGACCTCTTTTCAACTTTTATTTCTGATAGTTTAGCCAGGTTTTCCCGAGGAGGGATCTCTGTCTTCACACATCAGCTTAATTTCTTTGGTGATTTTGTCTTGCAGGACCATAATGAAAGCTTTTTAAAGACCCAAGGCACACCATGTTGACCAGACACCCATTACAACACCCTCATTGACTTCTCCAAAGAATTCAAGTAGATTTGCAAGAGATCATTTTTATCAATCCAATTAGTGCTAACTCTCCTCTAATTCTATTCTCCATCATCATTTCCAGTTATTTCCTTAATGCAGTGGTCAGTCTTAATGGTCTGTAGTTACTTGAGGCTATCTATAAAATTGGGCATCACAGTCGCTACCTTCCATTCCCCTGATATTGTTATTAACTAAAGCAATAAGCTTATCAGTTAGAAGTGCAGCAGATTTGTAACTGTTAGAACTCTTGAGGAAATTATAGGAAATTCAGATATCAATTCACAATGGGACAATCCTGGCCCAACAGTAAATGTGTTTACCTTTACAGAAAGTAAAATTTCACTTATTGACCATATCTAGGGCTATGAGAAATCACTTCAAGAAACCTAAGGTGTTTTAAAGCCCCAATTAAATGAGTAGCTTTACCCCATGATTCAGTTTGCATGCTTTCAATAAACTGGCACAAAGGAACTTCAGTTTTAATTCATGTTCCTCTTAGTATTTTGTTTATATTATGCCAAGAAGAAAAAGCTACAGCCTTCCAAACTTTCCAAACTTGTTAGAATGTTCCTGTGATGGCAGAATTTAACCTAGGAGGACAAAGTAAATGACCAGATGTGTCAGACAACACAAAGTGATGCCAGAGTTCAAACACCAGCAATGCCTCTGTATAGACAACACAGGGAAATAGCTATAACCATGCTGAGGGTTACCAAATGCACAAACCACATCCAGCTGAGGACACATCACCTGAGATGAACATAGTTGGAGGCTGACACTACTAGTGGGAAGTGTCATACACGCTTGTCTTGTTGTTGTCCTTCCTTGGGCATCTGTTTATTGCCACTGAGGGTTTATTTTCTCCCCATACACCACACCTCCCTTCCCCCAAAGATTATCACTCTTTGGCAGATGTTGGGCATGGGTCGTGTCTTTTTGGAGATACCTATCCTCTGGCCACAACAGCCAGGGATTACTATGTATTAGCGTTATGCAGACTTAGTAGTGGAGTAGGCATCCACATGCTGGGGTTTCCATAGGTGCTCCAAGTCCTCACAAAGCTTCAGAGTCCAGATGGACCTTTTACCTGGATTATTAAAAGCTTTTCTACACTCTTACATACCTAGGCAAAGCCCCAGGCAATACAGTCCTTAAATGGATTTGAGTCTTATTCCCTTAACTTAGTCTTTTTTCTCCTCCCCCCAGCCCAGCATATTGAGTTTTTAAACAACAGGTGATCTTTTTTTGGAGGTGGAAAGAAAAAACTAAACACTTGATTTTTATTTTGACTGTAGCATCATGAACAGTAATAAATTTGTCAGCACTGGAATCTGTCCTCAGCTTGGCCACAGACATTTAGCATAACCCAGTTCCTAAATTCCTGTTGTAAATAGATTGATTTGGTTCACTGAGCATTAAGCATTTCCATACTGAGCTAAATTCTAATTATCCTTTATACTGTAAGTACTCCATTTATTTTGGGAGACAATGGTACGTAACTTAGCAAAAGGGCAGCAAAATTATTGCAATATTAATAAAAATGCATCACAACAGTTGTAGAATAAACTATTAGGCTTTAAATCAGAGAAGTAATTACAGGCCTATTATCCAATATGGCTACAGCTGCTCTGTGTATTTATACACACAATTGCTTTCACATATACACCAGAAGGATTAGAATGAAATAAAACCCATGAAAGGAAGTATTTTTCCAGGGAGGTAGAGTAAAAGCAAAGATTTCCTTTCCATACCAAGAAAAACAGAATCAAACAGCTGTTCAGTTGTTCTGGATTCTTGTTCTTGCTTGACAATGATTAAAGATGTTAAGAGTACCAAAATGACGTGTCAAGATAATAAATGAGGTTTCCTTTGCGATCAGCATCTGTCATCAGGATTTCTATTCCTCTCAGCAGTATTTGTCTACTTATCAGAAATTCCTCCTTTCAATGAAGATTACATTATACTTGCTGTTTCACATAAATATCCCCCCCCCCCGAATATTGATATCTTTTTCATCATAAAACTCTGGAAATTCTAAGAGGGAAATGATGAAAATGATCAGTAATAAGGGATCTCAAACTGTCCATTTCAACTGAGTGAAAATTCAAAGCCAAAGTAGGCAAAATGCCCATAGGATTTTAGGAAATCACTATGGATACGGCTGTGAAGTCCATGTTGGTCTGGCAGCCAATTTCCTGCATTTCTGTTGGGGCTATGCACAAACATTTCTGCCACACTTCTCTTCTCCAATGTGATACTCAATTGCATTCTAGCGTAATTCATAAGTTATGTTTTGAGATGCTGCTTATTCACTGCTCATGTTGAATTTTGGTACAGCCTAGTTTCTGTGGACACAGGAGGACTTTTTAGCCACTCTAATCTGCTTTCAGAGGAAATTAAAAACCACTAAACTAACTTCTTTGAGGAGTAAAGTTTTTGTGTTCCCATCAGGAATTGGAAGAGGGCAAAAGATGAAAAGAGCCTGTATGTCGAGCACCAGTTCGTGGGATGGAGGCATCATCACCCTGTGCTTTAGGAAGTGATGCAGCCTGTATGTCTGGAATAACAAACCATGTGATCTCAGGCAGGAAGAGCCAAGGGAGGAGGAATGCCTCCACTTATCACAGCCACCACAGGCATGCTGCCCCTGGCAGCACCATCTTATGTCCAGAGCTGCGGCTCCCAGGCAGTTTGCTCCTCTCTGTGCCTGGACAATCAAAGTAACTGAGCTTTGAAAATAGTTTGTAGGACAAAAGGAGGTGTCCTTGGGTCCCGCCCTGACAAAAAGCCATGTTATAATTGACACCATAAGCCCAGTTTGAAGATGAGAAGAACCCCCTTGGTGTGAGCAATTAAAACAGCATAGCAATAGGTGGTGGTGCAGAGGTGGTTTGCTAAGGGGATAGCTGCACGGATGGAGGGCACGTGGGAGGGAGCCAGGCATCAGGATGTGACGGAAAGGGCACATACAGGCAGTTGGCTGATGAGCCACCTTGCATTTGTGCACTGGTACCACGTCAATGCCAGCATCACTAACCTGGTTTGTACACAGCAGCCTCCATTGCTATGACTCATCCAGGTCATGGCCAGAATCTCCAACCAGCCCAAATACTGCAGAGAAAACAGCTCCTTCAACTTGACTATTGTTTCCTCCTTGAACCTTATTTTAGTTAAAGATACCTTTTCATATGCAGCCTCAATGTGGTTTCCCTGGGCAATTCTTTCCCTTCATCTCATCCTACTTCTTTGTTTATATGTTCTTCTGCTTCTTTATCCAGACAGGAAAGCAAAGGTTAAAAAGAGAATAACAATTCAAGTAGGAACTGATGCAAGGTCCAGCCTTTCAGGAAAAAACCACACCAGAACATTGAAAGAGTAACAACAGAAAGACCCAAGTAAGCATGGAGATGACACAGTGTTGGCTGGAGATGACACAGTGTTGGCCAGAACTGACAACTGCCGCCTTGCTTCTTCCCTGGCTGGTGGAGACTTGCTGTTTGCCTGTCAGGTTGCTCAGTGCTCCAGGTAGGAGGGCAGGTAAATATGGCAGCTCAATGATTTGCACCTTTCCTGGTAAATATGGAAAGGTGGCACAGGAGTACAGTTTCTCCATCTTTGGCCATTGATATGATTCTAAGGCGTGGGGGAGAATTCAGAAGGGCCCTAAATCAACAGGGAGAAGGATGCTTTTGATGGCAACTGAGCCAGCTAACTGACAGAGCATCATTTTATGGGAGACATTTATTTGGACTGCCTAAGTTTGAGATAGTAAGTAAATACACTATTTCAGTGTTGCCTATCGCATGCTAGGTACCTGATCACACTTTTCTTGAGAGTTTTAAATTATTGTGCATTACTTCACAACTGGAAAGGGGTGCTGACAACATACTGGAAGACAGTTAAAAGGTCAGCTGAGATATGCTGACTTGGTTACAAGTCAGTTACAGAGCCATAACTTAGAAAACACAGCTTGGGTTTTGTTCAGTTTCTTAGGACCATCATGGAACCAGGACGGGTAGCTCTGCATCATTTATCTGCAAGCCTTCAAGTGTTTATCAACATATACACGTCAAATGGGTAGCTGATCTTCTTCCAAATCCTGAAAACCCATACTGACGCCAAGTTTTTTAAGATGCTATGACCCTGAAATTTAGTGAAACATATGTACCTGATGTGATTCAGCCCTGTGCAAAACTCGGTAACTGGCTTCTGCTGTTGAGGCCCGTTAGACTGTGGCAGTGTCTTTGCGAGCACTTACGAAGCAGTTAGCACAATAGTGCTGTGGGATGCAGCAGGAACACCCGACAACACAGTTTTCTCTGGAACAAGTCTCAAGATGTCGTTGTCGTATCACTGTAATACATACATTAATTTGAAAACCTAGCTGAAAGCCCCTACGCTGTTTTATTCTGTGCTACCAAGAGTGTAGCCATTATCCTTCCCCATCTATCTGTATATGGGAACATGCCAGAGCGCTTTTTGTTATCTGAAACATTCAGAGTCTGAGCTTCTAGCGAGTGCTTTTGACAATTTGAAGTTTTTCTCTTTCGCTTAGTTCCTGTAAGCAATGAGTAACTCTCCCTTGCATGACAAACTCCATTGTCCCCTAAAATTACTCTCCTGTGAAGAAATCACGTCAAAGCAGTAATCTAATGTCAAAAACATCACTGGCTCAAGAAACTAGAGCAAACAAGAGAGAGGGGAAAAAACCAGAAAAAGGAAAATACCTTTCTCAGCAATTTCTCCCTACAGACTGCATGACAAGTAACTTCTCTGCGAATGCTAAATCCGCTCAGAAAGTGTTTTGGAGTAATATTGTGGAAGTCTTATGCTTTCAACATTGGAGTCAATATAATGAAACATCCCTGGATTAAAAATACGATTTAAGAAATATTGCAAATGATGAATTAGTACTCATAAATCACCCCCCTCTCCTTCAATGGCTACTAGCAAAGTTCAGCACTGTCGCAGCTCTCCTGTGCCCAGCTGCAGACCTTGGCTGAGCAGGGCAGGAGTGTGCGGTGATGCCCACAAGGCAGACGCAGTCCATGGGGTTTCTCCAGACAGGGTCTGCTTGGCGGCCAAGAGAATTTTGTATCTCTCAGACTTTTCCTTTCCTCTCTACATGAATGAATAGTTTTCTAATAATAATTTACCACAGACCAAAAAACTTTCCTGGGTATACTGTCAGTTTTTAACTTTTACCTGAACCACAGCTTATCTCTTAGAGAGGCAGATGGAGATTTGCTCAAGAACAGACAGATTTAAGATCAAAGTGATCTGAAGATGTCCAGTGATGGACACTCAATCAAAGCTCTAAGTGAGTAATTTCTAGATGTTAATTCTCTGCCTTACTACAGATCTAGTCTGAAATAGACAACATTTTGTTTTCTCCAGTAATTTTTGAACATCTTTTGATTACTACATAGAGATCCCAAGATTGTTTTTTGTCACAGTGAAGGGTCCCAACTCTCTTATCAGTCTTGCAGCTTTTTTGAATGCTTTGTAGCTTTTCTGATGCTTTGTAACTTCTCAACATCCCTTTTTGAACTGTGAGAATTTGAATGAGTCTTAGAAAAGTTGGAAGTTATAATTTACCCACTCCCATTTCGTATTTCCATTCTTATGCAGTCAAAGATTGCTTCTCAGACATAGAACAAGCTCCTACCATCACACAGTGCTTATTCAAATTATCTACTACACTATTTTTGAGTTCAGTTTAACTGAGACACAATACCAACTTGCAGTTCCTCCAGCTTGCTGAAGACATGTATGTTCACTTGTCTGAGATAAATTACTTTGCTTATGTTGAAAAAAAATCATCCTTCTCAAATGGTCCTGGTTTGCCATATGCTCCATCCTGCTCTATATAATCAACCAGGTTCCCTAATTTTTTACCATCCACACAATAGTTCTGCACCGTCTATTAGTTATATAAGCAAAGGCTTATGTACATTTTCAGATCATTTTCATGCATGAGCCTTTCTATGCTCTTCTGGAAATGTGTCTACTGGATGACGACCCACACTTGTTTCACTTACCAGTGTGATGTTTAAGGTATTTCAGAAGAACCTCTATAACTTTCTTTTTTCTTATAGCGTTAAGATTTTTTCACCCGGTTATGTCAGCTTCTGAAGTCTCATTCAGCCCTAAATGCTGGGCATATCTGCCTTTCCATGGCAGATATGTTGAGACCTCAATCAAGCTGAGCTCCAGCTTTGCCCGCATTAGTTGCCATATACTCACCGAACTTTACAGTAGACTAATAGGTAGAGGCCGTATGTTCAAAGGTTACCATACTAAAGAGGAACACAGCAACTCTACACACACAGAGCAGGGAATGTCAGACTCTGTCTGCTGCAGGGTTTGGAGCTTAGCCACAGAACTGGATGGACATGGCTGTGGTCACTGAGTTATGGTTGGATGAAAATTACTGGCTGAGTTTGTGTGGATTATGGAAATTGCAGGGAAGACTTTTTTAAGGAGTTGGGGCTGAATCAGTTGCTTAAATACAGACAACTGAACATGCAATCTTCTAAGCCAAAGACATAGGTATGAGGCTGCCAAATTTGGCACAGGATCTGTAGTCTAGGTCTGTTCATCCAGATCACTGAGCAAGTAGGATAACTGTCATCTGAAATGACACGAAGGTGATATATGTAAGTAACTGAATCCCACCATAATCATATTTAAATATAGGTGTCTGTGGGACAGCAAGGTGTCTCGAGTCCAATTATAATTAGTGGTCATCTAGTCAACACTCAGTTACTCTAGACAGAGAATGAAACACCCAACCCTTAAGGACAAAATAGTCAAAGGGCATTTACTTTTCTTCCTTTATGCTGAAACAGTCTTCCTTTATGTTGAAACATACAGTGTAATGATACTTGGGCTCAGTGACACTGCAGAGGCTATGAAGGACTATGTATTCGCAGTTTCATTTTAGTAACTTCTCAACAGTAAGGCTAATAATAGTTTGATATAACATCTTTTGGGTTGGAATAAACCTAGGAAGGTATTGACATAGTTTTCAAGGAAGAGATAAAGTGGTAGCAGAGAGGACAACAAAACCCAATTTCCTTTAAGGGTTTACCAGGCAGAAAACGGACAGTGTGCCTTGGGGTTATCAGAGCCCAGCACAACCTAACGGAACCAACCACAGCAGCTCAGGCAGAGTTTTGCTAAAGTCAGCCTGAAGGAAAGAGATGTTGGTACCAGATGTGCCAGGTTACTTGCCAGAACAGTGAGGTCTCAGAAACTTTGCTCAGAGGTAGCACAGCACTCTTTAAGGTAGTAAAAGCTGGGGCCAGATGTGACAAGTGAATCAATGCTAGCCTGGTCTGTCTCTTAACCAGGTATTTAAGACTATATGGCAATTCTTGCAGAAGATAATGAGAAGCTTTCTTATCATAGTAAAAAGAAGAAAATACAGTTCAGGGGTGATCTGTGTGGAAGGAGGTCAGGGGCTGCCCTGTGCTGGTCACAGTTGGTTCCATTCAGCTCTGAAGAGGATGTGAGCAACTAATCAGGTACAAAAACCTTATGCTCAAACATATTAAACGACGTGTCAGCTGCAAGGATTAAGACACATGGGAAGAGACACAAGGAGACATGTGGAAGGAGATGTTGTTGAGGATGTGGCTGGAGATGCTCTTGGAAAGAGGTGCTCCATACCAGAGAAGGTACCTCTGAGGGACTGCAGCTGTGGGTGACCCATGCTCGGGTATGGACACACCTGAGGGTCTGCGCCCATAGACCACCCATATGAGGGTAAGGACATTCCTGAGGGACTGCAGCTTGTGAAAGAGGTGTTTCCCTAGGTTTTTGTTTAATTGTCTGTGTTTTTTCTCTCTCTCTTTTTTTTTTTTTAACCTTGCTACCCAAATCAATAATAAAAACTTGTTGTTAATTAGCAATGAATTAAATTAAATTCCTTTGTAGAGACTCCTTTGATATGACAGTCTCTTTAGTATCACCAGCTGGAGCAATGCAGACCTCCATGTCCTCTGGACTCATTTGGGGAGTGCTGCCCCACACCTAGCTGTGTGCAGCCCGAGGGAATAACCTGACAGGGGACAGAAGCTGTAGTGGTGGTGAACCTTGTTTTGAAGAGGATGACCAAACAGCAGTATCCAACACTCCAGCTGGCCAGGCCTTCGGGTACTTTTACAGGTGAATGATTTTGTTCTCCTGAATTTACTTCAGTTTGCTATTACTCACAAGTCACTTTTTCATTAAATGGCTCCAATTTATCACTGAATAATAAACAATCAAAGGAATTAAACTACCCTTACCTCTGCCATATGAAAAAATGATGCCATTTTCCAAAGTGAGAGGTCTATATAGCACAGACAAAGCCTGGCACTTAGCAGTATTCAGTGTTGTATTTTCCTGCGATCTTGCAGCGCTGCTGTCCTCCTGGTACCTCTGGCCCTAGCTTTGCTGTGTTCTCAAGAAATCCTGCATCTCTGAAAGGGCAGGGTAAGCTTATACCCTCTTGTCATACCAGAATTCACCCATTTTAGCTAATAGGAGATGATTTATAAGAGTATGGCCAGTAGCTTTTAATGTAAAAAAGATATGTTTTCTTGGCTGCTTCCAGACTTTCGGTTCTTTGACCTAGACTCTTCACTGCTTAGGAACTAGTATCCTGACTTAGGACCTCTTGATCCAGGATCTCCACTGCTTCTTATTTGAATGGTATCATCAGCTCTGTGAGTACCTAAGCATCCCACTTCTTTCAGTTACACTGGTTTAGGTTTGTGTAGACCCTTTACTCACAGGTGGAGGAAACCCAGCTCTTTTCCTGCCTGGAAACATAAGATTTATGTAGTGAATTCTGTCCAGGAACCCATACTATTGGTTTACAATTGTAGGCCAGTGGAGAAAGGAACATTCCTAAACACTTCCAGGTTTCTAAGAGTGGGAAGGAGGAAAATGTAACTTTCTGGTCAACCTGACTAACACTGAGTGCTGAGCAGGTCTCCCTGCCTCGCCAGCTGCATTGATGTACACCTTGAGTACTGCTGGTTACCTATGTGTGGATGCATTCAACAGCAGACAGTAAGACAGCGTATGTTAGCAAAACTTCAAAATGGAAAACAGGCCTAATCAGAGAATTGCCTTCTTGCTTTAGGAATAACTTTTTTGGGGTTTGATTTTTTTTTTTTCTTTTTTCATAGAGTAACATGGGTTTGAGGTTTGCATTAATTAGTACTATTGAAAGTGAACAGTAAGCAGAGATAATACAAGGTAATTTTTCCCGAGGACCTACTAAATAAGATTTATGTTTACAGTAATTCATGAAAGGCAAATAGTATTTATACATGGCAATGGAGGAATTTCAGTAGAATAGAAAACCTATTTTATTTCTTAGGACAGAAAGCACAGATATAGATAGAATCACAGAACAGAGAAAGCTGCATCCCTTCAATTCTCCCCATATGTCATACATTCCAGCCCCTGACCCTCTTAATGGCTTTTTTCTGACCTCTCTTCAGCTTGCTAATCTCTTTCTCGTAGGAGTAAATATACTTAAAAAAATTATATGAAACAGTTCCTGATAGCAAATGATGCACTGGAGGTGGAATCCATAGGATCCAAACAGAAGTTCATGGCTGAGATCATCATCTGGAATCTGTAATAGTCACTGAAGACAATGTCTTCTCAGCTGGTGTCCTTCTAAAGTAGCTATTAACAATATGTTAGATGACTTTGCATCCCAGATCCCTTCACTGAATATAAAGAAGCCAAGGATGACTGGCTCAGATGGAGGAACCACCACTGTAGATATCTGAGGGTACATGACAGGAATCTTCCCCCAGTGACTGCATTTCCATCTTTGCTGGGAAGCAAACACAAGGCACACAGTTTTGCATTGGAAGCCCTGTAGGCAGCAGCCCCAGTACTCCTGGTATTAATCTTTTACCACTAGATGCACAGAAACTGTTACCCCTGCTTTGCTCTAAGTGGGATGGAGAATGACACGAATGTGGTCTTGCAACCTGTCAATTCACATCTAACTTTAAGTAGCATATTTCAGCTTCCCTAACAAACAGTTTCCAGGAGAAACCCTTCCTGCTTCAATTTAGGCAGTGGTAATGCCCCAACTGCTGCATTACAAACATCCCATTCTCGGGGAGACCCTGTGAAGTTACTGAAGGCAACAGGAGTGACCTAATAAAATTAACAAAATCAGCACATCACATTTTATGTGCATTAAGGCTGAATTACTTGTGCTGCTTGAATCCTTACATGCTGTTTTGTAAAGCTATGATCACCTTATGGTCACCTTACGAACACCTTATGATGACTGTGTTAACAGTAACTAATGCATGTAATTTTCTATGTTATTTTAAATAAAATAAATCCCTTGCAGTGACTTGAAAAAAAGTTCCTCTTCACAGTTTCTCTTTTTAATTTTCCATATAAATGACCTTGCAAAGAGTCCCACATAACTGCTCAGCAGGTTGCAGCGAGCAGCTGCTTTCTCTGCTTGCCCAGTATCATTTTTCCTTTGAGAGCGATTCATGACACATCTGAGCAAGCCAAGAACTAGCCAAGTGGGACAGCTGGAATTAGCTTCTGTGCAGCTGGTTCGTTGTACCTTCTTTTTCACTAGGCAATAGCTGTGTCCACAGAGCTTGGTGGATTCACCTCTAGCTTGTAAAGTACCTCTCCCATGGGAGGTGCCTGTGGCTCTCCATTGACTCCACTGGGAGCTCAGGTTAGGTGTGCTGGAAAAAGTCATTCCAAAGATGCTGGAAGCTGAAAGTCACATCAAACTTACAATTCACATGCCTGTGAATTAAGACTCCCTTAACTGACTTGCATTTGACCATCCCTGGCCATACGTCACCTAAGCAACATGGCAGTGGCCTTGGGGACACTGTAGCATTTTCCCTGCCACGGCTGGCCACCACGTCTTTATGTGTATGGCTCATTGAGTACTACAAGGAACCCTACTAGATGACCTCTCCTCCACCACAGAACCAGGGACATAAGGGTTTCATGTGCTGGAAGGAAGAAATTTAAGTAGTCTCTGGAAGCCTAGAAAAGCAAGCTTAACCGGGGATATGAGCTAAATACATGTATAGAAAGATCCTTGGTACTGCTGGGGAGAACATACATCTGAAAGAGTTAAACTAAGAGAGGACGAATATGAAGTTCATCTGCTGTTACGTTTTCCTCGCCTCCTCTCCTATGAAACCATGCACGTTTCTCCCTGCAGCCAGGAGCTCTTCCTTCAGCAGGCCGATGTGCCTTCTGGAAAAGGCTTCTTCCTTGCAGCATATGACTGCTGGCGGAGAAGAGGTAGGGGGTTTCTAAATGCCTTTCTTTGAATTTGAGAGAAAGTCACAGTCACTGCACTGATTTTTCCCCCCATTGCACGGTAAGAGTCAGGGCAAGCAGAATGAAAAGTGGAAGCAGGAAAAGTATTACCAGCAGGGAAAGGTCTTACTTTGATTTGAAGATGGAGATGCTCAGTAAATTTGCAGATAGGAAGGACTGTCTCCTTTTCACATCCAGCTGACCAATCCCTAGGATACTGCAGAGCCCTTTGAGTTTTTCTGAAGGGCCGCAGATGCCACAGCCAGGTACCTAACTCTGATTTTCACATCGTTTTGCATTACAGATGTTTCTGCGGAAATAAAGGAAAAGCTTCTGTTTGAACAACTCCAGGTCCACTGAAATCACTACGGCTGTCCTTTTAGTGTCTGCTCCTTTCCATTTTTTCTCATTAGACATTACCTCCTCAGTTTTAGACCGCAATGGCTTCTGCTGCTGTGTGACTTTACGCACTGGCAGCACTGCAGTGTTAACGGGGGGGGGGGGGGGGGAAGTTTCCACCTTGTGGGACTAGATGAGCTGCAAGTTTACACAACCTGTTACCATTACACGTGGATGGAAGAAATAGCTTGGTTTTGGCCCAGGTTAAGGGGACAGCCAGTGGTGGCAGTTCCATTTTGACAAGACACTTAGGTGCATTTTGACCTGTTTGCCATCTCGATTCTAATTTTTCCATCCTAAAAGAAATACTGATGTCATTCCCTATCTCTAGCTTTGGACATTAAACAGAGGCAAGAATTTTATGTCATCTAGTCTTGAATGTTCTCTGAATTAGCCTTACTTTCTCCTATAATGCTCTGCTCCATCTAACGATAACGGTGAGCCTCCCTGAACTGTTGTGCTACTTCTGCTACCACAAATATTGCTGAGATTGTGTCAAAATCTGTCGGGAAAGGTGGAAAAGAAGAAGAGCTCCTCTACAAGCAGGGAATATAGAAATATAAAATTAAATAGGAAACTGGCTGAATTAAGGGACTCATCCGTTCTAGGAAAAAAACTTAGGTATTCTTGAGGAAGAGAGACTTCTAAAGTTGACTTGATATTTTGCCTTTCCATAGGTTAAACTTCTGTTTCAAGAATGTTGAGAGAGGGTATTTGTGCCCCAGCTGGTGGGTTGGTTGAAACACTGCTCTGAGTCCAGCATGTTTTAATGGGATACTGTGCTGCAGGCTGCATCCTTCTTCCGCAGCAGCACAAGGTGTGCTCCTGGCTGCATCACGGCAGGTTGTTCAAAGAGCTCTGGAAGGAACACCTCCCCTTCTCCCTACACTGCAGCTGGGCTAGCCATGCTTCAGTCCAGCCCAGCTGGGGCAGCTTGGGCTTTGAAGCTGAACAGATGTGATGAACGAGAAATAAATGGGGTAGCCCTGAATGCAACACCCTGAGCAGACTGACGATCGTGCCTAGTGCAATGACAGCTCTTTTCTGGGGGAGGGCTTACACCCCTAGGACTTCCCACTTGAATTTGTCCCAGCTTGTCCCAGTTGCCAGCGCCACAATGCTGGAGGATAGAGATGCCCATGGCAGGAGGCAAAGCTATCCTGCCCCTCTGTGGAGTGGGCTGCTGCTTTACACACCCGTCCCAAGTACTCCCACTAAGCAGCTAACGCAGGACAGCTGGATTGCCCCTGAAATTGTCTCAGTCAATGGAGCACACTGTCTAGATGGCTACATGATACGATGACGCCTTTTACATCGTTTGGGGATGTGGATTTAATTAGACAACTGCCTTAGCATACACACACCAGCCAAGCAACTCTTGGCAAGAGAGCTCCGCAGTGTGAGTAGGGGCCCCTGTGGAGGAATTGCCATGTAATAATGAAATCAATTTCAAGAGTCCAAAAAGGTAGCATTTTCTGCAATGCTGTACACAGGGGACAATGAAACACTACACCCCTTGCAAAACTTATGTGTCTTATCTTGTTCCCTCCTTTGAAAGTAGGAGAAAAATCAAGAAATAGTCAACACAGCTGGGCTTTTCTTTTTGTTTACTTGGAAAACTTATTTTAACCATCAACTTTAGCAAATTTTGGCAGTTACAAACCTGTACACTTTTTTTTTGTTGTTGTTGTTTTGTTTTTATAGCAAAAGAACACAAGACAATACTGCCAACAGCAATTATGAAGGAACAATTAGTTTTCCGATGAAGGACTATACCCACTCAAAGTGACAAACCTTCCCTTTTGCATAAGGTTGAATTTGTTGTCATTGGAGAAATGACATCTCTTAATACCTACTTGAAATGGCATAAAAATCATGTCTCTAGTTTTCTGTGCAAAACACATTCATTTAAAAAAAGTCAATAAAAAACATCTTCTTAAAACCAGAAAAAAGTTAAACAAAAAGAGCTGAACCCAAAGGAAAGTTACAGTACATTCTGAAATGATTAAAAAGTTTTCAAATCTAAAACTTTTTTCTTTTTTTCTTTTTTGCTGTTACTTTAAAAGTTTAAACCAACTTTGATGACTCTTTAGAATTATATCAAACAAACAAACAAACAAACAAAAAAAATTAAAGCGTCCTGATTTGCATCAAATATCTACAAAAGCCTGGCAATTTGAAACCATTATATACATTATTTTATAAACTTCTTTTTAAACACCAAAACATACATCTTTTACAAACCAGCCTGCTTGCAACAGGTAAAATTTACAAGACAATCTTTTCCGATACAGTGCTTTAAAGAGAACTGCTTTCACTCCTAAACATCTTTGTCACCTCCTGAAAAGTGGCAGTATGGGCTCGTTGCATTGTTAAATAATAGCGATTCAGGTATTCCTATGACAGAAGAATGCTACAGTTCTGAGGGCTCCAATCTCTTTCCATAATACAGTTCAAGTGCACTCTTAACACTGGTAAAGATTACTTATGGCCTTTGTGTAATACGACATATTGGCAATTATTGCTTTTCATTATTACATAAAGAAATGAATTTAATTTCATTTCCTCCCCATCACCCATCCCTTGGATGATGCCGCTAATTTACTAACTGAATGGCCCTTCTGATAATGGAGATGTTAAATGTCAAGTTTATGAAACACAGGCTAAACGCCATGGGTAATGGGCAATAGCCTAAATTTCTAAGGCTCAAATCACAGTTTGATGTATTGAGAGGAACAGAGATGCAAACAGGCAAAAAAGCACAGTTTTACTGCATGATAAATGACGGCAAACCATCAGAGAATGAACCTGAAGATGCAGCGCTCTCGTTGGAAACCTATGAAACATCCATTATTACTCAGTGAATAGCTCCAAAAACCACCAACAAAGCACAGATGTGCTTTCAATACTGGTTTTAAATAGCTTGTTTTTTCCGTTATTAGGGATGCTAGCTTTTCAAATGAGCTCAGCAGAGCTGGTCCAGGGCACCTTCAACTCTCTTTCCCATGACTGTAATTATTATCAGCTATAAGGATACACTATAGCATCCATGTAGCTTTTTCAGGCAGGAGCCCAATGAGGAGTAAAGCTGTGTTCTAAACCATTTGTCCTGTCCAGCCCACATTTATATTTACAATGGAATTTATATTGAGCCAAGAGCAACAATTTTTTTTGTCATATTCTCAAAGTTTACCACCTGCCTGACTCACAGAGACAACAGGCTGCTGCCTCCCCATTAATCAGCATTTCAGTGGCATGCTTTTTTTCACTGTGCTGCACCCACTCTGAGTTTCTGACTGGAGAGGGTACCAATAAATCAAGGCTAGCACTACTTCAGACTACGCTAGAGAATTTAAAGAAGGGGAGAAAAAAATTCTGAGGATGAAAATTTAACTTGTCTGTGTGACATGCAGAGGGGGAAAGCCTACTTGAGAGATGGAGCACACAACATTCTGACTTCAGGAAAACAGTGGCAGCGAGATGCCTTTGACCCCTTCCAGCCTTTTACTGCAACTTCAGGTTAAAGACACCCATGGGATAATTCAGGATCAAACAAGTCACTAATAGGAATATTTTTAGGAAAATAGCTCGATTGCCTGGAAACCACAGTACTGAAATAAATCTCTGCATTGGCACATCCTCCTGGTTGCCTTCATACACTGTGTCCTACTGGAGGGTCCTATAGGAAGGCAACTTTATGGTGGTCTTCTAGTGGGGCTGCCCATTTGGCCCCATGGGAGGGAAGTGATTCTGCGGCTCCCTGGTGTCACCTTTGGCTCTTCACCCTGCTATAAGATACTGGCTCAGGACAGCAATCACATCCAGTATCTGCAGTTTTGGGGGTGGGGTGTTTGTCTTTTTTTTTTTTTTTCTTTTTCTAAGGATATTTATAATACAAAGGCAAAATCATTAACATGTTTAAGAAAGGTATATAAGCCTAATTTTTCCTTTTGCACAACACCACTTAATGTGGTACTGGCAGCATAAATTATGTTGTCAGTCACTTTAAGGCTTCTTCCATTGCCAGAGTTATCAAAAAGGCTGTCAATGTGCATGATGCTCTCAACCTGATCCAAACGCAGAGAACAAGGTACACTTTTACTGAGACTCACACACCCCTGGCAAAGTCTGTGATTTCTGATACAGGCATGCATTTGCATTTTAACAACTTGATTATTTCTTTTGTTGTTTCTTTACGAAAAGCAAAGACTGTCTTGATCCTAAGACTTATAATCCACTGATACTCAAAAGTACTTTATTAGGTCTGTGACACTTACAGATGATTCCGAAAGAAAACACCGTGTAGTGGAGCCATCTACAGGAATGTGCATTGAAATACAGACACACGGGATAAGCAGAGGTGTGAGGGGAAGCTCGAACAGAACCAGGGACCTGGCAATGACAGCAGCAGCGATATAAAAATCATCATATGGCAGGAAAAGAAATATATATTGTATGGAATAATATGAACACTAATTCTTACATTAGGTTATGAATGTGTTGTTATCTTCCAGGTTAGAAGATTACGGTTTGTCCATGTAGAGCAGTAATTAAAAAGAAAATAAAATGGTTTGGATTAACAAGAGCAAAGTTAATATGAAAACCTTATTCCCTAAGAGCTATTTCACCTTGAGATCTGCATTCAGATCTTATTATCAAAAAGAACCAGAGCAATACCAGAAAGGCCACAGAAGTACCAATATTCACAGAGGGGCATCTGTTTGAAGATGGATTAGGCCCATTTGGAGGGGAGGAGATACCGAGGTATAGAAACCATGAGTGGGACAGAGAAGGCTGAACGGGTGATCCTTGGCACCTTCCCAACAAGCTGGCGTTCAGTGAAATGAAATGGCAACAACATCAAAACAGAAAAAGTACTATACATTGTATTTATGCATATTTTACTAGTAAAACTCACTACCAACAAGATATTACTGAGGCAACAAGCTTGGTAAGAAACACTATTTTTTTTTTGTATGGCAATTGCTAGGCTCCTATGGTGTTCTCCCTCGTGACACTTTTGATATGTCCCAGTAAAGGTTTGATATCGGTGTTTCAGGCTTAAGAATTTTCACTACAGAAAACAGATGACAAGTACACTTCGTTAACTAGCTGGGGGCTCAAACAGAACTAATTGCATAATGGATAAAAATGTCTCACACCAAAAGTGAGTAGGAGCAAACCTCACGTAAACTGCAGGCTGATGCTGAGAGCACTGCAGCCTCAGAAAGTCATACCAGCTTTAAAAGTGCAGCTAAATTTGCAGCTTTGTTTTTCAAACTTGGATGTTCCTACTCTTGAAGAGACATCAGTCTAATTGCATCTGCTTTCCTGCAACATCAACTTCACGAACCACGCAAGTCATCCTCTACCTGTGCCTCTAGGCTTGCCAAACCATTTCATGGCTTCTCGGCAAATCCCTCAGCTCCTTGCAATCGCGACACAAATTTCCGTATTTTTTTTTCTTCTTGAAAACACAGGGATAGTTGCAGGGAAAAGGAGTTGAAACGTACCATGAGCACATTCAGAACATATCACTGTTACAGAAGCATGTTTACTTTGAGAAGACCAAGTGACAGTCAGAAATTCAATGGACAGGAACTATTTGCAGACAAGTACTTGATAATACTTGTATGTGCAGTACATTCTTTCTAGAAGTTCATTCAATTTATTCATGTACCTGTATAATAAGCTGTTTTCTAGTGAAGAATTGCTGCATGATTCCCCCCAAAATATCTGCACCAATCCTTCACAGCCATATGAGCTATTGGAGGGAAGCAGCAACACCTTGTACCTACTCTGAGAATTTTAGAAATCCTGTTTTATTAAAAGTGTTACAAGCTGCAATTAAGTTACATTCTATTAATAATTTCTTTGTGTTGGGAGCAATTTCTGAATAAACATTTCCTGTATGTCAAGAAATGGCCCACAATTTAATTTTGGATGAAACTCCAGTCAGTCAAGAACATGCCCTGGAATACAGCTGCTGAAACTACCCAGTTAAGACGTTTGACAGAGAGATGGGACATGGAAAGCAGAAAAGGAAACCTGTTAATCAATCTGTTCATCTGTAACAACGATTTATGTATTCAATAGCTTTCCAGAACGACTGTATTATGCCATGGAAGGAATGGATGAAACTCCAGCAGTAATGCAGACTCATGTTCACTGTATAAGGTATACAGATGCTGTAAAATGCAACGGTAAAAACATTTTCATAGCACCGAGCTACAGGTATGTATATTCCACTTCAATACACTGAGTAAAAATCCCACATTTCCACATTGCACTTAGCTGCTTAGGCCAAATCAGTGTGAAAGGCCATTTACTGCAATCAGGCTGAGGGAAGCATAAACGCATACAGATGCTGTGGTTTTCCCCATCGCACAAAAGTATTCTCAGGTCTGCAAACAACCTTTGGAAGTCCTCAAATACTATGAAATCACACATCCAGTGGAAAATCTAGGGCCAGATCTCTGGCCGCAGCCCATCCGTGCAGTTCCACCCACTGAGCCAGTTACAGCAGCTGACAACTCATCCCGTAAACTCTGAGGATGGACATTTGCCAAATGACGTTAAGCTAATGATATGAGCTTACAGCAGCGTTATATGCAACTTAATTGCAACTAATTTTACTGTAATAATTGTAGCATGATGACCACTGTTAAAGAGGTGACTGCCCAAGCAAGGAATTTCAAAGAAATCAGTGGCGCTTTGTAGATGGGTTTCCCAATGTTTTCGGATACACGTTCACATTGCATACAGGAGTCGAGGGAGGCTGTGCCTAGGCAGCTGAGGCAAAACGGGGCTGCTGCTGAGCCAAACTCTGACATTTCTAGAAGTCCTCATGGGTGAAGTCATGCACACACACCTGACATCAGCTTTTAAAAAATGGCAACGAAAGTAGGCCAATTTGGAGTAAATATATGCTGTATATATGTTGCTCTATATGCACACAAAGTAGAATGAAATGCTATGTAACAAACAAAAGTACAGATAAATATTTAGGGGCAAACGCCTGGTCACTCGTCTTTGATACGTCAATTTGTAAATGCTGTTTTTTCAGCCATCTGACGTGTTGTACACAGCAGTTGTTCACATCAGTGATCAATTGCTTTCACTCTTCCGCTGACATAAAATTTCATGCAACAGTGCATCTCAGAATGATCCATAGCAGTTCCTTAATACTGTGGGGAGATCAGAACACTGTAACACTTTTAATAATACAATACAAAAAAATAAAATAAAAGCAAACTTTGGGGGAGAGAAAGAAATTTTTTAGCAATTATTGTTTCCCCTTGCCTCAAAAGCTGAGTTTTACTCTTGGTAATAAATAGAAGGTACACCCTGTCCAGATTGTCTGTAACAATTTTGTGATGTATAATACTTAACACAATTGGTCTCCTTGTGTCTGCACATACAGTATCATTTCTGAACAAGTTAATAATGGGTTATACTGTATTTTTTGCCTTGCTCAATATATATAGATACACCTTCAGCAAAGTTTCTTCTCAATATTTATACCATTAATTGGACCAAATGACAAAAAAAAAAAAAAAAGAAAAAAAGAAGAGGAGGAGGAAGAAGAAGAAGAAGAAGAAGAAGAAGAACAAGAAGAAGGGAGCTTCCTTTACACTTGTGTCTGATGCTGGGTCTCCACAAATGGAATGTGAACATTTTCGAGGTTGAGCTCCTCCACGCTTTCATAGTCACTCATGGCTACTTCGGAGTCATCAAAGCCGCAGCTGGCTGAGACGTCAGAGGAGGAGGCATCTAGCGAGTTGTGCAACGATAAGGGCATCTTACCTGCACTAACATTTTCTGTGTTCTGGCTTGGGCCAACAGCAAAAGTACTAAATTCGTTCCCAGACTGAGACCCTGCAGTGTCCGTCTCATTGGGGAACTGGTGAGGAGGGAGGTATTGGCTAGGGTGGAAGTGCGGCCGTCGCCTGCAGTCGGGGCTGAGCGTACTTGCCATTGAGACTGGCTGTGAGGGCGGGAGGGTTTCATATTGGTCCGGATAATCCTCTGGAAGAGGAGGTGGTAACTGGTCCTGGCTTAAAAACTCCTCTTCGTGAGGGGGAGGGTAGTCGCTGTCAATGTCGTAGCCACCAAGGTAGTAATCTGTTTCCAGCTCTCTGGTACTGCCGTGATGAGCCGAGCCTCCATCTGCCGTCTCAAAATTGGGCACTTCCTCAATGTCGGACAATCGAGCGCTTGGCATCCAGTCAGAGGTATCCCAATGATACGCTGCAGCAGGAAAGAGAACCACAGCGCTTTGTTAGGCTGGGGCCACTAACGAGAACAGTGTCCTGCATGCACTCGCCTCTTAGTCCTCACAGCACGTTCAGATCACAGCATGCGCCACAGGCCATGGACACAGGTCAGCCATGCTCTGACCGGAGGGGTAGGGGAGGAGAATAAATTGCATTATGATGCTAATGCAAACAAGCCAAGAAACAAAACGCAGCTACTCTCAGGCATTTTGTTTTTTAGGATGCTACTGGGTTGTATTAGAAACTATGAGTCCAAGAAACCAAAATACAAAAACCTCTGAATTAATGCTTTTCACAGTTAATTGAAAAAAAATCTAAATGCAGTCAGCATGCTTATGGTATCACAGCTAGTCTCCCCTTCCACCTCCAATGACTTTGTTTCAAGAAAGGAAGTATGCAAGCAAATAATCTGATCGACTAAAAACTGGATCCTGAAATCAAAAAAGTAGCTGGCCATTCTCATGCAGCATTTGAACTCAAGAGAATTCAAACAAAAGAGGACACGTAAAGCAGCTCAGAAAAAAACCAGATCAAGTCAGTCCCCTGCCCACCCCAGCCCGATCCAACAGGCAAAAAGTGTCTCAGAAAAATCACCTCTGTTGTAGTTCTGTCCTTGATCCATAACAGACACTGTCAGATACAAAGTGAAAAGTAAAAACTGGTAACTCGGAGCTTGTTACCAGCATTGTATTACACGTGAAAATACAAAACTCTGCATGCATATCTAAAGTACAGCTGCCTCACTGTCGTTTTAATATGAGTTTTATTTGTTCTTTATTTTAGCATACAAGATAAGCTTGCCCAGTCAAACGCAGGCATACATAAAAAATTATTATCTCTTTTGTATTATATTCCTTTTCTATCATATCTTAATTATTTACCCTCACTGAACAGATATGGAATTACGTTAGAGCTGGAATTCTTAATACAAGAAGGGCTATCCACCATCTCTACGTTTTATAATTGTAAAGTACATTTCTCTCTCACTTGTTCACTTTGAAACAGAAAAATAAGAATCTACCATTCTCAGGGCCGGTTCAAACAAATCTGGGCCCACCTGGGCTCAGATACCATGGTGATGGGCACGGTATAAGAACCTGAATAGAATAGAATACAAAGCCATTTAATGGGGCCATCAGCTACAATGCCCCGCAACCCCCTACCCACCTCCCACCTGCACTGCCATGCTAGCTGGTGGGGAGGGAGGCATTCCAGTATGGAGAGGGTGCAGGGGTGGGGGAGAGAGCAAGGAAAGAGGTTTTATGTGAGACAAGAGCGGGGAGTAAGCTGCAGCGTTTTCTAGATGAGATGCTCTTGTTCAGCCACATGTTATTGGGCTTCATGCAAGAAGTTGCTGGGCAAGGTCTCTGGACTGCATTGCTGGAGGAGGTCTTGCCAGACAAACAGACCCTTACGGCATTACAGTACTTGACCTCTGGGGCTCAGCCACAGACGAGGGCAGAGAATAACGTTCTCCAGGCCTCCATCTACTGACACCACTATTGCCCTTGCTTATCATCACAGGGTGCATGTGGTGGTGGGGAGTTCTTCGTTAGCTCATAGCCAGACAGTAGCTTTCTATCTGCTCTGTGTTAGCCTGGGGTCAGGGGGGTTGGGGCTAAATGCAGGTTTAGCAGCACTGTCTGAACCGGCCCTAATCGCTCTTCTCCTTCTTCACTTCTTTCTTTTTCGTAAAGTGGATTTTGCTGTCTTTCGGTCAGTGTAATGACATTGCACCCGGGATGTGTCGGGTCCCTCCGAGCTGTGTGGTTTCAGGATCCAGGAGAACCTCGCTAATTTGCTGACTCGCATGACCCCGGGCAGCTCCCTGGGGAAGAAGCCTCATCCTCCCCCAGCTCCGCGGCTGAGATTCTGTCTGCCATGCACCGGGAACTCCGGCGTGGCTAACTCTTCACCGCTTTCACCAGCTCCGCTGCAGAGCATGCGAGATTCATAGGTCTCGTATAAGGAACTGGGAAGTGGGCAAAGCATTTTCAGTGACAGCCTCTTGAAACTGCTGCCAGACTGGCTTTTTCTGACCTGTAAAGCATGACCGGGAGCCAACGTGTTTGCTTGAGCTTTCCTTTAGGAAGGCAAGGCCATTTACACACACCTGTGGTGTCTTTTCAAGGTCATTCTTATGTTTTTGAATGGGACTTTCTTTTTGAATTAACCTTGGCACATTCATTTTATTTCATAGTGAGGAGAACAGCACTCTTACACTTCAGGAAATCAGTAAATCTACTACAGACAAATACTCAAGTACCATCACTAGCTAGCAGTAAAAGTGCTTTTCAAAATGGTAGTGACACTGACTCGAGAAAAAAAGTCAGTTGTTTCACAAAAATAATTTACTTGATCATCCTGAAGCATCATGCAGACTGGAGTAGCTGAAGTCTGCAAAACCTGGCTTAAATTTGCTAAAGACAGATGAAATTTCAGACTTGTGGATAACTTGAGTTGATGTTGAGTTGACATTTTGCCAAGGATAAGATAAATTTTCTGTAAAAAAATAAAAGTAATGTTTATCTATCATACATCACATTTCCTCAGTGCTTTACAGAAGAGGAAAATAGTGATATTCTTGTTTTTCAGGCAGGGAAGACAGTTTGTTTGTAACATGATGTGCCTGAGGTTACCCAGGTCAGTGGCAGAGCCGCACATTGGGTCCTTGGATCCTTGGATCCAACTGCCATGCTCTAGTCAATGGGCACATCAATCCCAGGGGAAAGGCAGTGGCAGGCAGGGCTGCCTTGCCATGTGGCATCCATGGAGTTGGGCCTACACATCTTGTATTTGACAGTGTTAACTGGGAGAAACCAGCCACCTGCCTACCACCGCTTTGCTCTTCTCCACGTGGTCCCGCTGGGGTGCGTAACCCAGCTCTGCTGCAGCCTGGGACACTTTACAGCCTTCCTCTGTCTTCTTCTGTTTCTTAGTCTCAGTAGCCAGGACAATCTCAATGATCTGGCTCCATTATCAACCTAATCCTTTTCTCTGAAGGCAATGGGAATAAGCGAAAACATTGACTTGAACAGAAGAAGATGAAGGCCTCGACACCTTTTCTACCACCTCCAATTACCCACAGATATTTTGTTGTACATCCCTCTGGTGTTTTCGTGTTTGCTGGTGAACATGCTGATCGGCAAAACCCAATTCCTGCCACAGGTTTGCTGGTCAGTGTAGATTAGTGAGGTTCTGCTGGAATGTTTCACAATGAAATCAGGAAGCATTGTTGCATAACAAGAAAGAAAAAAATTTAAATACCTTCATTTTCTATAGTGTCAACTACATTGTTGACAAGCTGTATGACAGTCACTATGGAAGCTTGCAGGGGAGGGAAAGCAGAAAATAAAGGGAGGGGAAGGACAGCTTCAGGTTAGTATTTAAAACACACATCATATGTTACCACAATAAATTCTCTCAGACAGAACTGACATTGAAAAAAAAATAAAAGGCTGCTGACCGATGCATGATTTATGCAGTGGGTTGCAGGACATTTCATTTCAGATAATCCCATACATTTTCAGAGTGGTGATAAATTTGAAACCAGCATTTCCAGAAAGGCATATGGGATGATGTGTATCACCTCATAAATTCAAGCAGACTGGCCAGCTGATTCAATTAACCAAAGCAGTATCTTGTCTACCTGACACTAATGTCTAATACATTCTTGCTTAAAGGCCTCCAGAGACAGTGCCATGTGCTCCAAGGGATCATTATCTTTTAGACCGTCACACCACCCGAAACGGTGCTAAGCTCGATCTGTTTCCTAAGAGGAATGTTTTACTTACTGGCTGTTTGTGCTGTGCCGTGTAATACCTCTGGGACATTAAGCAGTACTGCTGTAATTAGGAGGACACATTCAAGTAGGTTTGGTTCAAATTTTGATCTGTGATTGACAGAATATGTTCACAAGTGCTTTGTGTGTTTTCTGCAGGTGTTTTGCCAAAACATACCTCTCCCTTGAAATAATATAACACTGTGCAACTGTTTCACGTGGAGTGCAGCAGACCCACAATGTGTGGTCCTCTAGATGATCTGCATTTTGGACCAACTAACAGCCCTGCCTTTGAGGACCTGAAATAAAACCCACCAAAACCAGAGGAAAGCTCTGGCTCAGTGGGCACTGGGTCTGTCCCTTTTCCTTTGTCTTTAATTATGAGAAAACCAATTGCTTTGGAGCAGGCTAAGAAGGGGACCAGAAATTTTGGGCAAGACATACATTGTGTTTCATACAGCCAACCGACTCAGAGGTCACAAGAAACATGTTAACAGTAATAGTGCCGTTCAAATATATGTTGAATATTTTGACATCTTTGTTAAATTTTGGGCATGAGATCAAGGATCTCATCCAATTTCCTTGGTCCTTGTGAAGGCTTGGCAAAAAGAGCCTTGATAAACCCAAGAAACCATGTTCTATGTCTACGTTTAGCATGTTTACGCCATCAGCAGCATTGGTAATTGAACAAGGCAGACTTGTATTGGCTAATGCATAATAAATATTAGGGGAAAATAAGTAACTCCATCTCATTAGCTGCTGCAGGGCTGGGAAAAGAGATGGAGGGCAGCTGTAAGCTTTAAGAGGAGAACAAACAAGAGTGAAAAACAGAAGGTCAAAAATCAGGGCCAGCACAGTCTTCATTGCAACTAAGGGTTTGCTCTGGTGGGAGCTGAGCAGAGAATGTTCACGGAAGGGAGGGAAACTTCTACCCTAGGCAGCTCAGTGCAAGGAAATACCCAAATACAGCATTGCTCAGGGGTAAAAACTGTTGTTACCAACAGCACAACCATCCATTGGCCTGCAGTGAAACAGTAACCTAAAAATACACTTCTGTCACATCCCCCCCCCGCCCCCCCCTTCAAAATAGCTTACTGTGGAAATCTGTAACTTGCCTTTAAAGTGACTTCCCAAAATACTGCTGGAAGTGCACAGTTGTTTGGTTTTTTTGGTTTGTTTGTTTGTTTGTTTGTTTTAATTTGTGGCTAGTATTTTTGCTTTTTGATCACAAAAAATACTGCTAACTACTCTCAGCAAGACTAGAGGAGCTAAGCACTTTAAATGCAGTAGAAATAAGGTGGGGAAAAAAAGTAGGTTCAAAATCACATCCAATAGGATTTTGCATGGTAAGACAACCCCTACTCAACCCAAGCACCATGGAGAGGGTGAGTGGAGGCTGCCCGCACCTGACACAAACTGAACAGCACAGGGCTGCTCACACCTTCAGTGGGATGCGTCCCGGTGCTTCTCTGGTGCAAAATCAGAAGCGATTAACCGGTTTCACAAGACAGTGTTGGGAAGTCATTTGTACAGCGGCGTGACAAAAGCATGTCCTCACTGCTAGCCATGTGAGCACTGGGCAGCATTGCTCTCGGCTTTGGAGGAAGGAGTTCGGAGAAGGAGCAGCCTGCCCTGTCTCCCCAAAGAGCATGGATGTTGAATTGCATTTGCTGTGGTTTCACTGACAACCTTTTAACCTCTGCAGGGATGTGAAGCACAAGGAATTAGAATGACAGACAGGGGCAGGATTTGTGGCTTAAAGGGGGATACGTGTTAGCCCTTCGGTACATGTATGTGAGCATGTATACGTTTACTTATGCGTTAATATTTCAAGCTCTTTCACTGCAAACCTTCCCTGCTGCTCCAAGAAAACCAGAGCGTGCAGTCTTGCATTGACCTCTGCAAACAACTCAGATGATTTAAGTTTCTTCCCTCACTCTCCCTGAAGGTATGGATTTGTTCAGATCCTGAACTAGAATTGTTATCTCTAAAGGCCGTATTTTAAATGCAGCTTTCACAAACAAGGAGCAAGCACAGAAGATCCAACCTAGCTTCAGTGGGAACTGTGTCACTCATTTAAATGGGGGCAGGATCAGATGCTTGAAAAGCCTAATTAGTATTTGGGAGATATAAAAAGTAACCATGTACAATAAATGACCACCCAGATAATTATTTTAAAGGAAATGATAATATAAATATATATTATTAAAATAGTAATAACAATTATGCTAAAAATACTAATGTTCTCTTCTTGGGTGCAGGGGCAGAAATGCACTGAGAAGCTTGACAAAAATACTCAAGATGCTTCAGCCACAGCTGAACCAAAAGGAACTGCAAGTGCACTTTGTTTTATGTGCTTTTCCCAACATTTAGGAGTACCTAGGGAAGAGCTGCATGACATGACTGAGGAACTGAGTCTCAAGACAGTTCATTAACTGGCAGCTGAGGAAACTCAGTACAATTTCTTTGTGCTAATCTTTTCCTGCGTATCTGAATGAGGTTTCCCTGACATCCATCATCCCTCCCCAGCAGAAACATCTTGCCTTTTCTCAGACCCACCGCTCAACATCCATGGGCTGTAGGAACAAAGGTTTGCTCTGACTTTGTAGGCCTCTTTCAGGCTGTGTATGGCTCTGCCCATGTCACCCACTGAGATAATGATGTAGGACATGAGAGCAGGCAATGAACATGCACCGAGCAAGGATTTAATGGTGCTCTATTGTTCGCTGAGCTGTGATTGCCAGGGAGAGACCAAGCCACCAGGGACTGGCTCATCCGCTCATTGTTGCTGCTGAGCACCAGCAGAGTTTTGTTGGGCCCATGAATGAGACCTGGCAAACAGCATAGAAAGTTCCTTTAATTTGACTGATGAAACATGAAAGTCATCCGCTTTCAAGAGGGAAAATGATAGAAATTCTGCAGTTCCACCTGCAACCTATTAGTCAACTTGTATCTTGGCAACATGACTCCGCTGTGTCATACCTCTAATTCACTGTACAGCTTGGTGCTGATATAACCACTCCAAGCACCCAGAATTTAATTACATTGCTATAATTTAGAAAATGGACACAAAGCGAGGGCTTGAACCCAGGACCTTCTGACTTCTAGCATCATTAAAGGCTTTCTAGATGTCACCTAAATGTTTTTGATAATATGAGAAAGAGAGTTAAATAGCTTTTTCCCCAGCATAATAAAGATAAACCCAGTTCTTACCATTATCATCACCAGAATCAGACTGGAAGGAACTGAGGGACTGTACTTCGGAGTTGCTGCCTTTATTACTTCCTGCAAAACAGGTCACTTCTTCAGCGTCATCAACCCCTTTACCTTCATTGACAGCAAAAACAAAGCAAAATGGTACTCTCTAGGTAGGCACATTTTTCTATTTAAATCATGGAGCCATTTAAACAAGTTTAATTAAACAAGTAGCCTACTATTATTTTTTGTCAGAATAAAGTTCTTTCCTTCAGACAGAGGAAATGACCTACTCGTCAAGAAGGCAGCTCATGAAGATACCTAGACTTTCAAAGTATTTGAAGCCCAAAGAGCCTCTCAAGTGGCTGACACCACTGTAATCAAGGCAGAAACATCTGTATTCAGTATTGCCTTTTTAGATGACATGTAGTCTCAGCAGCAAAGAAAATGATGACTTAAAAAATACGGTATAAACATCTTATACAAGAGATTACAGTTACATTTATCTTTACTGTTCATTTCCTAATTTGAGAGCCTCATTAAAGGCTCATTCAATGCTCAATAAAGTTATTGTGCATCTTGTTATTCATATCAGTGGGCCTTGGATCAGATTTTAATGGCTCCACCACTGACATATAATAGATTACGCTTCAATTTACATTGCTTTTCATCAGGAACATTCAGTCTTGACAACTCTACAGTTTAGAAATGCAACTTCAGCCTATGGTATAAATTCTCGTGTAATTAAATACACATGAATAAACACATCCAACTACACATTATATGAGTGATAACAGGTAACAGAAAAGGTTATCCTCCATAATAAGCATGGAGATAGGTACCTGAGCTAATTACAGGTGAATGAAAGCTCAGGTGCTGCAAACACGTAAGTACAGCTCTCCACCTGCTAGCTGCAGATATTTCTACCCAGCATGGGGCACCACCATACAGTAAAGACTGATTTGCTCCTGCTGAGTAGCAGGGTATGTAGTGGATGGAGCGAGTGCTGCAGTAACGAAGCTGCACTGCTTCCCACTCCTTGACAGCTGAGGTCCATCTCCATGGCATGGCCTCATGCTGTGCAGAAATTCATACGGATACCAGCAGCGTCTGCAGCAGAAATACCCAGTAGAATACAGAACAGAGCACATACCAGGGCAGACATGCTGATGCTTTCAGTCAGAAAAAGCATACTTAATGGTTAAAAAGGTCGACCACAGCACAACTCTGAAATACAGCCCAAAGCAATGAAAAGCAATTCCTGTTTTTCACTAGAAGACCTTAGCCAATGTGCTGCCTTGGGTGAGGTGCAGGTCAGGGCACAGGTGTGAGGCAGTGCCAGATTCCCCTCTCTATTCCTCAGTTACTATTCCTTAAAACTACATGACTGTGAAAGTTTCTGGATCATGTAATTTTATTTGACAGTTTTGATTAAAGCTGTGTTGCAATGGGATTATAGATACCCTAGGCAAAACTACTATAAAGGTGAAACATCTCATAAAAACCCTATATGCTAAAGCAAACCTCTCCCAGTCCATGTTCTGACTTGCAAGGATGGATGATGTACGGCTGCAACTCTGCTGCCAGCAACACGGTATTTTCTGCTATGGCAGAATATGTGAAGTTTGCTGCATCTCTAGGAACTTGTTCAGGAGTGGAAGGGGTACTGTGCTGTCGGGTGAGAAACTGCTGGAGCACAAATAAGGTAAGTGTAGGGATCAGAAATTTTGTGATCACTCTCATACTGAATGCAGATGGGAAAGTAATGGACTGAAAAGGTGATCCTGTAAGTAGTGCATGATTTTCTGCTTCATTTCATAGACACTGGGAAGTACAGAATATTAGTTCATTTGTCCTGTTGCAAAACAGCATTGCTTCTTGCAGAAGGTGTAAATGTTTTTAACTCCCTTGGGAGACAAACTGCCGAAACCTAGCAGAGTTTATACTTGAGAATTCTGCTCCAAATTATTTTTTTCCAATAGAATGATGATTGCATTGTATCACTTGAAGAACCAACGCTCCGAGCACTTACTCATATGTGCTTGCTGAACAAGTGAAATAAATGTGTTTAGTCATACTTAATGCATAGAAGTAGATGTCTTGTATGCCTAGTTTAATTATAACTTTTCAAAATTAAACCAAGTCACTTCTTGGAGAAATGTAACAATTTTAAGTGTATCAGGTTGGAGCATTAGGAGTACCTGTGCCACTTTACCTGCTGCACCCTGAAGGCAACCCTTACCTACGTCAGGGAAAACTGAGACTGGTACTTACTTTCTGTCCCAGCATCCCATGTGCTCTTCCTGATGGAATCACAGTCGGAGCGACAGGGAGACACAGCGGGTAAGTTTGGAGCTACGCTGCACACCACCACCCCCCGCCTGGCTGTCAGTATTCGGGGGGACTCAGGATGAAACGTCGTCATCTCCTGGTGCTCCATGCCAAGCCCATCCACTATCTTGTCGAGGTTATTCCGCGAGTCACTCTGGAAGCATGGAGTATAGGCCATTGGCCTCACGGGGACCTGTGGAGGCCCAACCTCTTGGTAGATGTTTCTGCTGTCTCCGCTGTTCCTGATGTTCTTGAACTGGATGCCGTTGCTCTTGTTGAGCAGGGCGGCAGTAGCTGGATCCTGTACGAGCGTGATGTTGTTGCGGGAATAGTTCTTCCTGAAAACTTTCTTGCGAAAAATGATAAAAAGGACGATCAACACAAATATGACAAACAGGACCACGGCTATTCCTATCAGCTCCTCCTTGCCCACGTACGAATGCCCTGCTTGTATATTGGGAACCACCACGGGGCGAAGACCACAGTATTGCCCCACATAGCCAGGGGTGCAGTTACACAGAAATGAACCAAATATGTTGACACAGGAGCCACCATTTTCACATTCTTCTCTTTCGCACTCGTTGATGTCTTCTTCACACCTTAAAAGAAGAAAAGGAGAGTTTGGAGAACACCTAGCAACCAGCAACGAGCCCAGCTTGCCCATCATAACTTATCTTGTCAAAGTGGTGCCATTGCAGTTAACACCTTGCTGGTGCTGGTCAAATGATCTTATCATTATCATATTATTTAATGGTATTCAATTTTTTCTACAGCTATCCCATGGCTTTTTAAGACAATAAAATGGAAACACCAAGAAGGAAGTAAGCGTTTAAAGCATCTGATAGGAAAAGGCTCCCCAACCCTCATGAGGCTCGCTGAATGTAATATGGAATCTCAGCCTTTTTACATTGTTTTTGGACCATCCCACAGGATTCAATACAAAATATTAGGAGGATTCAAGGAGACAATAGTTGAGAAAAAATACAATAAAAAAATCAGAATACTTATTTAAGAGAAGAGGAAGATACGCTGGCTGTGTAAAATTATTTAGGGCTGGAGATAAAATGAGCAAATATTAGAGAAGCAGGGGAAAAAAAGAACAGGAACCTTAAAGAGAGAGGAGAAATGGAAAGAAGATGTGATTAAAAAAAAGGCAGAACAAAAAGTACAAACAGTAGACAAACTAGATGACAAAAAAGCACGTTGATGGGCAGGTCAGGGGATTTTGTTTCTACACCAAGTATATGATCAAAGATGGAATTTTTAAAAATGAATGCAATAAATTAGGCTTTAATGTCAGGACTAAGGTGACTAAATAATTGATCCATTTTCAAAAAAAAAGATTACATAGCAGCTTCCAGAGGCTTTATGGGATGGCTCAAAAAGCCTCTAACACTTAGGTGTGTGTATATCTCAGTGAAAACTGTCTGGAGATAACATCCTGTAACAGTAATTTAAGAGGCCACGTTCAGAAAAGCATTTCTGAACATGCAAGCCTCATCGATTTCTCCGTCCATTAGGTCATTAGGTTAGACTTGAAATAAGCACCAAGTTTTGTGTTATTTTTTGCTAGGTAAATCATAGCTTTTGGGTACAAAATGCTTGATAAAAAAGCCCGCCAGCAGTGAAGTGAAAAGCTCCTGTTGCCCACCTGGGGAGGGTCACTTACGTTACTCCTGTCAAGCCATTTTTGCAGTTGCAGATGAAAGCATTGCCAATGGGATCGCACGAGCCTCCGTTCCGGCATGGATTTGGGAAGCAGGCTGTGATCTCCGACTCACAATTCCGTCCCGTAAACTGGGAGAGGCAATTGCACTGGTAGCCTGGGAGGCGAGGGACACAGAGAAATAAATCAGAAGCCTACCACTGTATCTGTCTGGAAGCAGGGGGATCCATTTGGCTACTTTATGTGAAAAAATATATTGTACTGCAGGGGGATGGGCATGTTTATACTCATTCTGGTACCTCTGTGTGGTCCACACTAAAGCCAGTCAAGAGTTGGTTTATCTGGGATGTCTGGCCAACTGGAGCTCATGTCTACAACCAGGGATCGGAGGAACTGCTGTAGCCCAGACCATCCTGATCATCACGATTCACATAATAATAAAGGTCGTCCATGAACAACTTTGGTTATAAGCAATATTCTAGATCAAGGATGCATGCCCCAATATTTTTGAAAATGCAGACCCTATTTGCTGTTAGCAGCAGCCCACATCCCTTTTGGGGCTTCACTGAAGAACAAATACATGAGCTGAGAGCTTTTCCACATCTGCCTTTTACGACGACAACACGGTAGAGATGTGACAGTAATAAAACCCTTGATAGTGATACTTACCCCTTTCATAAAGCGCATAATCCAGGCATGAACTATACATTTCACAACAGCAGCTGACCTGGGCAACATCAGCCCTGATCAGAGCTGATTATGTGCAGTGTTTGCTATTAAAAAACTGATTAATCACTGGCTGCAATACATCAGACATAACTCCACTCAAGTGGAGGGGGACCCTGTAGGGGATTAAAGTCCTACTTCCACTTTTCTTGACAACAGAGGAGCAACATCAGACTAAAAACCAGTTCTTAAACCCATCTGTTCACTCTTCCAGGTATCAAATAACAAAATTCCTTTCCGCCCCCACCCCCCACCCCCCCCGGCCTTATGATTTCATATGGCACAATGCCATTACTAATAACTTTATTTAAGGTCACAAAGAGATCCAGTGAGGCAGTGCATCTCTTCATGTTGTGAACTGGATGTTGAAATCTGAGTGCTTTTTCACGTGAAAAGAGCAAGGAACACATAGGCTGTGAAAACCATGAGATGGCTAAGGCAGTCCCTGGGATGGAAAGACTTCTAGATAAGAACTGTTGAACTAGCACGTTTTCCTGTACATCTGTAAAAAACTTTGGCTGATTTTTTTTAAAACAACTACTTAATCCAAATGTCCTAAACAGATGTGTAGGCAAGGGTCAAGCTCCAGTTATGGGGTTCACATACTTACTGAATACAGCGTATTAAGCAGCTGGAACATCCTTGCCATTAATACTGCTCATGTTAGAGCTGAAATGGTTAAATGCAACTCAGTTCCGTATCAAAATTATTGGAGATCAAGCTGATGTAGCTGAAATATCATCCCTCAGTGGTAAGCCTTTTAAAGATAGTTTTAAAAACTTTCTGTATCTATACATCTGAAAAAAACCACCACCACAACTTACTTTAAAAGACACTGTTCTAGGAAACAAGGCAGAAATTTCCAGCACAGTTACAAGGAAAAGAATTTCAAGGAAACAATATGGAAAAGCCCAGCAGAGGCATAAGGCAAAAGCAATTCTGCGTTAAGACTCCCACATCTTTTATGTCCTATCCGGTTCAGTTCACCTTGTTTAGTTACTCTAATTGAATTCTTTCATGAGGACAGGCTTTTGAGAATAAACTTGGAACCAGACTTGCTGGTGTATTCAGTCAAGAGTCCAATCCTATTTAGTTGAAGATAAATGAAATAGATACTCAAATATTACGCTGTTTCGTTGTCCTGCTACAAGAAGGGAGATAGAAGCACTGCTGTTTGCAAGGTTGTAGAGTTAAGAAGAGAAAAGAAGAGAAATAATTTCACTCTGGGGATTCCTAGAAAGCATGTTTGGTCACCATCAGCAAGATGGGATTATTTTTTGGTGTCTTATAAATACCTCACTCAGACTATGCGAACAACTTTCTGGACCTGTACAGATCTGGGTCTGAAGAATTACAAGGCTGCGACTGTAGGCAGAAATCACAGCATGAATAAATAAGGCTGTTTCAGTGCTTCATTTTATGACTGAACAGTGACATCTATAGTTCAAAAATTTACAGTAATGTTTTATATATTTTTTGTGGTCTCAATGAGTTTAAGCAAAACAAAAATATTTAATTCAAATAGAAAACATTTTATCCATAAACAAATCTGTTGCCTTATATAATAGCAGAACAGATCTGTTCTGTTTGTCATCTGATATTTCGTACCTCCATCACTTTAAAGTGACTTGAAAAGCCAGTTTTCTGTACCTAAGTTATTAGTTGCCAATCATTTGTAAGACAAAGCCTTTGAATCACTTTCTTTTCATGTCTTGTGTTTGTTTCAGTTGATTAAGTTCTGGGTTCTCACTCTGGAACATATTCTGTTACATTTATTCACTGCAGAAAACTTCAGAAATATTGATTTGGTAAAAAAAAATCCTTTTACCACCAAGTATGAAAGGAATATAGATGATACTATTATTATTATTACTACTACTACTACTATTACTACTATTATTATTATTAACAACTACTGATTATATTAAAGATGCACTAACTTCAATTAACATTTTATACTAAGAAGAGATGAAACTGACTGCTCCAGATGGGCCAGAGCTCTACTGGGCAATGGGTGAACAAGACCAAAATGAAAAGTGTGTTTCTGAAAGCCTACCCTTTTGACTGGGTTTGATTTAATGATGGTGGAACCTAGTCAGATACCAGAAGATTGAAATATTCAATATAGATTCTGAGTCTAGGGATCAAAGTTAGAAATAAAGAAGGCAGTAAAACAAGACAGTATTAGATGACAATATTTATCAATGACTTTTCCTTTTGTTGGACCCATACACCTGCCAACTCTGAGCCACTAGCGAAAGACACGGAACTTTCCTGTGACACACATGCTCAGAGCTGCAGAGCATTCACCCGGGAGGCCTCCAGCACAGCCAAGCGTATGCTGAAATTCATGGAGTAGGGAAGAGCTGATACGATGGCTCAGTACACAGCATGTATCGACTCGGCCAGCAGACTTGCCAGACCTTTTACGCTTCTCCAAACCTCTCAGCAGAGGCTGTAATTTTGCCCGCTACTGCACACTGTAGCCACATGGCAACCATAAAGAAAACCCTTTAGGTCACGAGTGCATCTTGGGTCTCACAAGAACTTTGAATACACTTTTAATATTTTGGTAATGTATCGTGCATTTCTTCCAACTTGTTTAGCACAAGAATAACAAGCAAACTTTCCACATCCAAGGACAACAGAGATGAAGAAAAGGCTAGAGTACCCCATCCTCTCAGCAGGGAATGAAAAAACCCTTTCAAGCAACCTAAGGCTCGCTTCTGTTCGCTGGAGGTGCTGGAAGTCTTGGAAATTCATCAACATTTAAGATCATACAGTCCATCTGAGTTCCCTCCAGGATATATAAATATTTCATTTTGCACACTGATGCTGGAAAATGTTGATCTGTGTTCTTCAAGGTAGCAAATTTTGTGATGTCACCACTGTATTTCTTCAGAGGGGACCAGTGGAAAAAGATAGAAAGCTCCAGTAAACACATCTGCAATGCTACTGGGGTGGGACCACAAGAGCGTCAGCATGTGCCACAATAGTCTGTACCAACAGCTGACCTAAAACCAACAAGCTATGAGCAACGATATAGTCCTTTTAGGCTATTACCTACGTTAGGCAAGCCCTGCAGAGCAATGGCAGTGGGTCTGTGGAGCAAAACAGTTGGTGCTGGGGACCCAACATCCTCAGTGCACACATTTCAGGGCTTTAGCATCATGTTAGCTGCACTCCTCTACACGTCTTCCAGCTCAACGCCATCCAGAGGGAGTCTGGTCCTGCGCTGCAAGACCTCACCTCTTCACAGTGGGAAATGAAGCACAGTGAGAGGGGATGATCAGAAGATTCACATCTAAGCTCATTCGTGATCTAAAACAATATGTAGACACAGCCCTCTCCTGTTTACACATAGCCTTGGGCTTTCCGGTTGTTTTACAAGGCTTCTCTCATGTTCCTCCACTAATCTGAGTCCCCTCTATGTAGCTAAGTCTCAACTTCTCACTTTGACTCCAACCAGTTCTCTTCCTGCCTTGTTGGCATGTTCCTGTCCAGAGGAAAAGGGATTTTTCAGCCTAGACCTTACCAAAGAGCAACATGCTGTAAGTGAGGATGCTACACAGGCTGCCTATACCTGTGTTTGCTTGGCACTTAATAAGCAGAGACAGTGGCAAAGGCAGGCACGGTGCCATCAGCAGATGGGATGCCGTTACACAGCGAACATCTCCGTTGGTAGCATTCCCAGCCTGAGCATCTGAATGTCTGCCTATCCTCAGGTTTCCTTGGCTTTATTAAAGAGAATGCTCCGAACTGATGCCAATTCTTTTTTTGAACATGTGTATGCTCCTGTTTCTACCTATCACATGCAAGAGGAGCTGGCTTTTATCTCTTACGTGCTTTGGCTTTTGCATTTGATCTCCCCATGTAGTTTCTTTCCCTGCTGCGCAGCTAGACCTGGCAAACCCGATGCTCAGAACCAGGCCTGCCCTTGGCCCTGCTCACATAGCACTTCATGGTAAGTTAACTGATGAGAAGAACTGAGGGTCAAGAGGACCTCTCCCAGCATTTGTACTTTGGTATGTTTACAGACATACCAGGCCACCTTCAAGAACTGTGTGTTCTCCAGCCATATGTATTCCTGCTGCTTCAGATTTAAATTTCCTGTCTTCAAACAGATTATCGCCTCTTGCCACTAGCTGCTATGAAAATGAATCTGTCTTTGCAAAACCAGTGCCTTCTATGAAAGGTTTGCTGTGTATATGCTTTCAAAGTGGGAATTTCAATCCAGATGTCTAAAAGCATAGCTATAAAAAAGATTAAAAACTCACAAAATTTCTAAAAAGCTTTTAAAAATTAACCAATGGGCATTTGGTATGCTCACATTACAGCATGCTGGTTTGTTTGTGTGTGTGAAAAAGTGAGATCAAGAACATAAGTAAGACCAGGTGAGTTCATGACTATGGTATTAATACACCCATTTTCCCCTGATGTCATTCTTCTGAACTACCTAATCCTCAAAAACACCCATGTGTCAATGTTGCCAGCCTGCTTTAAACCATGTATTAAAACCATCGCCTAAGTGCCAGGTTGCATTTTCCTCTCCCTCTGGATTTTAACTCTGTTCATGAAGAAATAAAAGAAAAAAAGAAAAAAATGAGGAGGGGGGAAAGCAACAACTTTCTGTCCTCACACTCTGCCCACAGTCCTTGACTCAGTAGATATTTCTACTCAAATGTTTCATGTTCAAATATAATTGCGTACTCATGTAAGCCATTTACTTCAATCAAAGCCAGATGTATATAGGATTGATCAAATTAAAAGGAAGTAACTATACTTATAATTGTAGGCTTTACAAGCATGAGGTTTCTCTGTGCGGTTGAAAACCTTGGCGCTGTGTTTGCATTTGATTACAGCACAGCTTTGTATCGCTGTGATTGCTCATGTTGTTACTCATGCAGATAAACATACATTTACTATTGGCAGTCCTGGTAACACCAGTCTGTTATTAAGGTTGTATGATATTTCCCATTTTAAGACCTCACATTCATCAGCTTATAGCTTAACCACACTTTAAACACTTGGTTAAATTTTCTTGGGAAATTTCAGGCGAAAGAGCCAAGCTGTTTCTGAAAGTCATGCTGTTTGTCAGGTTTCAAAATGCTAACAACTTTCTTTAAAAATAGCTTTACTGACCCATACTTATGGGTAGGGACTGAAAAGTCTGGAAGAATGTGGCCTGTATTTCAGGGTGGCGGTTTCCAGTGACTCCCAAGAAAATTGTCCTAAAGCTGTAGATAACTCTGCGAGGAATGTCCTGGGCTGTCAGACCTCGTGACTGCTCATCCCCCTTTCCCAGTCCTTTTTAAGCAGGCATGGGATCTCTGTGTGGGGTCCCCTCTGTTTAACTGCCGACAGCGCTGGGCACACACTGCTGCCACTGGGCTCAATTCGGACCCGTGGGAACACACGAGTGCAAGCAGAGGTCCATGCCGTGGCTGCTTTCTGCTGGCCCAGAAACCCGATTTTGAGAGCAGAGAGGTTTTTCTGTACTCTCAGTGATGTCCCAGAGCATCTCAGCTATCTATGCTTTCTCCTGCAGGGTAAGATCCTCGGTTTGTCCTCCTGTTCAATACGCAGAGAGGTCAGACAGACAGAGCCAGCGTGGGTGGACGAGCCCTGCGCCAGCTCCCCTTGTGGGGCGATACCTCTGCCATGGGTCCCGAGTTCTGCGCGGTCCCTGAGCCAGGTGCTTCGAAGTTGCTGTGGCTTTACCTGTGCAAACCCTTACAGCAGCAGCGCAGACACACTCCTAGTGCATACAAAGCATCGCTTTAGCAATTCCCCGAACAGGGCCGTAATATCACCCTATTCCCATAACCGCGGGATGAACTGGAAGGTAACCAGAGGCAGCGTTTTGTTACTGGTGAACAGGGCAGTAGGCATTTCTACGGACAGGATGATCTCACAACAGGAATTCTATTATGGAGGTTTGTGTTTTAGATGATCGATTTATGCAAATTACATGTAAATTACACATGGCCCCTTTGATTTCTGGCATGTAGCCAGCAACTGTTTCATGTTATAATGTTGGGTAACCTCTGCTTAACTGTTTCCTTTTAAAATTAGCTATAAATCTGAACTTTCTTTTTCTCTCTCTTAATTTTCTTGTAAAGCACAGTAGGGTTTTTGTAAGAAAAAGGATGTTAACAGTACATGAAATCTGCTTTGTGGAATTAAAATTAGAGGATTTATTTATTAAAACAAATCCTATCATTATGCTAAATCCTCTCCGTTTAGGTAAAGGAACATTATTCTCCAGAAACTTTAATAGGAGAATAATAGCATAGAAAATACTAGTCAAGAGATCCTGATGCTACTGAATGGTATTCCCAGGGATTGGGAAAAGGACCTTTGCATGGTGTAGTTTTAAATGCTTCCTCCCCACCAAAAAAGAAAAAAGTTGCCATTTTCTTTCTTAAGATAAAAAACGAAGAGTTTTAAATGAAAGTCAGCTGCTAACATCTATGTCACCGAATACAATGGCTGATGATTCTTAAATGCATGCTACAATTTGTGGCTCCATAACTGGCATTTGCAATGCTGTTGGGCTCTCTGCTCTATGGAATTTAATTACATGGCCTTTTTGCATATGGAGGACACTAACAACAGAATTGCTTTCCCTGGTGGAAACAAAAATGCCCATGCCTTCTCCTTGTGGGCTGGGCTACAGTCAGGGCCCATTGCGCTGGAATTATGGCTTTATAACAATCCTTTATTTACATACGCTGCTGAGGCAGTAAAAACAGCAAACAGATTTTTTAACGGCAGGCAGCCGAAACATCCCTGCAGGGCACGTGCCCCCTCGCTGAGGCAGGAACGCAGGCAAGTTAAATCAGTTCTGTGACTGCTTTCCAGCAGCGAATTATGTTGACATGAAAATGGTGCATGCCATTCCAGTAATAAAATAGGTCCAACCTTCAGTGCCGCCTGTTTCTCCCCCACCCCACGTCTCCCATCAGTTTGAATTGGCAACGCACATGGCACCTGGGGGGGGGGGGGGGAATACTGTAAAGCATTTCGTTAGAAAGGTTTCAATTTACTCATCATGAGATTGCTGAGCAATACTGTAAACAGATTCAAATAAAATCAATAGAAGGAGCTTCCTAGGATGCTAGGTGAATGGTTACCCTCATTTATTAAGTATGGAGTCTGAATCAAAGCCGTGTCATGTTCAGGTACATATTACAGTTGTATTTCCTAGGGGTTTAAATAATCTTGCTTAGCAATTCTCTCAGTGGCTGCAGCATCCTTCTGCCTCAGAATGATTTTCTTTTGCCCTTGTTGTGCAGCACTCCTTTTCTTTCCTTCCCTTGGTAAATAAAGACCCATAATGACACAAACAAGCAGCAACATTTGTCCTCGTGCTGCACATCACATCCTGGCTTGCCAATGTTCTGCTTCATTCCTCCCAACTGTCCTCCCATCTCCACCACTGATAGCAAAGCCAACAGCGTCCCTGACGCACCACTTGCGTGGGAGAAGAGGTGACTGAATCAAAGCCAAGGATCCAGAGGAGATGCTAGCTGAGGTAGCTCAGCATCTGAAAATCCACATTGTCAGGGCTTACCCTGTAAGGGCCAGGTTATCCAAATGAGAAACTTCTGACAGTCAGTTTTGCTCAGTTCTCACCAGATTTCAGCCTTGAAAACTAAACTGTTCTCAAGTTTAGGAAGTTCCTAAAGTTTAGAAAAACCTATGTGGGGGAGGAGGGTCAGAAAGAAAATACGAAATCAAGGCTTAAAATTATGAAAACCAGAAATAATAATTATGGGTGCAAGGGAACTGCATGGACACATTAAAGCAGAAAGCCTTGGGACAGTGGTTAAATGCTCCATAGAAAAGAGTTTGGTGGGAACTTTCCTAGGGAACCATGACCAAAACCACTGACAGTAATTGGATGGAAAGCTCTGAACTTGCAGAAGACCTCTCTGCCGAGCATCCTCCCTTTCAGAGGAAGTTTTCATCTGCCAGAAAACGTGAGCTATCCTGCCTGCTAATACAATATGGGGAACTGGAAGGGAAACCCGTACCCTGCAGAGAGAGAACAGCCCCAGAGGCAATGCCCTACATGCGTGCTATTTGCTTTCTTTTTGCTATGATGCTGACTGTTCTTACGGTCTGGGAACTTGTGCACTGCATTCCTGGGTAGTAAGTCACTGGCACCAAATCACACAAGCCACCATATAACCACTGGATAGAAAACTCGAACACGAGCACAGTTTAAATCAATGCCCTATAAACTTCGGATAATATTACTTAGACCTTGAAGCACTCCGGCCTCTGAGGAAGCTGTAAAATACACTTCTGGGGTGGTTTATAATGGGGCCAACTCACTATTTTCCATAAAGACATGTAATCAAATTACTCACTCACAACAGGACCAAGGTGTTTCTGGGCAGCTCTAATTATTTGTGACAGCTTCAGAAACAGAGAAAGGCATCAGTGCTGTTACATCTGTGATGGACATTTGAAATCACCATCTTCGTGTACAGCCTTCGATGCTGTAAATGGATCCTGAAAAATCCAGCTGAGCATTACAGTAATTGTAATTCTATTGGTTTCTATAGAAATAGGATTATCCTAACAGCCAATAAATCAATTTCCTCCTGGAACACTAATGCAATGAGAAGGGGCACCATTTCACCGTTATTTATAGAGCAAACAGCTTTTACACAATTTGCAATACCTATCAGAGTTTTATAGAGTTCATGAGATTTTTCAAGCATGTTGCTGCATAAAACCATCTCTGGCAATAAATTATAGAGGAAAATGAGGAGGGGGAAACCCATAAAGTAATGGAAAATATTTACCACCAGATGGCACGCTGGTACAGGTGCCGCCGTTCTGGCAGGGATGCCTCTCGCAGGCATCGGGGTAGAGGACGCAGCCAAGCTTCAACTCGGTCAGGCCAACCACTTCTGCAAAGCTGCTGCGCTTGTTTTGCAGCGGCAGTTCGTTGTTATTCAGGACAACTGAATCCAGGCAGCCCTGAAAGCCGCTCAAGACCTGCGTCGTCCTTTTGTCGGTCAGGCTGCGGACGTTATCCACTTGGACCTGGGCACCGAAGTAGACGGAGCTGTCTGTGCTGAGAGTCTGGAAATAGAGGGGGGCTTTGCGGCGCTCCACATAGCTGTCGTCGAGGGACAAGCTCGTGAAATTGCGATTCAGCTCCAGGAAGACTGAATGCCAGCTTCCATCATTAACGGCCCTGCCAGAAATTCCCAGGATTCCCGGGCCGCTTCCACAGTCCAACTGGAACCACAGTTTGCCATCGACAATCTGTGGAAAGAAAACAGAAATGCGCTTCAGGCACTCAGCCGTCTCATAATACGCTCTCACTGAGAATCTGGAAACACAGAGCACTTCTAGACAGTTTCTATACACTATTAGAGCTGCTCTCCTACGTGGCACTAAAACAGCAAAAAGCGGTGCTTTTATCATCAGCAAAAAGAATAAGGCGATAAATATCAGCCTAGAATTTGCCCAAAGCCAATTACTGCAGGCAAACTGAAAATATAGAAAAAGTACAGATGCAGAACACAGGACAGGACTGGGATGATAGTATGTCTCACTAGACAGGGCACAGACAGGAGGACTCATGTTCTGCTCTTGGCTCTGCTGCTGAGCAGTCGCGTCTCTCTGAGCAAGCCCCGCCATCCACCCGGGCACTGCAATTCTGCTACTGGTGGCTGATGCTACCAAAAGGACAGTCAGGGGAAGGGACCACCTCCGAGTGCTTGAAAGGCTTGCGGCAAAGCCAACGGCCACTGCCTTCAGCTGGGGATGTGACGTGCTCTTCTCATGCACACATCTCAGACCTCTGCAACCATCTGGACCATCTCAGTGAGATGTGGATTTGTCCCTAAGTGTCATAAGTTCAGTTTCTCTAAGTACAGCAGTAAGATTCTGGTTGACCAAAAGTCAGTCACTTTCCAAGGATGCTACAGTACCTGTTCTGTGTATACCTCACAGATGACATAAGATGGCTCTTACTTTTCTTTCTTTCCTCGTATTTCATCAAAGGTTCATAGCTTTAGAGGGACTGTCAGGATTTCTCGCTCTCTCTCCTGTCCCTCACCCACCTGAAGTCCTCATAAAGGGAAAATCTGTGCTAGCCTGCTGCGGCAGGCAAAGTGCAGAGGGAGGGAATAAGTATGAAGTGCTGCTTTCCAGATTAGCAGTTTACCCAAAGATTTTAGGCTTCTCTAACAGATGGCAGATAAGTTTAAAATGGCTGACAAGGCTGGAAATAATTTCTTATGACACATTAATTGGATTCAAGCTCTCTGAAAGCTCTTGCAATTATTTTACCTTTATGTCATGCTCTAGGAAGTATTTATTTCTGCAAACCCCATCTCAAGACAGTTCTGTCCCATTATTTATCCCCCTGAAAAGTTCAGGCGCCGTGTCCTTTTTCATCCTTCCCTGCAGCACACATTGTACTCTCACTGGTTTATCTGTAACACAACCCTACCGCTCTCCCACAGCAGAGCAGAGTTGCCGTAGCTGCCAATGCAAGAACCCCCCTGAGCTTTGGTGGCCTGCTAAACTGGCACGGTTCACGCAGATGTAAGGATGCTGCATTGTGTCCATCTGTCTCTGGCCATTTTTGGCTGTTTCTGGCATGAATAGTCATTTACAACTGTGCTAGCTAGAGACATCCCTTGGCACATGTCTGAACTGGTGCTCAAACTCTTCTCTGCCAGGCTCTCTGATGTGGCTTGAAGGTAAATGGGATGCTGTTAATCTACAGGAGCAGGCTGTGCTGTTGTGTCATTATTAGCATTTTATTGTCCTTGGAGGTTCACAAAACTACCTGAAGAAAAGCGAAGGGTAAAATCTTGAGCTCTGATGATCTCTGGACTTCCTTCTCCTTTCCAGACCTCAGTCTCCCGACCGGCTGAATTTGACCCAGGCTGTAACCTCAAGCCAAGCCACACTGGGCAGTTGGAGTGTAAACCACACCACTCCACCGCGCAGCAATCGCTTGGATGAGGTGGACACAGAGATGGTAACATGTGACCAGCTCCCTATAGATGCCAGCTACCTACTTACTCTGCATGGCATGAGGGCTGTTGGAGGGATACACATGTAGGAGGAGCCAGAAGAGCAAGAATTAGCCCCTGCTATGGGCAGCTAGCTGTTCTGAAGTCCTTGACCTGTAGGATGTAATAAATCTGACAAGAAATGAGGTCTATGATTGTAATACAACATGCTTGAGGGATGGATGTGGCTTGGTACTCCTACAACTCAATCAAAAAGGCTAATTGATGTATAGAGAAATAAGTCTGGGTCATTTTTCATTAAAAAAAAATCTTTTCTTATAGGACTCAAAACTCAGCAGTAAACTATTTCTGTAAATTGAAATCGGGCCTATTAAAGCATCTGCTCAGGAGGAATCTCGATAAACAAGATGCCCTGATAAATTGAGCTGGTTTCTCTCCAGAGATAGAGCAATAGTGTCTTTTCTCCCTATGCAACAAAATAGTCCACAAACCTTGGAAGTGGTGCTCAGAAAGCGTGGTCTGGCTCAACAGGAACACAAATCAAACAGAAAAACACACACCAACATATTACACTTTGAAAAACAGCCATCATCGGATAAGCAGTTAACTTGCTTCTTATTCAAAAAGCCTTTTCCTATGGAAACTGTTCTACTGATTGTGTAAAATACATATACCTCCCCTAAGACTACTTATACCCTGAAGGATCTACTGCCTGCATGTCCATTACCCTTACTCACAGAACATGCTTTTCCAATTATCTTTATAAATACAACACCACATATGAGCACCTGGGATAAATATTACGACATTTGTATACGGGAAACAATGATCTAAAAGATTTGCCATTAAAATATGTTTTATACATCTTTCTCATCCACTTCTATTTCTTTTCACCAGCAGATGATCTGACGTACACAGTAAATATATATTGTGTGAAAGGCTACATTTCCTTCCTTTTATTAAAAAAGCACTAGTAACCCCCACCTCAGGCTAGAGTAAAAGATGGAAAGGATGGTCTGATGCTTACAGTACTAGCCTAAGATATGACAGATATGCATGGGAATCCACGCTTTCCAGCACTCTTCCTCTGGGATCTCAAGCAAGTCATTAGTTTCAGGTCTCCATCAGTAAAAGAGGGATAACGTCATTTCCCTACCTCACACCACTGCCTTACGGATACATACATTAAAGACTGTGACATGCCCAGATACCCCTAGCAATGGGACCATAAAAGTACTTTCATTAATCATATGGTCACAGGCCTTGCTGTAGCGGGGCAGGGAGGAAATATTTGTCCCCTGATGGCCCCGTGCCTTTAGGACGAGGAGGAAGCGCAGGAACAGCCGGCAAGGAGCGGGAGCTGCAAGGGGCTCCTGTCCTGCCCACTTAGCAGCTAGGCTGGCCGGGCAGGGACGAGAAGGTCCCTCCACTCAACAGAGCAAAACGATGTCTCCACTCCCAAGCATGGAGAATTCAACAGTTAACCCCTGGTGTTCCCATGATTCCTCCTAACCGATATGACGTCAGGGACACTGTTCAATCCTCAAAGGGGCTCTTTGATTATCGCCTGGACCTTGGTACCATGAAAAGCTGAACTTCAAGTTAACTTCTTACTAAATGGGATACTTTCAAGCAAATAGTATGGAAATCCAACCAATAGCTAGTCCTGTTGTCCAGGCTCAGCAGTTATGCAGACAATAACCTCAGTGGGATGACTGGTCTGGTTGAGGGCTGGTGGCATCAGACTCCTTGTTCAGGACTGAACAGGTGGCACTGTTATTTTCTCCATCTATGTGATGCAACACAGCAGGGAGCTTGAGTTACTCCATCTCACAGCAGAGAGGTGCAGACTCTGCAGCCCCTCACCAATGCAGCCCACAGAGCTAGCAGAGACCCTCTGCACCAAGATGAAAGCAGAGAGACACTTCTTCATCCTAGCTGGGCAGAACATTCCCACCAAACTTCCACATCTCAGAGCTTTCTGGGCTTAGTTACAGTATCTCTCATTACATCTACTAGGACAGTGAAGTTAAAGCATACCTAAGCATGTATGCTCTTACAGACACAAAATTCCTCACCTGTAGAGAAGTACAAAGAACAGAGAAGGCTCCAAAAGCTGATGCAATCTGTTACATTTCAACAGTTCCATTCAATGAGCAAAATGGAGCCAAACACATACTGTAAATTATATTAGAATATTAGCCTGGCTAAGATGTTTGGCTAACATCCATATTTGTGTATCAACATAGGTAATAAAATGATCAAATGGTTCTTCTGAGACCACCTTCGGCTCACACAGTCCATCTGCAGTCACACACCATGGATACAGCGTGCTGCCTACTAATCTGTCTGGGGAAATATTTCGTTAGCCATACTACATTTCAGGTTCGTTTGTGTAAAACGGTATATTTAATTAAAATATTACTCGTTTCAACTCCAGCCATAACTGGGATCATATCCAAGCTTCAGTCTTATCCAGCATAAGCAATGCAGCATGCATTAAAATGTATAATATACACTTAACTAAACCATGCAAAGTTTCACATTAACTGCCTGGACAAAAGAACATATGCTTGCCTTTTACCACTTAACAGCTATATTTCTGGTATGATGGGAAAACCTTTCCTTGCCCACTTTTAATCCTTTCAATTTTACAAAATAAGTTGAATGCCCATTATATTCCTTAAAAAAATAAAATAAATTATGGAATTCTCTTCTGCAATGGCTTCATAATGTTTTAGATTGTTAAATCGTACTTTTCCCAGATAGATGCTACATAGGAAAAAGGAAACGGTGATACTGTTTTTGGCACACGTAATCTTTTCAGAGGGAAAAAATAAAAGGACATCGACCTGCATCTCATTTTGCTCCAATTGTCTTAAAAGCAAGAGCACGCAAAAAAAAAACCCTGCCAACCTTTCGAAATCGATGGATGAGTTGCTTTATTTGAAACAGCTGAATAAATAACACCCTTATTATATTGTATCAATACAGCATAGCTGGTAAGCTTTCAGCAAAGTAGTAGACAAGCAGTTTGCTCTATGGAATTGATTATTCATCCAAGAAGGACACCATGCTATGATTATGAAATATTTCCATCCCTGGAGTTATCATGAATGTATGAGCTCCCAAAATTAAGCCGGTCATTTAAACACTGAAAACCATATTGCAGCATTAATTTTTAAATAGACTGCAATGGGGGAAACTTGCTTCAAAAAACATCAATGCCAGTATATGCCCCAACAGCCGTGGTGTTTTCTGTCCATTCTCTCCTGGGCTTGTACTATGTGGAGGATCTAAATTTCTTCCACCTCTGCCTTTTGTTGGAGCTCAGTGATGGGCCCTCTGGTGCTAATCCAGCAGATACTTAAGTACATGCTTAAAATTAAGGTATGTGAGCAGTTCCAATTGCCTTTAAATACAGGAAGTTAAGCAAGTGATTAAGTGCTTTGCTGGAGTGATGCCAGAGTACTCAAAAGAGCACAGGATCTCATCCTTTATCCTCTATTTGGAAAGCTTCTCCTCATGTTTAATTTAATTGAAAGCAATGCTCAAATGATAACAACTTCACATTTATAGACCTCTAATTAATCTACTTAATGGCCTCATTTCTGAGCGCCTCCCAATCTCACAACATACGTACCTGGTTTAAAGAAGCCTTACCTCTGGTTTACAAATGAAAAAAACCATACGCTTAGAAAGTCTAACCATAACTTGCTTGAAAACACCTGAGTTAGGGATCCCCAAAGTGCAGTTCATGATTCAGCTGCCATCCCTGAAGAGACCTGCTATAGCAACATCGCTTGAGCATCATGCCATTCGTCTGCCATAGAGCACTGTTGTGAGACCTCAGTGTGATGTTCCTCTGCTAAATGACCGTCACCAACCAAACTGTAGCAAATTCCTGATCTTTTAAGTGATGCCATTCCTCAAGAAACACATACTGAATGTAATGCTTTACTTTTCTTTAAACTCCATGCTTATAGAAGCCAAGGGTCAGACCTGGGAAAAGGATATACCCACTGAAACAGCAAATCTTGCCCTACCTAAATCCAAGCATGAGGCTCTGGGAAGGGAATTCCCTGTGTTCTTCCCTGCCCAATGCATGGGAGAAAATAGAGGCTTTGCATCCATATGCGACCCTGGATCTCACTCACTGGACATGAGAGCTGGGAAGGGAATTCCCTGTGTTCTTCCCTACTCAATGCATGGGAGAAAATAGAGGCTTTGCATCCATATGCAACCCTGGATCTCACTCACTGGACGTGAGAGGCAGCAGCTGTGTCTGAAGCTCTCTACTAAATGCCACATGAGTTTGGTTCAGAGCTGGAAATCCTTTCTTAGAGCTAGGAAGCAAAACAGAGCATGACCTGGAGCCTGGCCTCTGTGATCGGAGCAGAGTAGCCACAGCTGTTGTCACTGCTCCTTCAAGTATTATTTTTTCTTCCCAGTATCTTTCAAAGCAAAACGGTTAGGTAATTATGTGAAATGGTAACTGGAAACATGTAATTCCTACCCTGCAACTAAACACTCAACCCAGGTGACTGCAGTGAGGGGCTCTCTTATTTATTTTTTTGTAATAGCATGAATTTTTCTCTTTTGGTGGCAAAATTTCCTAGCTTCAAATGCAGATCTCCACTCAGTTGTCTATGGCCTCACCTGCTGTACTCTTGAATCATGCCAGTTTTATACACTGAACTCTAACAAAATAAATCCTCCTATCATCATTCTAACTCCATTTCAGCCTGCCTCTGTATCATCGCCTATTGTTTTCAAGTGGCACCTTCCATCAGGGCCATTTGTTTTTTCCCAAGCATTTTTCCAAACTACAGAATTGCCAACATTCCCTACTGATATATGCTAAGAGCAATCATGACAAAGACTTCAAAGAAGGTCTTCAAGTCTGCAGTTTTGTTTGGGTTTATTGAACAAAAAAACTATACTCAGAAGTTCAAACTGCATTTCTACGTGTCTCAGATTGTCTTGTACAAATCTGAACAATGCTGAGAGTCCCTAGTGAATGACAGACAGTATTCTTGTTCATGAAATATTTCAGTCTAACAGCTATAAAATTATTTGGTGCCCATTAAGAACTCATCTAGCCATTTTAACATTACCTAAGCATTCAGCCAAAAGAACTCTAAAGATCGCAAATACAGACACAAAAGGCTCTGAGCCATTTTTCCCACTGCTGAATTATAGGACATGGCCAAGATACAAAAATCAATGTCTTCATTTTGTACCTTAGAGGGCCCAGAAGAAATGTTATACACGCAGGCTCTTGGATGAGCCTAGCACTCCCTTTCCATTCAGCAGGTATTTGCCAATCCACAGAAACTCAACACAGAACAAAAATGCATTGAGAGCTTATCGATTAAATATTGACTGGATATCAACCTCCAGCTATTTCATGACTCTCTCAACAAATAATCTTAATTCACAGAGTGCAGAAACCTTCACATTCAGTAGGAGCCACATTGTAAGCCGTTGGTTTCTGGAATTAACTCGATAGCAGTAAGAGCATTATCTTCTAACCATAGGCACGGACGCAGGGGAAGAACAGCTATTTCAGCATGCATCATTTTGACTATCTGGTCATATAAATGGGCAAATCTTACATCTTGTGTAGATTTGCTTCTGCACGCAGACACACATAACATTCTTATAATGAACAGCAGCCAGTGGAGCATTTACCAAGTAAAGTACCACTAACAAGCTGCTTTTTAGATTGTTGTTGTTGCTGCCATTGTCACAATTGTTGTTTTTCCCCTGTTAGCATGAAGCAGATCAGACTGCATCTTCTCAATCTACAGCCGAAATGAGAACAGGATTCCCCAAATCAAGAGCCAACAAAAAACATATAATCAAGAAAAACAACTGTGAAAAAGGTATTTTAATTACCTTCAGAATTATACAGGGATTCGCTCTGGTGTACATTATAATCCCATTGCTTTGCAGGGTTCGCAGACGAAGAGCCAACTTGAATTCCTCTTTCTTGCTATTTTCAGAAACACGGTATTTAATGTAGCTATTCCCAGCAAAGCTGAGGGAAGTGTGGCCTGAAATAACCATTTTGAAAAGACACATGTTCTTTTAGTGACACATAAAATCATTTCTCAACTGTCAAGTTAATTAAAGAATTTATAGAGCTAATGTCTAGGAAGAAATAAATAAAGCCCAACTTTGATGGGAAAAAAAGCCGGCACCTACTACAAAAACATGTTTGTTTTTTTTTTTAAATTATTTTTCAGGGGATGGAGGAAAGTCCTATTTCTTCTTATACAAAAGAGAGGTTTCTCTGAGTATTCAGCATTTTTAAGATTATACACCCCTGGAGGCACCTATCTTGCCTCACTGATAACACGGGGAGTCAAAGATGACCACACCTGTACATCAGGCAGTTGAGTTATGGGTATAAAGTTAGGTGTGAGCAGATGCCACCCAAACCCTTGCAATGAGTTCTCTGCAACCACTGCCCAGGACCACAGTGATACAGCTCAGTATCTGCTGTGTTTTCATCAGGGAAATAGCATGTGTCGCCTATTGTGCAGCCCTGGATTCACTGAAGTCAACAGAAAGCTCCACTTCACTGACTTTGCACCTGGCTCCTCATATCCCAGGGAACAACACAGCTGCAGAGAACTAACAAATGTCCTCGAACTTTCTATTTGGGATGGCGTTGTGTTTTCATTAATAAAGATTGGAATTTTGGTAATCTAAATAGTAAGCAGAGGAGTTAATTATAAAGCTTTGCCCATGGCAGGAAAACATCTGGCATAACAGTCTGTAGGAAAAGTCCTGTTTTCTCAGCAGCTTGTTTTACTGATCTGGGATTCAACCAAGTCAGTGGGAATTTCCCAGTGGAAACTGGATCATAGTCTTCATACAACCCCATAGCTATAAAGTATTTTACAGGGCTTATAAACAGACAGACTGAGTGCCAGCGCTGAGAAGAGTTAAGCAGTACATCTTCTGTTGACTTCAGTGGCACCTACATAATGAGAATGGCAGCACTTTGTTGATCAAGTATATCCCCCTTTACCGCTGTGACATGCACCTGAACATTCTCCAAGCTTTCCTGGTGGGCACTGACAGATGAACGGTCTCCGGTTAGCTTCATACCCCACACACTGCATGTCCCCTGGACACGGCTTCTCCAGACAGGGATCATTAGAGCCTGGGCAAAGTCCTCCTGCAATAAGTTAAAATACTGTCAGGGATACACAGTGTAAAGCATAATCTGCAGCAGTACAAGAGTAATGACAGACAATTATTGATCTCACACTTCAGTACAAGCAAAGAATGGCTTAATAATAATAACCAAAAAACCCAACCTCAAAAAACAACCTTCGCAGAAGAGACATCCTTTGGACAAGTATGTAGCAAAACCATTACAGTTCTTCTTCAAAGGGCACCCTAAACCCCATGGCAACGTATTATAAAACCCAACTATTATGAGCAGTCACTGGTTTATAGTTGATGTTGTGACTCTCAGGCCATTCGTTTTCTCACAGTCTCCTGTGCAGGGAATTTAGAGATGCAAGAAAAAAAATGACTTGAAGCTATGTGTTCCTTTTGCCCCAGCACACTGTCCCAGCACATCCATGAGAAGCAAGTTTAACAGGGTAGAGTTCCCTAGGAGGGAAAATAAGAAAAAAACATTTCTGGGCTACAGAGTGACAGCTGGACTTTTCATCCTCATACTGCGCAGGACACGCTGCCAGCCTGACTGTACAGCACAGGCAAACGATCCCTGTCCCCATGTTCCTCCTGACATTTCTGAGATCTCACATCCTATTGTGTACCTTGCCCAGGCTGCCAAAACCTATCCTCCTTTCTTCTGGTTGCGACTAGACAAGTCCCATTGCATATGGAACCGCGTAGTGGACTTGTGTTGCTACAGAGTGACAGCTGGACTTTTCATCCTTGTCCTGCACAGGACACGCTGCCGGCGTTGCAGTAAGCCAGCTGCAATAAGGAACCTGGTAGACACTGGGTCAGCTTCTACATTTGGATATCTTGTGTGGCTGCCAGGAAAGGAGCCTTTAAGTGCAGGACGAAAGGCACTCCTGCCCTTGCTTGAGTCGATTTGCAGCCAGAGCTTGAACAGAGTAAAAGCCAATTGCTGGGAATGGACAGGTGTCTCTTGTTTTGCTTATCAAACCCATTTACTTAACACATGCAGGTGATGATTTTAACAATAAAGAGTCAGCACCCTTCCTATCCATCACTTTCTGAATATTGGCAGTTCTTGTTTATTGCAGGACCCTTATCGTATTCAAAAACTATTTTTTGAGCATATGTATTTCATTTACAATTTATAACGGAAGAAATCAACCTGTCACAGAGTATATCTCTGAAAATAATGAAAGAAAGGATCTTATTGCTCTCACACTTCAGTACAAGCCAAGCAGGGCTCATAGTAAGCACTGCCGAAATTACCTGGCACTGTAAGTATTTTCCGGAAAAAGAAAAATTACCACTGTAGGTCTCAAAGTGGACATGGGCTGACTACAAATGTGGGAATGACTGTAAATGTCTTGCTTGATGTACAGCACAGTCAATTTAATCTTTAACATCCTCCCCTCCTTTGTCAAACATTTGTTTGAGAGGTCTGTGCAGTAAACGATTTACAGTACTGACTGTAGCACTGTTAGAAAATGATGCATGGCAATCTTTATTAATCACTTTAGTAGGTAACATTAACAGGAATAACAGCTGCAATATACAGTCACACTTTAAGTCTTACAGAACCAAGAAACAAATGTCATTAAGAGGGTTCTACACCACAGAACCATGTTCTATTTAAATGTAAGGTCTGCAGAATTTAACAGAGAATATGGCATTTCCTATAGTTTTGGGGGGGTTGATTTTGTTTTGTTGGGTGGTTTTTTTAGGACTCCCCCCCCCCCCTCCCCCCTTCTTGGAATTTGACTGCAAGTAACAATTATTTCTGAAATTATAGCAGGTGGTTAAATATTCTATAGGCTGCCTTGTATTTTCTACTTGGTTCTTTCAGCTGTTTTAATTCATTGTTATGTGACAAATACACAGTATTCTGCTGTATGCAGAGCGTATCTCTTGTCTGAACACCCTTAAACCTTTTGTGAGGCTGTAATTCAAGTGAGCCTCTGCGTAGCTGACAGACAAGTCACTTGGACAAAAGCCCCACAGCTTGTCAGTGTGCAGAAGAAAGGGGCACTGAGATTTCCAAATGTGGCTTCACAAATTTTCACATCCCCTAACCTGTGACTGTATCTTTGACATGAAACAGTAAAGCAATAGCTTACTTTGTTATCCATCTCTGCCGGTTTCTTCAGCTGATTCAGACTCTGATTTGTACTTCAGAGCCATCCTTCCACAGTTAAAAAATACATGGAAAGGATCTAACGTATTTAGTGCAATGGAGGAGATCACTAAAGAACTCCTTACCCTGGCAGGCCAAGAATAGTTCTGGTAAGCTACAAGCAAATCAACTTTTTATTCATCCTGCTGCAGCAGGGTTTCATAGCTGTCACAAAATTTTTAAAATATTCAGACTTGGGAGAAGAAATGCTTTATGCCTGTCTGTATGGTTATAAGTACATAAGCTACAAATCTGCATTATTGCGTTGCCCTAGCTAACATGCATTTTCAGGCTGATTTCACAACTATGCGGAGCAAAATTGTGAAATTGTTCAAGGTTCCGTTGTCCACATCAAAGATTTAGAGCCTGAGTTTAAATAAAATTATTCTAATGTTGCATCTCCGCTCCAAAGAGCAGTCTATTTACCATCCAAGAAGAGATTCAAGACATATATATTTGAATTGATCATTTTTTTTCTGTAGGCAAGTCCAGACAATCTGTGGCATTCCCTTGAAACTCCCATTAGTATTAATAAAGCTGTTCTCTACAAGGTGTCACAGAGACATATGCGCTAGCATCAGCCAGCGCATGGCAGGAAAAGGTGGAATAGACCCACTTGATCTTGACAGATCACCCTCAGTTTAATTCTCTAAAAGAAGGTAAATGTATTACAATCTCCCTGGTAGTATACTGAGGAAGAAAATACTCTTCCATTGCAAAATGAGACATTTATTTAATTCATGTCCCTCCAAAGAAGGATTACTTCCAGGATTGTAAATATATTTTGAAAATTGAGTGCTGCAACTACTTTAACTTGAGCCTTGTAATATTTGGTGGTTTTCTGCAAGCCCATTCTACTGAATCTGCGTGAGTAATTAAATAAGAATCTTCTTCTCTTGCTTGCAGAAGAAAGCTTGAAAGGTGATTCCTGAAGGCCAGAGTCCCAGAAAGCATGTAAAGCAAACTCCAAATTGTTACTTTTAAACAATCTAGTTTAGTGGGGAGGGAAGACCATCAACTCGTTAGCTGCAATTTTTTTTTTTAATTATTTTTGGAGCATAGTGACCAGGTATTGTAAGCAATGATTACTGTATACATATCAGTGCAGACGGGGCAAACTTGTTTCTGCACAAGTCAGCCATGGGTTTCAGTTAGTCCAAGCGCCCCTGGAAAACTTTGTGTCACACAGTATGTCCTAGGGAATCAGATTCTCTCCCAGTTTTAGAAGAACTGAGACATTTGACTACTTCCATCCACTCCTTGATCACAGCTTCATGTAAGACCTAAGTGACAGACAGCAATTCCCACTTGCCCTGATTCTAGTCATGCCCCCGCTTCACACTTCAGCTCTCCGCATTTTATACCAGACTGCGCATCCTCTGCATGGGCCTTAAAATGGGGGATAGTCACAGGGTGAAACATTTGTCCTTACACAAGTGCAATGTTAAAAGAACTACAGCCAAATCAAATTATGAAATTTATCCGCAGTTTTTAGTTCCCAAGCACAGACAGGACACCTTCTTTTTCAATATTCCTGGCTACCTTGCAAGGAGAACTCAAGGCTCATTAGTATGTGTGTGCTTCCCGAAAATGGGAAAAGCAGTGTTGTACACATAGGAATTGGGCTCCTGATGCCCAAACCTGCAAAACACCCAAGACTCTTTTAAGAGGTCATGTGTGCTCTGCGGAGCTGAGGGCACAAACCACCTCTGAAGATTAGGTCCTACATTAATAGCAGATCATCACAGCCTATGATTTCCTTTTGTCAGAACATTCACAAAATGCTAGAAGTGGCTCCATAAAGTCTGAATTGCCTGGTTGCATGAGAAACTGGTCCAAGGCTGCTATTCACTTGATTAAATAATGTGGATGTGAGTGTCTGCACTTTTGCTGAACACTTTTGGGTCTATTAGAAAAATTCTTTCAAACTATTAAGCCAGAACCATATTAAACACTTGAAATGGAATTCATCTCATCTAACTTTAGGGCATGATTCATCTGACTGATTTTAGACATCTAGGGAGAGATGTATCACATCATTAAAAATACCTCATTCTTTTCACCGTCTGCAAATGGGGCCTGGAGTGACCAGCTCAGATGTAGATATACACCCACATTTGTCAAGATGATTTCAATCTAGCCCTCTCCCATAAACATACCAAGGTAACCTCACTTCTGTTAAGATTATAATGCAGAACAACTCTGTCGCAAAGCAGCCCCAACAAAACCTGCTTCTTCCCTGCATCTTTGTCTCAACACAAAAGAATTACTTTTCATTATTACGAAATAAAAATGCAGAATAGATTTTTGCTTCTGAAAAATGAGAATGCCATAAGAAGTATTTTACATGAATACATTTATGCCAGTCCTCCTATATTTATTTCCCACAAGCACTCACAGACGTTTGCATACCTCATGCCATGTGATGGGAGACTGGCAATTGCATCACCCCTATGGCCACGCTGAAACAAACCCCGGATTGTTACAATATTTTTCACACAAACACAAGCAGATGAGCCAGAAATCTAAGGAAACCGTTTGTTATTGGAAAACTCTTTAGTTCAATTTTATTGATTTTAAAGGCTTAGATTGATGCATCTGAACTTTCGAACTTCTCCTTCCAGAGCAGAGCTGCTGAACCTCCAAAGTTCACCCACTGCCTGCTTTACAATCTCCCTGAATTTTCATGTTAGATAACTCCATTTGCTCACAAACGTAATCTAGGTAAGTTATGCACAGCTGGCATGCATAAATTGTGCATATCTGTGACATCTGCCAGTGGGAAAAACACTCCAAGTATGATACATATTTCAAGAACGAGTGAATTAGTTCAAACTCCAGCTTTCTGGGTCAGGACTGAATCAGATCTCTGGAAACATATGTGATATTTTAATGGCTTTGTCATAATTCAAGCTATTAATATTTACTGGACATGAAACTATCCTAGTAACAAAGGAAGTATAATACTTTTATTATACTGATAATATCTTACTAATGCTGTCTTGTTAAACAAGCCAAAATAAATTTATTCTAGTATTTTGTGTGCTTTTTCCTGTCTTGCTGCATTTGTGGGCATGTACAAGAACTACTGATCAAAGAAGTAGCTGCATTTTTCCAACTCTTTTACTGGGCCTAGTCTTTAGCCTTCATGAAAGCAAAACTATACGTACATTCTCTAATTAATGTACCCTCAGAAGTCTGTGTACCTCCTATGTGATAAAACACAGTGTGTGCCTGTGTGTTCACCTAAACACCAAGGCATTTCTTGTGGCTCCTTTAACTAACAACAGTGGAAGAGGCTGAAGCATTAACTAATGGGAGAAGGGCAAAGCATGGATTTTCTTACTTCCCACGGAGATCTCTTATCTTGGTGCAAGTAATAGGCACCGAGGCTTTCACCTCTTTGGTAGCTATACTGAAATCAACAGCTCTGGACACTTTTTTGTTACAGGCTGGATGATGGGCTAGACATGCACAACCCTACCCCAAGTCTGGTGGCTCACCCGCGGGAAATCAGCACATAGTGCCTCAAACAGGAGCTGTGGGAACCCTTCCAGCTTTCCAGCTGGACAAGCTGCCTGTTGCAACTGTTCCCACCCAGCAGTCTACAAGGCCATGATAAATGGTCCAGAGGCTAGGGACCACAGACTGTCTGCAGAACCACGCCGCCTTTCCGGCAGCCTGCCATGCATTCTGAAGATTGACTGGTACATGACAGAAAAATTTGGAAATCGCTGTCCCAGCTGAATTTTTGTGCTTCCAGTGCAAACTTGCTGTGCAGGGAGGAAAAGAGAGGGAGCTGCTGGATCAGAACTGTACTGCATTGTAAAGTCCTTTTGTTTTGGAGTTAAGCTAACGGATTATGAGGCAGATCCACTTAGTATTAGTGTCTGAAGGGAATAATACATCGTTATTGACTTTAACAGATAGTGAAATGAAATTATAAACAGTGAAAATTTTGGCTGCCAGAAAACCAATTTCTGACAGTGAGGGCTATCGCTATCCCCATGGAGATAAGGATTTGTGATTTCTTGGTATGAAAATGAGACAAAGCTATGATTGAGAGAATATAAAAGTGCTCTGCAGACAGTGCTCCTGCACTGGCTCCTGGACTCATCTGGAAGATAGTGCAGCATTGCCCCTCTTAAACCTGCAAAAATCCTTTATTTTAGAGCCTTTCATGTGTAACAAAACGACGACTATTGTTATAATAGATGCAACTCTCTGAAATTTACAATGCTATTACTTAAAAACTGACCAGACAGTCTGCTCTTGAATGTACATGAAAATACTTCACACACAGAATTCTGATAGTTTTGCAGAACTGAACTTCTGTGGCATTATTATTCACATGCTGCAGGAGACAATGACTTCTGGTTAAGTTTTATGCAATTTATGCCTATTTTCATCCTCACTGCAATCGATGGTAAGACACAAAGTCCTGCTGACTGCTGCAGACACAAAGGTTGGCTACTGAGAGACACGAATGCTGAATTCTTGTACTGTTTGGGGTGTGTGCATGTGTGCATGTGTGCTTAAGGTGAGGCAGGCTTAGATGTATTGATCTTATAGCAGCTTTTTTCTCCGCTCTTAAATGAAGTGGAATGAGGAGCAAATAGCCTGGCAAACAAAAGAAACAGAACTATTATTATAATTGCCTGAGGTTTTATACTCCAAGTGCAGAACCATAAGGAAGATTGACTCTCAAGTCTATTTGTCATATATGCCCAGGCGAAATCTTTGCTGAAGTGTGGAGGAGCCTGAAACTCACCTTGTCACCTACTGCAGCATAAAAGGTCAGGAACAGTGCTTGTAAATAAAATACTTCATTGGTTTCCACCCCTCTCTGCAGAAATGGGACTGGAAAAGGCCTTTCCACCTGCACTGCTCAGGTCAGGGGTCCTTTTCCTTGGCCACTGCTGGTGCATCACTGAAGATCAGGATGTTCTGCTACGGCCATACTCTACGTTTGTTCCAGTGATGGCACCGACTGGGTTGGGAAACCACAGCCCTCCCTCTCCCTTCCTCTCCCATTTCTTCCCCACGCCTGGAAGTTGGTTGATGGGTCTGACTACGGAGCCTCCAGGAAAGCGGTCTTTGTCGTGAAAGGCCAAAGTTCATCAACTTCCATTTACATCAGTAAACACGAACAATTCTTCCTGAGCCTGAGAAATCAATTCCCACAATACATCAGCCAGTCGTGCTTTAACGGACTGAATTGAAATGCCCCTTCTCATCTGCATCAGAGGAATAAAACCTATCCTATCGCATTATGCGCAAAGATGGGAGGGGAAGAGGGAGCGGTACTCACCATTGCACATGCAGCGCACATTCCTGTAAAAGCGGGGGCACACAAAACTAATTCGTGCCGTGCTATAGGTCATCAGGGAATGCGAATCAATAGATAGACTTTGCTCACAGTGTTGTTCCTGACAATCCAGTCCAGAGCAATTCTTCTCCAAGATAGCAGAAATACGAATCACATTTTCCAAGTGTCTCCTCGCATTGGTAAGCTTCTGAATCAAATAGGCAGGCTTATAGAAACCACCGCTGTGCATCTGAACTGCGAACAGCATGTCAAGCTGATTGCCTCCTGCCACCGGCTGAATACTGATGATGTGCAGACTGTCTTGTTTCTGGGAGAGCACTGCGTTCCGCAAGGTGCGCCTGAACCCGTGCATGTGAAGGCCCACAAAGTCTTCTGGGGACACGTTCTCAAAACGGATGGTGACTGTGTTCTGCAGCATCTCTTGCAGCAATTGCTCAACGTGGACCACAACATCGATGGGTACCTGGAACCGGCCATCGCTGACAGAGACATTCAGGACATACTTGCCGTTATCCAGCCCTCCAAGGGCAATGATCTTCCCATCATGGCTGTTGACCTTGAACAAACTTTTCTGCTCTGATTTTAGTGTGTATGTGAGGACATCGTACACATCCTGATCTGTGGCATGAATTTTCCCAATGACTCCCCCGGGAAAATCATCTTCCATGGTGACAATGAAAATCTCCAGTGGAATGGCAGTTGGTTTGTGAATGCTCTCTTCGATAACTCTCACCTGAACGTAGGTGTGGGAAACCTGCTGAGGCTTCCCAGAGTCCTTTGCCTAATGTAATTTGGAAAAAAAAAAAAATTCCACACATATAACACAGCCAACAACCATAACTTCATGCTATATATATTTTCACAGCATCAGTAATTCTGAAGACCTCTCAAAAGAACTTCCCAAATGCATTTGCAAAATATGTATGTAAAGAAACATCTCAGCCATTTCTAGCAGTGGAACTTACAAACTCTTTAGGGAAGCACAGATATCTCATCTAAGTGGATTGCAGAGAGAAATGTGTCAGCAGAATGTCTTATTACTCAAACCGAAATGTTCCCAGGATCCCACAGCTATCACTTGTTGTCTTCACAACACAGCCATTTGAATGTGGTATATTCTGCACCAAATGGAGTTTGGACTCACTTCTACCCTGGAAAAGAGACTTAAGCCCTGTGAAGTGCCAGCATCAGCTTCTGCATTGCTTGGGGTGTTCTAAAGTGTTTCAGACCCTCCTTAGTTTGTGTGCATGTGAGAGAGTTCAGAATTTTTTTTACAGCGCTCTGTACTACTTTGTCTGAAGCAATCAAGAAACATGCTTGAAATAAATAAAATTTATCACCCTCCAAAAATGAAATAGGGTGCTTGTGCTGATACTACTGATAAAATATGAGAGCAGCGCTGCACTTGGACAGATGACTGTATGACCCAGAGCACGTATGATAGCATCATTTGCACTTCTTTATAGAGAGTAAAAGAGCAAGTATGGAAAAAAAAACCCAGGGTCATCTTGACAGAAAGGTGTGCAAACTTGAATCAGTGTCCTTTCCTGCACTAAGGAAAATGTTTCACTGAAGTCACTATTAAGATATACTGCTCCACACGTTTATTTGCTCCAGAGGAGAACAGAAGACTAAACAACCACTGGGCAGAGATCTAGCAAACATTCAAAGATCTTTATATTTGGACACGGGGAGGAAAATTTACAAGCTAAAGAAAAAAAAAGGCAGGATGGCAACAGTAATATGGACATTACTAGGAAAGGATTAGTAACTCTTAGACACTCTAAAAATCATTCAAAAGGACTGGGTGGAGTATGTAAAAAAAGATTATGTATATGTGCACACACATACATGCACAGAGATTACGTCCCATTCCACTTTCAATTTTAACATTACTTTTTAATAAACGTAACACAGAGGAGGTACCTGATGGTGGAAAGGAGAAAGCAGCACTCTGGGACGTATGAATGGAAAGAAACGTTTCTATGGTCTATACACAACAAGAAACTATAAAATATGTTTTTACTGCAGAAATCCCTGAAGAAGATAATACTGGGAGGAATCAGGCCCCCACAATCCAACAGCGTGGTTTTCTGAACATGTTACTGCATCTCAGACATTGTGGTCTGTCTAGTATTTCATTTACATGACATACTTGGATCCATATAGCTAGACGATGCTGTTTAAATTTAATTCTCATGCCCAATTTTGGCTATACTGGAACTCTGGCTAGCAAATTGCCTTGAAAGCAGGGCATTTTAGGATGAAGGCATGATAAGAATGAAAGGTGGGGGTGGGGTGGGTATTTTCCTACAAGGCTCAAAAAATAAAAATAGGTTTCAGGAATATTAAATGGCAAACTTGTAAAACTTTACTTTGATTTGAAGTGTTAATTAGCATCAGAGCTTACATTTTCTTAATTGTAACTAACTGAGGATGTTAGTGCTATGAACAGCATTAAATGTGCTCATAAAGGAGCAGATAGGCTGTATTTAGAGAAACCAACCGCAGCAAAGCAAGCGGAGGAAGCCTGCATTTCAGACTTAGCTTATAGGATCATGTCCCATTTCAATGAAGAGGTGTAGTTCATTCCCTAGACTTGCATATTTACTGAAGTCTACTACATCTTCTCTGGCAGACCTGAGAAACGTGGACAAATTACTTTTGGATTTACATTTTTTTTGTAATCAAAATTACCCTGGTTACAAAGTTCTTCAACAATGACTCTAAAGCTAAGTCTGAGCTGGACTTCTATTGCATGTCTTATTTTCACATTCTTTAAAAGCTAAGCTGACCTTGGAAAAAGCGATTTTGTGAATTCTTGGTAGGCTTCCAAAAGTTTATGATTGAATTTACGACTTAAAAGCAGAAGTGATTTTCCTTCCTAGAACAATATTTTGCCATCACTTGTTCTGTGGTGTATTTATATGTATATAATGCACTTCTGCTTATTTTCCTTGCTTAGCTACAGAAAAAAAAAAAGATGAAAATCTTAAATCATAACGGCCGCTTCTCAGAAAATTCATTTCATGTGGAGGAAATTGGAAAGGTGGCTGTCTACCTATTTATATTTATATGAAATTAGGTTTAAGGACATCAAAGGAAATATACCATATTGTGTATTTTTAAACTGGAATGCATGGTATTTGCTCATAGAATATGGTCAATTAAAACCAACCCACACAGGCAACGTACAGATGACCTACCACTATGAAGGTTTTTGTTTCTGTGCAGATGCAAAAACCAAGCCGTACCTGCACGCAGAGCACATATTCGGTTGCGACCATGTGCTTGAAGATGACTGCAGATCTCAAGACACCATGAGGATCCAGCGTAAACTCTTCCTCTTCATTGCCAGTGAGGATGGTGAAGGTAAAAGGGGGGCCATTGTGAAAAGAGTCTTTGTCTGTCACTACCAGCTGCAAAATGCTTGTGCCCACTGGTTTATTTTCCTTTACACATATACACAGTGTATAAAGAAAAGGATTAAAATGATACATATAACAATCATAAAATGCGACGTTTTGCTATCAAGAATATTCAGCTGAATGCTCTCTGCCCAAGATAGCACTTCACAAGCAGCATTTATTTGACACTGCTTACGGCCCATGGGCCATTAAACAGAGATGAAGGTACCCACCACATCTCCAGGGACCGATGAGCTCTGCCTGATACTGTGTCTGATCAGGACTGACTAACCATTAAGACTTGCACACTGAGCAAGTTGTAAAGAAGTGCAAACTCATCCCAGATCAAAGGTTTTGAGGCCAGAGTACCTGGCGCAACAGGGATGAATGGTAAAATGTGTGACAGATGCTGAGGTTAAGGAGCCTCAGCGAACAGAAACTTACCAAAGACTTAAGAAAGGCGTGTTTATACTTTCCTTTAAATAAGATCACTTGATACATCTCTTGCAGATAAATCATCAAAAGCTACTTAACTGAAACCAAATGCTTTTGTATTTTAAAAGTCAGGCAAGTTTTTGATGTGCAGGATAAACTTACTTGAATTACAGCTGTATAGTTAGATGGAGTAAATACAGGGCTATTATCGTTCACATCAGAAATGTCCACATTGACCGTCACAGTTGAAGACAAAGGAGGGGTGCCGCTGTCTCTTGCCTGGATAACTAATGAATAACCAGATATCTGCAAAAAGGTGAAAACATTAAATCATCATGAAAGCAGTCCTAAATTTTAATTCATGTTCTTTACATCCAGTACACCACCTACCATATTCTAAGGAAAGCTGTTTGGCCTCATTACCTTCCCTGCCCTTAGTATAACATTATCCTGTTTATTGCCACTCTGTGTCCCAACTTCTGTTTTATAAGGCTATCAATAAACATAACAACTTCACTGTATTAAAATAACAGTATCAGATGATGCATTCTTGAAACAAAGGGGCAGACAAAAAATAAATGACGGAGAATATCCAAACTCAGACATTACTACTGTAGCTATGTAGCTATGTAGCTAACATTTTCATCTCTCCTAGGTGTCAGCTGGGAAACTTGATTCTATTTATCTTACGGTTGGTTTCCAGGATGTTATATAAATTGCTTATTAAAGCCAACCTCAGTTTGACACACAGTGTTTCTAACATGGTGATGGAGAACGAAGAAAAAGTTTACTGGCAATTGGCTTACACTGGAAAACATTTGGGACTACTAGGGACAACAGTCTCTGTAGCAACAGGATATTATCCACCATTCAGTAGAAGATAAAGGTTTCTTAAGCCAGCTTGTTTGCAACAGACACAAACTACTCAGCACAGCGTGGGCAGTTCAGTGCATCACCCATGGGCCCTCTCAGCACGTATGTGCTCACGCATGAGGTGTAAGTGTATGTGACAATTTGCAAAAGCTCTGTCTATGCACAGCTTATGGATGACAGTTTGATTTTATGAACTGCATCCTTGTGTCAGCCTCCTTAGGTCTTAGAATGGCTTTTTACTGTACAGCCCCCCGCGCTCTGCAGGGAATGCTGCTGACACGTCTGCCCGTGAATCCTTCTATCGGGGGGTGAGCAAAGGGCAAAACATGTGCCAGATAAAACACCCTGCTCCAGCCTCTCGGTGTGGGGCTGGAAAGGGGAAAAGCACATCCCTGCAGAGGGGAACAACATAATGTTAAAGAGGCTTTTTCAGGGTGGGAGGAAATCCAAAGCCATTTTGAAAATAAAAGCCATTTGGGTAGGAGGGAGGAGTATAGGCTAAGTGTATGAAACAGGGAGGCTCATCTGAGATGTGGGACCAACCTAAAGAAAAAAGGAAACAGTTTTTTTGGGGGGTTGTAGGTAGGAGAAAGACTGCTATTTGGTGGGGGCATAGTGACATAGAAGGGAGGAAGAATCCTAAACTATGGAAGTCAAGCAACTGAGGCAGAGAATTAATATTTCATTTCCCCCACCCCACCCCACCCCACCCCCTGCCCTTCAAGCTGCAATTTCTACTGCTAGCTAAAGACAAGACTGAGAGTTTTGTGGGATCTTTCCCAAATTTTGTGTGTTTTCTTTCATTTCAGTGTATCCCCGAAAAGTAGATGGCGAAAGTCATGGTTTCTACATGATTACAGCTCTTCAAGTGAGTTTCCTTAAACCACTGAAACATGGGAGTCAGCACTGCCTTTGGGGATCTACAGCAGATGGGGCATCGTGTATCATTTTCCCTGAAGGGGTCAGAAACACCTGTGTCTAGGAAATGTGCCAAGGAAGCAAAGAGAAACACAGCATCACAGCTTATTTTAACCAAGGGAAACTTTGGAAAATGCAGATCTAACAGAGCTGGTATTAAACATGCACAATGCTGGTGAGGGCATATCTATGTGCCTGAACGCAGTTGTACATGAGTGCACTTCAGAAGCTAAGGAAAATATTAAGAAATTAAGCCTGTGCCATTTAAGAGAAATATATTACAGCAAATTTGTAACATGCACAGCCATTGTTACTTTCCTGTCCTCCGTCTGCGGTAAAGTCATTCTGCCACCAAACACTGGCAATTTAATCCTGCCTTTGTGATAATACAGAAAGGATATTTGCACAGTTTTAAGCAGTAGCCCTGCTTCCAGTAGAGAGCTTTTCCAGCTGAGCCCATACTCTGAGGATAGCAATCAGCTTCCCCAGTTTTGCGGATGCATTGCTCGGAGGCAGGAGGCATGGCTTTCTTTATGTGCTGCAAGACTTTTGAAGCCATGTAGCACTCTCCTGCCCTGCTAGTAGCACAGGCAACTGTATTTGTTTTTTTCCAAAAGCTGCTAATTGCTAGCTATGGCAAAATGGTGATAAATCACCCTGAGCGAATAATCTAGTGAGCAAACAAAGCAGCAGAATCTGCGTAATGAAGCACTCCTTCACTTTTGGTACAGCCTGGCCACTTCATAACATCACCTCCCCAGTGACATGTTTTGCAGCGTGCTAATTAATGGCTGAGGTCTCAGCTCGGTGCTTGGTGCCACAATCTGGAGCATGTTGTAATCACTCCTCTGCACACACCGCTGCACGTGTGTGCTTGCACGCACAGGAGAGAGGAGTCAGCTCATCAACACAGCAGCAGCTGCCGGTGGCACCACAGGAGAAATCCAGGGTTGCTTTTTTCCCCAGTCTGGCCCCAGCTGCTGTGTTGGTGCAGGATGGGGATGCTAGAAGAGCAGCTGGCTTGTGGATAGGATAGGGGATAGTGCTGAGGTGGGAAAAAGTGGAACAGCCTTAGCAAGACCGATCGGAGCATCTTAGGCTGATCATTGCAGACTATAAAAGAAGCTTCTTCAAAACAAGGTAGCAGCATGATTGAGATCAATACACATCTGTAAGTCATTGTAAGTTAAGAAGTCCCACACGTCTCTTACCCTTTCTCTGTCCAATTTCTTTTTAACCTTCACGAGTCCCAAAACAGGATCAACTGAAAATTCATTGTCTCGATCTCCATTCACTATGGAAAAATGAATCTGGCCATTGGAAGGACTGTCCAGATCTTCTGCTATCAACTTTTTTGAGAGAAGAGTGAAAATAAGAAAAACAAATATTAAGCCATCAGTATGATACATTAATTGCTCAACACCCCAAAAAGTAAGACTTCATATTGCATCAGACCAGTTACATCTGAACTGCACACCTCTACAGCACCAGGCCAATCAGTTTTTGAGAGGAGGCTCCCCTTGGATGTTTTTAAAAGTCTAGCCTTAAAACATACATAATATTTAATCTTAATATTCCATATAACATTTACTTTCTGGATCCTCAAGTTCCAAGATAAGACTATTGTGACGCCTGAGTATGGCACACCGCATGCCAGGCTACACCAATACTATGTATTTCACTGAAAAGCTGAATTCTGCCTTTCTAATAAACACCACTTTTTTCTAGCTGATTCACGAAATGTAATGCCTTAAACATTTCATTGCTCTTTGAGAGCATATTGGAGCTAAAACCAAACAGTTTTAGTACAAAAGTACATACACTACTGCTACTTTCTTTTGGGGGGAAACTGGCAGAAGCCTGGAAAGCAGTTGCAGACGCGGAGTACCGACTAGAGAACAGTTTGGTTGATTCAAGATGCAGTAGTTATCATTATTAATCAGTGCAGCCGTATTTTATTAAAGGTCATGTGGCAGAGGGCTTTGTCCCACCTAAGCGCTGCCCATGGCCTCACTCACCATTATCACTGAATCACCGACGGCGGCGTCCTCGCTGATGACTGCGCTGTAAACCACCTGGCTGAATTTCGGCGCATTGTCATTAACGTCTGTCACATTCACGTTCACAGTTGTAACGGCGCTCAGGGCTGGAGTACCTCCATCTTTTGCTTCCACTACTAAGTAGAAATCCTTACACGATTCATAATCCAAAGCTTCGAAAATGGAAATCACTCCTTTGAAGCAAGGGAGGGAATGTTAGCAGTCAGTGAAAAATAAAAAATGTCATAGACTAAGGGATATGACTGTAGTAAACAGTACAGGGTGCTATTTATCAGTATGGCACACACACAAAATATGTTGTTCTAACTGTAAGACTGCCCAATCCAATAAAAATATTTGGTCAGGTTTCTGCTGCTGTTGTTTGATTAAAGAATGATACCAATTGCACTTGGGTTGCCTGCAGAAAGGACTTTCACAAGGCATGAAGCAATGAATGGTTCCTCATGAAAATAACTTTTATTATACGAGTATGGTAGACAGAGAAGTGGGGGCCATATCCACCCATTTGCCTGGGCTCATGAACAGAGCCTGTGGGAGAACTGGATGCCGACTGTGGAAATCAGCCCTGACAAGTCAACATAAATTCACTCCCACATAATTAACTTCTCATGAATTAAATACAAATGAATGGGGTATGAATACCTTTGAGAAATCAGTTGTCTATCATTTATATGATTAAATAGGGATTTCCCCACTCAACTAGGTTTATAAATTTTGGGTTCCCTCACCACACAATCAAACCCAAGATTCTCCGTAACTTGACTCACTTCGTGCAGTCAGACCCCCTCTAGGGTAGAAATGATTTTTATGCAAGCCTTACACTTGTTTCCCATGTACCCGTAACCTTAACAAGAAGGGAGGAGTGGGCTGTGCACAAGTTACTAGGGATGCCTTGAAGGAGGTAATACTGGGCATGGCAGGAAAGACTTAAAAAGCAAATCCTTAACCTTGGCAAGCCTAATCCTTTCCAATACAGTCCCATCAGGAGCAGGGATGTATGGGGCTTAAAGGTCATTTAGACCAAGTGCTGCCCAACACAGGTCAGCTGAACCTAATCATTCTTGAATGTACTCATCTCTGATGTTCTTACAAACCTCCAACAACATTTCCTAACCTTCTTAAGAAATGTGTTTCAGTGCTTAGTAATCATTACAGTTAGGAATTTCTTCCTATCACTTAACCGAAATAATCCAAATGCAATTTAAGTCCATTCACAATTTCTTTTCTCATGAGTGGGCATGGAGAACAGCTTATTCCCCTCCTCTTCGTAGGTACTTTTTACAGGGCTGAATACTAACAGCATGTCTTCTCTTTTCTAGCTTAAATAGCCTCAATTCCTTCAGTCTTTCCTGGTAAGCCACATTTTACAGACCTCAGATCGTTCTTAATCTCATCTGGGCTCCCTCCAAATGAATCCTACCTTTCAGCATGACTTGCTGGAAGCAGGAGCCCTGAACAGAAGCTTCCAAGTGGCTAGCAGAGAGTTCCCACTGATAAATGGTGCGAAGGGCATTCTTTTTCAAGCCCTGATCAGGCATGCTACATCAGCACCCGGCTGTCTGGAAACTGAGCTCCTGCCTCTAAACCGATAATAATGGAGCTGTCACACATTAATGAATAACAAATAGTTGTGGGTTTTTTTCCCTGTGTGATTAAGCTTCATTATGGGTTTTTATTGATTTATCTCCTTGGCTTCATTGTCAAATGTGAAGTTAAGTATCGCTGTCTAGCGTATTTATGTTTAAATTTCGTTAGCACTAATCAACGTTATGAAGATAACAGACAACACACAATTATGTCAAGTCCCTTACATGTAAGGCAGTGGCCTCCACAGAGTGGAGAAAGATTTTTGCACACAGTAACATAAATGACACAATGCATCATTTTGAGACTTTTCAGGTTACTGGTTACTACAGCTGCACTCAAACAAGTGTTACCTTCAGCTTTCAAAATCAAGATTGTTTTGCTCTGAAGCTCTGGTGGCAGGTTTGTAGGGGTCATCCTGAATTTTATGAGAATAAGGGGATCCACTACAGAAGCACAGAAGAATCATAGCTTACTGTTGATGGATTGAAACCTCAATAAGGATAAGGAATATATCCCACTAACGAAATTCAAAGAAAATGAGCCATTTGCACCAAATAAGGTAGCTTGCTTAGTATTACTTAAAGAGAAGCAGCAGTATGTTTTTAAAATTTCTGATGTATAACCAATAAAAGAAAAACAAACCCCAAACCATCGCTGAAGTCAACTGTCAGACAACACAAATCAGGAGCAACCTGTCAGTGAAGTCGCATACAGTTGTATAAACAGCAATCACGTGTTAGGACTGCCAGGTATTTGGTCCTGATAGCACTGTCTGATGCTTGCTAAGATCCAGACAGTTGAGGCCGTACTCAGCTGGTAAGCAGATAAACATTGCAAGTGTTCATAACTGTAAGGGTTGCACAGCTGGACTAATGGGTCATCACATCCACATAGACTTCAACAGACATAATAATGGAGAAAAGTATTCTCTACTCGACTTGGGCAGCCAGTGTGACTGCAATTTACATCACTCTCCAACCTAAAATTGTTTTTTAACTGTGCAACTAATTCTACATTGACAAGCTCTGAGTCTCTCTCTTGGAAATTTTTTGGTCCAAGAGCCTTCCCTAAAGCATTCGCATTTTTCTGGTGCTTTCATTTTGCATTACAAGTAAAATCCACTTTACAAACCTGTTTTCGAGTTAATCCTGAACTTCCCTTTCTCATTGCCTGATCTGATGAGATAGGCAATCTCAGCATTTGTACCAATGTCTTGGCTTGTAGCAAAAACAGAAAGGACCTCAGTGCCAGGTGAGGTGTCTTCAGGTACTGTAACAAGATAATCTCTTCTTTCAAACACAGGGGGGTTGTCATTAATGTCTAGCACTGTAATGGTAACAGTGGCAAACGAGGACAAGGTCAGCACAATGCTCTGATCTGACGCTTTTACACTGATGTTATAGGAAGACTGAAGCTCTCTGTCAAGTGGATGCTCCAAAATAATGATTCCTGATGACCGGTCAACTGAGAAGTAACCATCTGCAGAGTCTGCCAGGGAATAGGTAACTTTTCTGTTCACACCTGAAAGAGAAGCAAATGTGAAAATGATAAAAGTGAAAAAAAGAAAACAACATCCACTTCCCGTCTAACACAAACCCTAGGCAACACCTGCTACTACACTGATCATTTCCAATGGAGGTGGAGCACATGGAGGTAGGAGTGGGTACGGTATTGCTGAAAGTTTGGGAGATCAGGATATGCTCTTCTCACATGTCAAATCCCCATGGATAAGTTAAGTTCCTTCCCTCATCATGATACTTTTTTAAAAGATCACTTTGCAGAACTGCTGTGTAATGAAACTTGAAAGCAGAATCCAGATATGGTCCTTGCTCAGAAAAGCTTACAATTGAATTAGATGAGACAGGCAGAATGCTGAAATTGGAAAAGTCTCAGAGCACATCTTGAAGGAACAGAAATATACATAAGGGAAAAATATACCCATAAAAATACATCAGGTGGCACAGAATGTACTTGTTACCAGTGCTGCCTTGATTCCACTGTTGAGCAGCAAAATATTATCATAAGATGATACCTGTTAGAGAAAAGCTGCATCAAAGGACTCCTGACAGAAGGTGGACATTTTAGAAAGAGTCCCCCACTCCCCCAGTTTGAGAGGAAAAGTTGAGTTGCATGATAGATACCCTGTGTTTTTCAAATCCTGCCTGTATTTCCCAATACAGAACACCTATCCACCCAGCTGCTGAACATGCAGCTCTATGCTAAGGTTGTTGTCAGTAACAAGGCCTGAGGGGAAGGCACTAACTTGGCTGCTTGCTGCACTACACTGGGATAGCCACGTCAAATCTAATTAAAACTGAACACAGATACAACCCAATTCAACTCCCTTGATGCTGGCTGATTTTGTGATTTCGTCCTGGGTGCTTCACTAAGAGATAACTAAACCACAAAGATCCACTAAAATGGAGAGTCTCTGTTTTAACATCTCTCACGAGCATTTGCTGCCCTTTTTGTTGGAGAACAGACTTTACAAGCCTGACATTAATCAGATGAACAAGAGCTACCAATCCCTTCTAGGCATATTTTGTTAATTTAAATTTTGTGACACTATTATTCTGCTTTCCAGCAGCAAAGCATTGTAGAATGTCTGATCAAAAGCAGCACAAATCACAGTTGTTTTCTGCTTGACGTAGCAGGAGTAGAGCATCCACACAAGGGGGAGCTGGGAGACTCTCTCTTCAATCACAGGCACATAAAAGCTAGAGCAACTACAAAGTCCCAGACCTTACTTGGGGAGCATTAGGAATTACTGGTTGGCCTCTTCAGGGAATAAAGTTTTTATGCAGTGCTTGAGACACCAGAGTATATTTCAAAAGTTCAAATGTCTTTAAAATAAGGACAATTTTAAATGGCAATATTGCAATGAAACATTTTTATTATTTTTTTTTTTTATCACAGCAGAACTTCTCTATTCACCATGGCGTCTCCAATGTGCAAAATAGAGAGGCCCTCCTTCAGTGGAACGGGCAAAGCAGCCAAGGAGGTGACTCCTGTCCTACAGATGAGGAACTAAACTCAGCCCACAACCTAGTCAGACACTCTGTTCATGTGTTGAAACACCTCAAGTCTGAATACCCTACAGCCTGCTGGAGACCACGCTCACCTCTTCACTTAGCCTCTTCATACATGCATCCAAGTGCTCTGTCAGCTGACAGTCAACCAAACTTACCAAAGTCAAAAAGGAGTAAAACCCTCTGGAAAGTGGAAGGTTTTGATAGGCTGAATGGCAGGAGGTGTGCCTACATCTCCAGCAGGGGAGGGTCTCCTTCTGCTAGAAATTCTTCCCAAACTTCCACTTACATAAAGGGACAGACCTGACCAGAACAATTAACGAGCTAGTAATTAGAGCTGATCCCTGGGGATGCTGGAAAAGGGGATTTTGCCTGGTTCAGAGCATGCAGTTGAACCCCTAACCTACACATGAGTTTTAACTGTTAAAGCTATTTAGTATTCCGTACTGGGCTCTCTTGATGTCTGCCATTTTCTACATAGGATTAAATACTTCTCTGAAGCAGGGACCTTAACACACACCTTCTATGCATTTGTGTCTGTGACTGAGGGAGAGCCCTGGTCTGGTCTGGGTTTTTCTCTGACACAAACTCCTTATTTGATACTCACTACAGCATACTTGGGCACAAGACAGAAGATTCAGATACAACGGTCTTTAAAGGCACAAATAGCTAGAAAGGAGATGGCCTATTTGTGTCTTGAAACACCCCAAACTTCAGCGAGAGTATCTTGCCAGGGGGAGTGGGGAGGGACAGAATTGGGTGCATGTGACACCGTGTAGGGTGAGTTTACACACAGAAAGTGATAACTGTGGTTACTGCAATCTGATTGATATATAATCTGACTACTCTCCTTGTATTCTGCTTCCTAAAGGTGATGTCCATTAATGAACAAAATATGAACAATGTTTTTTGGTAAGTGACTGCTAGTCATCCTACAATGGAGACAGTTCAGATAGAGATTATGGTGTTCTGGTTGCTGACTCTAATACAAGGGATTTTTAGGCAGCAATGGAGAAAGAAGGCAAATGCTTTTATTTTTCCTTCCTTGAAAACAAGACAGGAATACAGAAGTTCCAGGGATGTGGGTTATCTGGTACCAGTCTGGTCTGATGACAAAACCAGGCTTATTTTTCCCATGGGACCTAGAGGAAAAGCTCTTATGGGTGAAAATGCCATTTTATGCAAGGAGAGACAGAAGATCAGGGCAGAGGACCTGAGCTCAGATACTCACAGATACCAGCCATTGGTGGCTTTCAGGCTGAATGCAGAGGCAGAATAGAAGGAGGAATACAGAGACAGATCTCAGGTGCCTGCTGACCTTCCCCACAGTGTCTTGTGGGGCTGGAGTCTTGGGGGGAAAATGAATTCAATGAGAAGCTGTGGCAGAAACAGCACTTTGAAGAAAGTTGTTTCCACTTAACTTCCCGACCCAAGGCTGGAAACAAAATGGGCATGAGCAAAGGTGAAGCAGCAAGTTACTTCTACTGAAATCCAAAATACTTTAGTCCAGGAGCTACCATCTGCGGAGAGAGAAGCGTCCACCAGTGTGTCAATGGCATCCCTGCCGTGGGGGCAATGGTAGCTTCTGCTGTGACTATAAAGGAGACGCTTTCTCTGGAAAGGAAACAACTGCTCCAACACCATGGTTCCTGCACTGGTAAAGTGAGCAATCCTCCCACACTGCTGGCCCACAGCTGTTGGGGGATTAATGTTTGCAAACTGTGTTGTATTTATTTGCTTACTCACTTAAACTTCTGAGTTTTCTAAGGTGCCAGTCACAAACATAAGCTATTTGAACATGGAAAGCTTTGCAGGACTTACTATTACTGTAAGAGGATTGCAGTACCTTTTTTAAATAAAGGAATAAGCAAGCACATTTTCTATTTAGCCTTGTATTAGCATATGATAGAATATTGCCCTTTGCCAAATCTCCAGTGTGAAGAGCTTGTACTACATACAGCTGTCTAGTACCTCAAATGCCATCCTTCAAACAGGTTTTTTTCTTGTTTTCTTCTATACTAAAACCAAGGGTCATGCACTGAATGTCACATAATGACATCTTCTATGTCATTACTACTTTACATAGCACCAGAGAAATAACTTCTCTTTATAATTCAGGAGTATCAAATTCCTCCTTGTCTGACCCATAGAATCACAGAATCATTTAGGTTGGAATGGATCTTTTAGATCATCGAGTCCAACCGTTAACCCAAGACTGCCAAGTCCACCACTAAACCATGTCCCTAAGTGCCACATCTACACATCTTTTAAGTATCTCCAGGAACGGTGACTCAACCACTTCCCTGGGCAGCCTCTTCCAATGCTTGATAACCTTTTCGGTAAAGAAATTTTTCCTAATACCCAATCTAAACCTCCCCTGAACTTGAGGCCATTTCCTCTTGTCCTGTTGCTTGTTACTTGGGAGAAGAGACCGACCCCCACCTTGCCACAATCTCCTTGAAGCTGTCAGGTAGCTGTAGAGAGCGATAAGGTCCCCCCCGAGCCTCCTTTCCTCCAGGCTAAACCACCCCAGTTCCCTCAGCTGCTCCTCATCGAACTTGTGCTCCAGACCCTTCCCCAGCTCCGCTGCCCTTCCCTGGACACGCTCCAGCACCTCAGTGTCCCTCTTGCAGTGAGGGGCCCAGAACTGAACTCAGCATTTGAGATGCAGCTCAGTTGAAAATGGTGGAGTTACAACACAGTTTGGTCCAGACCGACACAAATGAAAAGGCTGAGCATCACCACAACAGGCACAATCCCCATACGACAGTGAGCTTCTGCAGTGGGCACTGCCTGCCAACTGCATCACGCACAAACTAAGATTTACACGTATTAAAGACCATACATAGTGTGTTTCTCCTTTCTGTTTTCATCTGTCACCATGAATTCATTATTTAATACGTTTCCCCAAGTACAGCTAGCCCACTTGTTCTCGTTTATCTCTGGAAAATGATGCTTAACTTTGTCATCTGATCATTTTCATTTTGAAACCTATAGAAAGAAAAATAACGGCAAGCATTAAAAATAAACAAACAAGAAGTAAAATAGAAAGCTGCCCAGAAAGAGAGTTGTAAAATAAGTTATTTAAGTGATTTGGAAGCATGGTATCTGATTATTGTGCTTCCTCTTGCCTCTGTCTTTCATGGTGTGACTATTAACACTGGTGTGTACATATGGCCTTTCCTGATTACCCAAGCATTAACGACAACATCAATTACTGGAAGTTAAAAGTCCACAACTTCATGAACAGCAAACAAGACAGAAGACGAATACTAAACCAGATTTTATAATACTCTACTCCATCATTTTGAGACGAAAGAGAAAAATCTTGCCAGAAGTACCTTGCTGAACTGTAGAAGAATATATAGCCCCGTAGGGAAAGATAGTTCAAGTGTTTTTTACAACTTAAGCAGAAAAGCTGGCCAAGTTTATAACACCACTACTGAGACATCCTTTCACTGCTTTGTCCCTTTTCTGTGGGGAAATGAGAGCCTTAACCCCAAAGGCGTTTACTCACATCAGTACTCCAGTGGAGTCACGGTACCATGGGATGAAAGTCGGGCCACAGAGGACAGAGATGAAGGTAACCAAGCCCTTACTGAAGGGAAGTACTGGACAGAAATGGCAGGCATAAACTTTTAGTTGTATGATACCTTCCATGGGTGTCTAAAAGCCCGCTTTCTATTTCAGCTGTGTTGGGTTGTCCTTTTTGATGGGAAGATGAGATCTGGATGGTTGGCTCACCCTCCCTCTCTCTTCTAGCAGAGATGTACATAGCCCGGGGTAGTGGCTTACATGACGACACGAATACTTATTTCCATCAGTGCTCCTGAGTGATTCACTTCCTCATGCTGATCAGACATAAGCTTGATTATTTTTCTGAAGTGGGGGAGGCCGTTTTGGATACACCTGACTCCTGACTTAGGGTTACACATTGCACCTGACAACATTGGACAAGATAGCCAGAAGCAATGGCATGCACATGTAGAGAAATACGTATATAACAACATATGCATGTATGTATGTATGCATATATATACACACAGAGAGACACACACACATACACACGTTTCAGTGATCTGGTTTAAATACAGGGCTTATTCAGTCAACATAATCCAAGAGGTACAATTCTCCTTGTCTAGTTCTTTGCCTCCATGTTGTTAACAATGTCTTAGAAATCTCAGAAATCAAAGAAATCAATAGAAGTAACACAGTATAAAAATAGCAGGAATCTTGTCAGGTCATCCCATTTATCCCTGCACAAAGAAAGGATCCCCAAATGCAGGCCTGCCCTTTGATCATGAACTTGTATAACCTCCTTGGGTCACACACCCCAGTGCCTCACTTTTCTTACAACTAAAAATCTTGTTCTGGCTTTTTGCTGAGATTGAATCAAAATAATAAAAGATGAGGGGAAAGAAAGAACAAAGGTCGACTTCCTTCCTCAGAGCTACTTGTCTGATATCTGAAGACTGTTACACTTTATCATTTCAGGTTTTTTACCCCTGGCATCCCCTCTCAACTGTTTTAATATTTCCTGGTAGCATACATTTTCCAGACCTCTGGAAATCTCCAGGTAGCCCACATCTTCCTGGAAGCGCTGTAACCAAAACCTGACAGAGCCTTTCAAGTCAGGATTTGCCAACACCAAGTAAACAGAACTACTTCTGGTTTTCAGCATTACCCTTGTTTACTCACCTCATTAAAGTATTTGCCTTTTCACAGCAGTATGAAAGTGTAAACATAGATTCAGCTTGTGATTCACCATAACACAGCTGCTCCTCTGCCCTTCTGCTGCCCAGACAGTCATTAACTAGACAATACTGGTGTGCTTAGTTATTCTTACCTAAACACAGGATTTCACATTTATCTTGATGACTTGCATTGTTTTTTCCACACCACTTTTCCAACTGTTCAGTCCCACAGCTATGACTTTGACACTATCCAGGGTACTTGCAGCTCCATTCTGCTTTCTGACATTTAGCAAAATAGACCCTATACCCACTTAACCATCAAGGAGTGAAAGAGCAATGTTGCACCCAGTTCCTTTCTTAACTTATCCCTCCAGCGTAATAGCCATTACAAAGTCACCTGATAACAGTTTCAGGTAGATCATGTTTCCCTAGCTTGCTTATAAAAGTATCATGTGGCATGCTGTCGAAAACCTCACTAAACCTAAGCCATACTACCCATAATATTTCTTTCTATATGGCCTCTTTGCATGTTGCAGAAGGAAATGAGATTGGTTTCATGACTTCTGCTTGCTGAACACAGACTAGCTCTTAGTCACCTTGAGAGAGAGATATATATATATACTCCTTATTGTAATGCAAGTTGGGTGACTAAGTTCCCCTGCCTATCCATCTGCAGCTTTAAAAATCTGTCCCTTTGAAAGATTCAACAACAAGGTCACAGAGACTGACGACTAGAAGTATTAGGTCTCCTGAGTGCCCAGGCATGGGAAGCAAAATAAGCAGTATGAAGTAGGGCTTGTTTAGGCAGAAACTCAAACCTTCTATCATAATCCCCAAATACCTTGTTTGCTTACCTCCTAACACTAAGTAACTCTAAACTCCACAGAGCCTGACTATTATTTTTTATTTGGCAATTTTTCAGGGGCCCAATGTGCTGTATCTCTGCATTCCTAGAAGTGCTTCTGCCTTTATTAGGAAGGCAAAAGCTAGGTCTTATCCTGAACAACTCACTGGGTGAACTTGGAGCTGTAGACGTCCTCAGGACTGGCCAGCCCACTGGGACATGTGGGGCATTGCCCTCCCACTCTCCTTATGGAACAGAAGTCTAAAGGTAACGACCTTTCCAAGAAGGAGGAGTACAAAGGTACATTGCCATAGACTATGACTTTTCACTTAATAAGCCCTGGGGAACAGAGCCCAGAACCCAAGCACCAACCAGGCTACAAAGCAATGCTCACTCATGTCTTCTTTTCCCTCTGGCTGATTCCTGAATCCTTTTTCAAAACAGCTTCAGTGACAGTGGAAAGGACCCCCTGCTTCAGCTATAACCCCTTACTTAGGCAATGTTGCTTTGAATAGCTGCAGAAAAAGGAATTAATAATTTGGGTCTTCCATATCCTGCATTAGTGCACTAACCCCTGGACTATTTTACAAGTCAGTGAGGCAAAGACATAGGTAAAGATATAGGAAGCTCTATGTATGATTTAAAGACAACGTACCATCCTCTGGGAAGTATCTTGTAATATTTATTTTACAAAAACTCTCAGAAAATACCGAGAAATATAATCTAGCTAGTGCTGGCATCATTGCCCAAGTTATCTACCTGGTTATCTACCTATCAGCTGTTGGATTTTACTAAAACTTCTATTAACTCTCTTCTTCTTGTTATTCATGTTTTAATCCCTGTTTTCTTCCTTTTCAGACCCTGAACGCCTCAAAAGTTTCTAGACCCATTTTAAGGGACCTGCCCAACATAAACAAACATGCAAAGTAGAGGTTTGCTGTATACTGACTTTGCCAGAAAATGCCAAAATAAATATCTACTGCAGCATTTCTACTATTTTGTTACCTGCCATTATATATAATTCAGAAAACTGCTCTTCAATCAAGTTGTGACTGTCATGCACTTCTCTCTGACACTTCTGCAATCTCACCCGGCAGCACTTTACCCTTCCCCGAGCTCAGCTGTGTGTGCAACAGGCTCAGTTGCTTTAATTCCTTCAAGAGCAAAGCCCACCGTTGAGAAGGTTGAAGTCTGTACTCATTACTTCCATGCATGTGTTCTTGAAAGCAGTGACCCATTGGACAACCTAATGGAGCAATTTTTTTCTGTGCTGTGCTCACAGCACTTCAATGCCACTTTCTACAAACAAGTAATAAACCCCGGAGAACTATCTATATCCCTCGGTTATTGTTTTTTATAGATATTTCATTTTTATTGCTTTAATGGTTTCTTCATTTTTCTCATTGACACAAGGAGAGGACAAGAAGAAAAAGAAGATATAATACGCTTGCCTCACCACCCTCCTGGATATAGGTACATTCCAGACTGGACTGACTGAATCCTAAAGGAGAAGTTATGTTACCATTTTTTCCTTGAAAAGACATTTCTTACTTCCTGTGTACCTTACGAGTGCATGTGCTAAGGGTTTGGTTTTGGGTTTTTTTTTTTGACAAACCAAGTCTTCACTGAAACATCAAAATCACTGAGGTCAAACCTTGCAGGGAAAATATCAGTTATTTCTTCAAAATCCAAGATAAAACTTTCTACCAGAAGCTGAAAGAAAATGGCATTCCTTCCTGCAGGTCGCCAGGTTCCCCAGCTGCACACCAGGCAGATGACAGGCCACAATTTTCTCCCCTGTACTTCTTGGTAGAGAAGGTCAGGGTTGGGGAGCCAACGTCTCCTAGCGAGAAGGTCAAATGGCTTCTCCAGAAGGGCTGTGTCCCTTCTGCTGCAGCTCTTCCACTTTGTGCAAAGAGGTGAACAATCAGTTCCCCATACCAAGAACCAGACTGATTAGACTTGATTGATTTAAACTCTCCGCATTAAACACAAATGCACTAATGAGATGATTACAGAATCCTTCTCATAAATCTTGGTCCAAGTAATATTTAAGTCTATACAACTCCAAAAAACATAACCAAATCCAGCCATAATTGACCTGTATAACATGGTGGTTTAACTTATTTACGGGAAAGCCTCAGGTTTTATCCTGGCTCCCTGAATTAGGCTTTCAACACCCATTTTTTCCCTCACACCCACCTAAGTATCAAAGCTTCAAACACAGAGAACAAAGAACAGAAAACCAGGATCATCATTCAAATCTCTCTACCCTCGAACTAGCTGTATGGGTTTTTTTTGAACTGATTAATACATCTCAGATTGTTCTGTGTTCTTCTGCGAGGCTACAAGCCCTGTAAAAGCTGGGAGGCATCCGGAACTCTGGGCATCCTATGCGCAGAAGTGAGAAAATGCTTTGAAAAAAAGTACCATGCCGCTTGTTATTTTTCTGTGTTGCATTACTCAATACTATTAAATGTGCTACTAGAAACGGAAGAGTATTTTCCCAAACTACACTTTCTGCAAAATCTCATCTGCCATTAATTCTTCTTTGAATTATGTCCATCTCGGGAAGAACTGGCAGCCAGAGAGGGAATCAGTGTGGGTCTGCTGCCTGTCCGCACTGCTCTGCTAGGTCACTGTGAGGATGCTATGTTTTTGTCTGTATCCACAGTGCGGGTCTCTGGTTATTCCTAGAGGGCCCCTGGGGTGTCCATGCTGTATAGCACTCCGGGAATATCTCCACCCTTGCAGACAGCCAAAAGCCCTCTGGACGCAGTCCTAGACAACCTGCTGTAGGCGGCCGTGCTTGAGCAGGGTGGTTGGACAAGATGACCTTCCAGAGGTCCCATCCAACCTCAACCATTCTGTGACTCTGTGAACCCTGCAACATGACACCTCTGTATCCACACGGCCAGGAGACACTTTTCTAGCAAGGCTGTCCAAAGTGTTTCACCTTTTGACTTGTCACCACAAACAGCCCTATAGTCCCCACCTTCAGCCCACAGTGAGGGCCCTTCCAGCCTCATTTGCTATTTGTACATGCTGCAAAATAGGGCAGGGGAACACAGAGTCATTCGCGCTGGGAAGTGGACCATGAACTGTGACAAACACAAGGCACGGACAGAACTATGTCAAAGAACGGGGCAGCTGGCAAAGCAGGACTGCCTGGCTGGGCAAGCCAGTGGGTGCGGGCCGTTGCTGTTTGAGGCGTGACTGCTATTTCAAGGAAGAATCATATCAGTCTGAATTGTGTCTCTGAGATTCTCCTAGATGTGGCTAGCCAGACCGTAACCAGGGCACCAGCTGGCTCCTTGCATGCTGCACATCACCACACCTCCCGCGCAATGTACGTGGATGGGTCCTGGGTCTGGAGCAGGGGTGTGAGGGTGAGGGACAGCTGAGGACTGAGCAGGGAGCTCTCTGCAACCAAATAAAGGCCACTCCTGCCATTTATACTTTTTTTTTTTGTCTACATGCCTGCATTCTCCTGCACACCGGCTGCATGCAATACAAAGCGCTGGCTCCAAGACAACCTAGCTCATCTATACTGGTTGGTTGCGCAGGGAATGGGGGAAGACCTGCACTAGTGGGTACCAGCCATGGGTTTAACCATAGGGTAATGCAAAAGCTGGACAGCAGCAGTGGCAGGCAAGACAGAGCTGGCTGCCAAGGCTGTTCCCATCTTGAGCAAAATTAGAACGCCATATTCATCACAAATGCAGAAAAAAAAATCAATAGGTCAGTGAAATCACTAAACTGACGACAATGTGGATGGTGTGGAACTGCCGATGCCCCAGTGGTGATGAAGAGGACTGCAGAAGGACATATGACGCACTGTTCATATTTAGTACAGTAAGTGCTTCTGCCTTCGGTAGACTACATCATCTGTCATCACGGAAACAGGCCTCAGCATGAAGGTCATTCACAAGGCAAAGGAGCTGCAAGTGAGGCAGGATTTAACTGCCACTGAACGCAGTGCTGAGCTTGGACCACGTTGTCATTCATTCTTGCATTCCGCGAGAGAGGCTGCAACACTGCATGCAGGCGGACAACACAAGCAGGACTGGAAATGAGCATGCACCTGCAGCTCAGCTTTGCGCTGCAGGCTTATTTTGAAGTTTACCAATTTTTTAATACCGTGCTTGCCACAAAGTCCCATGTAGGTTTTCTCAGTGTTGCTGCTCTAGCATCACTCTAATTCCTTTGAAATGGGCTCATGTTGTAGTTGTCTGATGGTTTTGCTCAGATAATTACACCTCACCATTCACTCCAACTCTTCTTGTGCCTTAATTTGAACAGGATGGAGCAATTTGGCCCTTTGATTTGAAGACAGCGGGAGGTGGAAAATCCACTGCTTCCTGTGAACTTCTCTAAAAAACTGTAAAACCAGCATTTCTCTTTCATTTCTTAGTTTGCACATTTCCAAACCTGATGGTGGTGAGTTGGTAGAAAATAATATCTTGGGGAAATATTAAGAATTTCCAGTGGAAGCAGGATGGTAGAAAGAATTGTTTTAAAGTTACTAACATGTCTTAAGAAAGGGATATATGTATATTCTCTCTTCTTCAATTGATCATTTAAGATATCTAGCTATATGGAGAGGTTACATAAAATTTACTTGTGTGCTACTGAACAGTTAAAGCCATTCTCTTCTGTTGCATACTGTGAAGAAGAATCACATCTCTCCCTCACTGTGTCCAGTTGATACAGCTAGTTTCTATGCATGTATCTAAACCACAAATACATTAAACAACAATTTGTGTTCCAGTCCTGAAATTTCTCAGGATATTATGAGTTCAGGAATTTCAAGAGATATCAAAGGCTCAAGGCAGATATAACACTATTTTCCTGTTAACTGGAAATTGTCTTAATTATCCAATAGTGTCTGACCACAACATTTTCAGTTTTATGTTAAATCGTGGTTAGTTGCAGACCACAAACCGGCTTCTCTCAACTTTTATCTCAATGGCTTCTATACAAATGCTCCTATCTTTACAGTACATGGCTCTTCAAAGCCCAAAGCAGAATGGGTAAATTCTAAGACTGATCGTAAGATGTTTCCTGGATGTTAAAAATTGATTTGTACGATGATTACGGGCTCCACTGATGTTTTCAGGATTACGCTCCACAAAACCTTACAGGAATAGCATAGCCCATCAGGAATATCAATAATACATTCTTCTCTGTGATGGGAACATTACACAACCTGAACTCATTCATTATGCAGCAATGGGGAATCAGTGATTTTAGTGTGGACTAATAGAACAGTAATTAATATAAAATCCAATTTTAGAGACCAGAGTCAATTTTATATGATACAATGGTCTTGTTTAATTTTCAGGTCTAATCATTAAGTAAGTATATAGCCCCTTCTCATTCATCACATGCGTCCCTCCCTTTAACTTATCTAGTTCCAGAAGGAAGATGTAGCAATTAGCTCATGGGTTTTTTCTTTTGATTTCTAACCATCTTATTATGTAAAGCTGGTGCTAGCAAGAACTTCTATTGACACCTTTTTTTTCTAATTCTTTCTGTCTCCCCTCTCCTTGAACATCATCTCACCTATGAGAAAAATGATAATTAAGACAACAGTGGAAAGCACCAACACTGGGTCTTCAGACTGTTCAGTAGTTTACTATCAGTAATTGACTTTTCACTGCAGGACAGTATTATAATTTTAATTGTGATTTTTCAACCAAGGCATATAACGCAGCTCTTCATAGATATATTAATGGATGCTTGCTGCTCCATTACTGATTCCTGTATATTTACATTATCAGCCTTAGTAACGACTGAGACTTCCAGCATGCACTGTACTTAAAAAAACCAAAAAACAAACCCCAAACAATTTTAACATGAAATATTTTTTCATTTAATGAAAGGTCTGCTTTTTATGTCAAGCTACTAAGGCCACAGTTTTCACAAAACATGTCCAAAAACACAGGACGAAAAAATAAGCAATGGGATTTATTTATTCCAACTGAAGTGAATGAGCTAAAAAAATATCTGATATTTGGTAGATCTTACCATTGTGTTATGCAAAAAACCCCCATTAAATATTTATAATTGGGCCCAGATGTCAAGGTTAAGGTCCTCATATAATCAAGTATTACACTTTAAAAGAATGTACAGTTAAGTAACAAGAACATTTATAATGTGCATTCACAGTGTACAACAATAGTTTCATGCTAAGGTAGCCAGCTGGAACAAATGGGAATTATAGCAGTATAAAACTTTAAAAAAGCTGTGGTTAATCAGGTATAGGTCCCTCTGGCATGTAACTATAGTATTTGCATAAATGGAGGCATGGGTATTCCAAATCATGGCTCAAAAAAAGAAGTGAGGCCACTGAAGGAAGAAAGTTGGAATTCACCCCCAAAACTATCATTTACACCTAAACGTAGCTATTACCGATTAAGACAATAAAAGACTACATGTTTCTATGGCTGCTGCAATGCTTTTCTGTTTGTAACACCATTATATCAGGCTCAGCCACAAGCATTTCAATGTAAAGAAACAGAAGAGATAAAAATGGGGAGGAGGCAGAAGCAAAAGGAGGAAAGAACGAGGAAAGGCAGCAACAGAAAAATACATCTATATTGCAATTCTACCAACCCAAAAAGTTTCCCTGAACATTAATTATTGTTTGCAGCGTTACTCACCGACATCAGGATCAGTTGCTTGGACTCTTGTTAACAAAGCTTTAGTGGCTGTATTCTCATAGACACAAGCGGTGTAGTGATCAGATGAAAACACTGGTGGATTATCATTAACATCTTCTAAAATAAGATGGATTTCTGATTGGCAAAACCTGCCACCACCATCTGTGGCTCGGGCAACCAAGTTGTACACAGGGATTTTCTCTCGGTCGAGAGGGGCCAAGGATTTCAGCTCACCTAAAATTGATCAAAAGCAGCAGCCACCATTACTACTGTAGCAACATCATAATTCTAGATACTGTGACTATCTCAAACCTATGTATTTCACAGGAATATGAAAGAGGAAAAAAAATCAACCTTGCTTATTTCAATAAATGGATTAAAAACTCACAGCAGTGTCACTTCTCACTCCTCTTTACCCAACAGAGTGAGCTGCCAATATGAGTGCAGGGATGACAAGCCGCTCACACTGGCCTTCAACAGCCTATAACTTCACCCATATGAACACCATTGTGTTTTTCCAAGTCTGTCTTTCTGTTACTCTCAAGATTTATAGACTCCCAGACACAGAAACATGTCCTAAATCTGATGACAGTAGCCACAATGAACTCTAAAGTTTTCTAATGCTACTGTTCAAAAATAACATCAACATGCCCTCTCTTCTCCCCAGAAAGCAATCTCCAACCAGCTCTAAATTCCTGTAGATACCTCTAGCATCTAGTTTGAATCAAACTTCTTATTCTCATACAGAGATGGGTATCACAATAAACACTGACAACCACAAAAAGCCAGCTTATTCAGCTTGTGAGAGCTTTACCCACGGTTCATTTTCCACTGAATGGATAAACCACCACAAAACATCATCATATCAGCTAACAGCCACTGCCAGTCAGAAGATAACTTTGAGGTTAATTTTGTAAAGGGTGTAATTTGCAGGTAAATACAAAATTTGTCCTTGAAGAGGGCACTACTTCCCCTTCCACACACTGCATACATCTCCAAACACCTCCTCTCCCATCAGCAATGCTATGGCAATAGTGGGTGCTGCCTCCTGCCAGTCATGCGGAGGAGGCATTGCATGCGGAAGGACTTAGTCTGTCATTGTGGAAACAAAATTCCTAAGAATAACAGAGGGGTGGAATTTTTATTCATGGGAAAATGATTTTATTTAGCTTTCCTTCATAACAACCATAAAATCTAGATCTTAGCAGAGATCAGTATCTTCTTCCAGACAAACTGCCAAATGTACAAGATCTTTGTAGCATTCCACTGTGCCCACAAATTTATTTTTGATCTCACTTTCGCCCCAAAATCTATGTATAAAAGGAATGTCTTTTTTACAAGGTCTAAATACCAAGGTGGAAGAAGTGAAGTCTGAAGGTGAAGGAGGACCGTGTTGGCATCTTCCCCCCGCTCTGTATCAAAAAGACTCCAGGACAGGCATATGGAGAACACGGAGGTGATTCGAGACAGCCAGCATCACTTCACCAAGGGCAAGCCCTGCCTGACCAACCTGGTGGCCTTCTGTGATGGACTGAGTACATCAGTGGACAAGGGAAGAGCTACGGATATCATCTCTCCGGACTTCTGTAAGGTCTTTGACAGGGTCCCCCCCAACATCCTTCTCTCTAAATTGGAAAGACATGGATTTGATGGGTGGACTGTTCAGTGGAAGAGGAATTGGTTGGATGGTCACATCCAGAGAGTAGTGGTCAGTGGCTCAGTATCCAGGTGGAGATCAGTGACAAGTAGTGTCCTTCAGGGGGCCCGTACTGGGACCAGCACTGTTTAATATCTTCATCAATGACACAGACAGTGGGTTCGAGTGCACCCTCAGCAGGTTTGCAGAAAACACCAAGCTGAGTGGTGAGGCTGACATTCCTGAGGGATGGGATGGCATCCAGAGGGACCTAGACAAGCTTGAGAGGTGGGCCCACATGAACGCTGTGAGATTCAACAAGGCCAAGTGCAAGGTCCTGCACCTGGGTCAGGTCAACACATGGTATCAATACAGGCTGGGGGACGAAGGGATGGAGAGCAGCCCTGCTGAGAAGGACTTGTGGGGACTGGTGGATGAAAGGTTGGATGTGAGCCAGCAATGTGAAGCCTGTGTCCTGGGCTCCATCAAAAGAAATGAGGCCAGCAGTTCTAGGGAGGTGATTCTGCCCCTCTGCTCCACTCTGGTGATACCACACCTGGAGTAATGCATCCAGCTCTGAATTCCTCAGTACAGGAAAGACATGGACCTGTTTGAGCAGGTCCAGAGAATGGCCACAGAGATGATCAGAGGGATGCAACACTTCTCCTATGAAGACAGGCTGAGAGAGATGGTGTTACTCAACCTAGAGAACAGAAAGCTCCAGGGAGACCTTATTGTGGTCTTTCAATACTTAAAAGGGGCTTATAAGAAAGATGTGGACAAACTTTTTAAACTGTTGCGATAGGACAAGGGGCAACGGTTTTGAACTAAAAAGGGGTAGATTCAGACTATATATAAGGAAGATATTTTTTACACTGAGGGTGGTGAGACACTGGCACAGGTTTCCCAGAGAGGTGGTAGATGCCCCATCCCTGGGAACACTCAAGTTCATGTTGGACGGGGCTCCGAGCAACCTAATCTATTTGAAGATGTCCTTGCTTATTGCAGGGAGGTTGAACTAGACATTTAAATGTCCCTTCCAACCAAAACCATTCTATAATTCTATGATACATCTTTGGTCTAAGTTGAGGACTGGCAGGGAAACGAAAGGCTTGGTATCCACTGTTCTGATTATAACATTCAGGCTGTCCAACAAACATGTTCTTCTTCTTCCCTCCTACCACCACAAGTTCAGAAGTGGTCATCCACGCCTGCCATAACTGGAACAACTGGCTGATAAAGAAGTGTAACTGAACTCTAGTTAAGGAAACTAGTACCTACTGACGTCGAGGGATTAACAAGAGCATTCAGAAACATTCAGTTGTCATCTTACCGTTTTCTGGATCTAAGAAAAACTTATTATTCCCAGCACCGTAGAGAGAATAGCGAATTTCACCATTGGACCCAATGTCAGCATCTTTAGCACTGATTTTAAGAATCACTTTGTTTGATGGAATGTCTTCAGGAAACAGTGCTGTGTATGCAACCTAGAGACAAAAACAGAAATGTAAGCTATTCTGTAACAGTATTTTATAGTCTTTGCACAATTTTTTTTTAAATCTCTCCCTAGTGCATCTTTCTATATAGGAAACAATTTTCCTTTATGTAACACATTCCTAGAAATTCAAATCACTGTTAAGCTTTGAGGTGTCTCTAAAATAATGCTGAATTATGACTCTTAATAAGGCTTATCTTAGGTTTTAAATGCGGCCTCATTTTTTATCTTCCGTTTGTTTCAACACCCATGAAATGGAAGCTTTGATGCATGTGCTAATGAAGAGAACTGTTTTTATCAACTCATCCGGCAGTGTTTGAGGGAGATACAGGCTGATTCCCGAGTAGTGCTTGCAATGACAGCGTTCCATCAGGGATAATGTAGTGATAGGAATTATACGAGTATATACATACATACACATACATGTATAAAAGATTCCGTGAGCAGTACCATTAAGGAACTCCTGTGTTTCATCATGTCTTTTCTTTCACACAGACCTTTCTATTGCAGTACTATCAGTTCCCCACACTGCCCTTGCACAGAATAAGAGGCAGCCAGCGCTGCAAAAGCCGTGGCCAGGCCACGCTGCGTGCACTGGCTGTGCAGGAGGCGCGGCTGCCCCGTGCTCCCTCACAACGCTTTGTTTTTCTGAGAGCCAGCTAGGGCTGCTGTGGACAAGACTCCTCTGCTAGCTTTACTAGACCACCATCCTTTAATCTTGACTTCACAGGACTATCCTCCTCCTCTCCCAGATGACTCCAGATTCTTCAACTAAGACCTTAAGGATGAAAATGGGCATCACCTGTGAATACCTGTAAATAGCGCGACACCCCTAGGGAAACCATTGCTTTCAACACAACAGTCAATTGCCGTGGGTGTTGCTAACTCACCTGTTCACAAACTGGATTATTATCATTAACGTCAGTGACGGTCACTTCCACGGCAGCTTGGGTTACAAAGAGGCCATCTGTGGCAGTGATGTTCAGATAATAAACATCTTGCTCTTCACGATCTAGCGGCCTTTTAACATAAACCTTCCACTCATTCTGAACCAGTCCCAGAGCAAACTTCCCTTTGGGATTCCCTCCTGCAACGAGACAAGCAACACGCAATGGGCTGGGGCATTCCTTCAGAACTCCCACCTAGTTTAAACACACGGACACATCACAGCGGACCTGAACTAAACAGCTGTCATTTGCTTTACAGTGATCGGTGCTTTCAAACTTGCAGACTCAGGAAATCTGTAATGAGATTATGCTCCCTGTGTTTACTGCCCCCGAACACCTTGTATGAAAGTGAACTAATAACTTTCAGTGGAAACAAAATCCATTTAACAGAGCTGAAGATGATCTCTTGTTTAGTTCCCCGTAAGGGCAATCAAATTCAAACTGTGAACAATCAATAGTCCTCTCAGGCTGGTACAATTGTCTTTCCACTTAGTCTCGGGAGAGGATGTAATACACCGTAGCTCTTGTTACCAAGACAATTTCATTAGCTGTTGATTATGCAATCAAGGACTGGAAGTGGGTTCTATTAAGGAATCCTCTAATGAAAGCTTTATCATACAGCTGTGCAGTTCTTCTGCTCATTAAAATTCTAGTTTTAAAAAAAGTTTACATGACACAGGAAGACACATTAGTATTAAATAGTCCTAACAAGAGGTCATTTGAGGAGCACTTGGAAGATAAGCAGCACAATTAGATCAAATGTATCCGAGAGCAAAAGCTGGTGAAAGAAGCACAGGAGGCGAAGCAGAGCAGCTTTTTATCGTGCCGTAACACTGACACTGAACCTTGGCAATGTTTCTCTTCCACATCATTAAATTGCCTGGTGAAAAAAGCAGGTTGGAAGTGGGAAAATTTTGGTCCTTGTCATCCTCAGAAAGGAAGGAAGGACACGTCACATGCAGAAGGATACAATAATCAAGCGGGCACAGTTGTTAATGTTTCCAACAGTTATTTACTCCTTCATCTGAAATGGTACATTGAAATGGTACTCTCCTCCATGGAGAAACCACCGTCCATCACCTTTCTCTGAGCCTGATCTTACCCCTCTACCAGACCAGACAGTAAAATCTTTTAAACCACTGTTATGGCTTAACCCCAGCAGGCAGCTGAGCCCCACACAGCCGCTTGCTCATTCCCCCTCAGTGGACAGGTAGAGAGAATCGGAAGAGTAAAAGTCTGGAAACTCATGTGTTGAGATAAAGTCAGTTTAGTGGGTAAAGCAAAAGCTGCATGTGTAAGCAAAGCAAAGCAAAATAAAGAATTCATGGCAGCTGTTCAGCCATTTCCATGAAAGCAGGGCTCCATCATCCATAACAGTTACTTGGGAAGATAAATGCCATCACTCTGAACATCCTCCCTTCCTCCTTCTTCCTCCAGCTTTTATTGCTGAGCATGGCATCATACAGTATGGGACATCCCTTTGGTCAGTTGGGTCAGCTGTCCCAGCTGTGTCCCCTCCAAATTTCTTGTGCAGTCCCAGCCTACTTGCTGGTGGGGTGGGGTGAGAAGCTGAAAAAGCCTTGGCTCTGTGTAAGCACTGCTTGGCAATACCTAAAACATCCCTATGGTATCAATACTGTTTTGGTCACAAATCCAAAACATAGCACCGTATCAGCTGCTATGAAGAAAATTAATTCTACCCCAGCCAAAGCCAGTAAAGCCAACTACCCAGTCTTCTATTTCCAGCATCTAACATAACCTCAGTCTGTAAAGACATATCTGCACATTTAGTAATTTAGGATAGAGCGCTACAGTCATAGCAAACTCATGTGCTATAGAAACTGTGAGGACATAGAAAAAAGCATCACACTGCTCCACTGGCTGAACTTTTAATTCCAGCTAACCCACTGCTAGCTCTTTACTCACCCACGTAAGATTTCTCCTGTGCTCTCCCATGCAGAAATGCAATCTGAGAACACTTTCTGTGTTTCTCATATATAAAAGTGGCATAAAAATATTAAGGGAATGCTTATTCTTTCTTGTAAGAAGATCAAGAATGTCAAGCATGCCTAGTGCACTTTTGCTTACAACTTATTAAGGGTTCTGACATGTGTCATGGGATCTGTCCAAGCTCAATGGAAAGACCAGGCTCTTAAACCTTCCTCTCTACTGTTTGTGTTGAATGTTCGACTAAATAAGTATTTAAAAAAAAAAATAATCCAAGGCTGAATTTATTTAAGCTGCCTCTACTGTCAAGCAATTAGGTGTCAGTGTTGTTGCTTCTGGTGTCACAATTCTGTCAGTTCGTAGCAAAAATCAAGGAAGAGAAGATCTGAACTTGAAAATCAAGGAAGAGAAGATCTGAACTTGCTTAAAACCAAGCAAAAAAGTATAATGCACATTTCATACCTTCCTTTTACATCAAAGAGCAGAAAAGAGGTCACAGGCTGTAATCTATGCCGCCTTCATTAGCTATCAATGACAAGATAAACTGGTTTCTATTTAATATGAAAATTAAGTCAGTTGAGACAGACTGAGCAAATCCTTCTTGTTAAGCATCACCATTTGTGCTAGATGTAACTCTGTCAAAAAAACATGTTGTAATGAACAAGATTTCCAGAAAATTAGGCATTATAAGTGTAAAAGGCCCTCTAATCATACAGAGAGGAAAACTGATATATCAAACATAGATATTTTCTGCTGATAGAAAATCACCTTTTTCAATCACAAAACCAAGCAGATCTCAGTTTTCTCACTGATTTCTACAACAGTCTGGAATGGTCATCAGAGGCCACAGTTAAACCTTGTTTAATCTGTTGTGTGTTATAAACACCCATTTCTCCTAAAGAGGGTTACACAGTATGTCGATGTGCACTACAGGACAGATCCGAATACAATCCAAGGCAATGAGAACCTGTCCATTGACTTGAGTCTTAATGTGACTTCAGAGAGGGTAGACCCCTGCTGACTGACATTAAATTCTCTCTATTCAGTTCAACACCAGCATAAAAAGCTTAACTGTCCTTTATAAAAGGCTGTAATCTTGTCATAGTGAGTTTAATGTAAACCATTAGTAAAAATGGTCTTGAATATTCTTATTTAGTTTCATGATATTGAAGAGTGCTTTCCTGCATATTAGTTCTTTTGTAAAAGGAAATTATTAACTGTCCTGACCAACTATGAAGCAATATACTCAAGGTATGGGTATCCTATTGCTAGGAAAAGAGGAAAGGTAGAATCTAATTAAAATCAGCTGGTGGCTTTAATGGCTGGCAGTAACACTAGCTTGGAGCAATTTTAAAATCACTGTTGCTTTGTTGCTGATGGAATGGCTTTTAAATCATACAAAGGAATTTGGGGAAAATGTATATATATATATATAAATTAAAAAAAAGGTCCTTGGGATGCCCTTACCCCACTTTATTCCACCAGAAAAGGATCAATCTGAATGGCCAAGTAACCTGTGCAATAAGCAGCAAACGTGTAACAGTTTATCTGCACACCTTTTTCATTAGTGCTACCTTTCAGGCTTTTTGCTTCTCCAGGCTGGCTGTATACTTTGTTGATGGAAGACAAAGGTGGAAGTTGTACTATAAAGTGTAACAGAAATAATGAGATGTAAACACTAAAATACTGTCAAGGAAATATTCTTAAAAGAGGAAAGGCAAAAAATCCACACTGTGGCCCAGGGAACCATTTTCTAGTACTTACACATATGTCTTGACGCAGATCTCATTCTGCAGTGATTAATTAACTTTTTCACTAATATATGTAAGCAGATTCAGTTTCCTAGGGGTGTTCTAATTAATTAGTTTTTCACTCTGAATAATGTAGCTTTTCTAAATGGAAGCCTCCTGACTACATGTATTAATGGATTCTTTAAAATCTTTTGGCAGTTTTCTTATGTTCTACTTTGAACGTCACAACAGTGAAGTGCTAGCTACAAAAAACACTCCAGTAACTTTTTAGAAAGGCTTTGAGGCTAAAAGAATCAGCATTATCTTTTATCTTTTGTTACTTGAAGTTTAAATAATGCTCTCCCTCCCTCCCTAGTCAGCAAATAGTACAAAGCCAAATCAAGCTCAAGTTTTAAAAAAAGAAAACAGCCAGACACAAATGAAAAGCAGAGACACAGTGATCCAAAATAAACAAATCCTGACATACATCATTACTAAAGCACACACAGAGGGAATTGTAACGGCTAAAAGGGAACTGAAAACTGGAAGCCAGCAGTATCAGTTTTCACTGCAGTGTCCCAATCTGGGAGGGGGAACTGAATATTTACTAACTTAGTTTCTTGCTTACATTTATGCATTTATTTAAATACTTTCAATTCCCAATTAGAACTCTAGGCATTTGCATCATATAAAATCAATAGGTTTATCCTCCACTCCCAGTTTAAGATGTTGCATGTTTACTGAGCTGCTGAAACGATAAACCCAATCCTCTTAGCTTTACTATCATAAAATTGCAGGCACTGTTCTTCAGCCTGCAGCACAAGTCCTCCTCAAACACTGAAACATACATTTCTCCAGAACTCAAGGATTTTAAATACAAAATAAAAACAAACAAACCCCATCACTTTGCTCATACAGGGCAACCAACCCAGTAAAAACCTACTGTGTACAATACCAGTTCGTTCTTCCAAAACACAGTGTCCATCTTCCTCGTATTCAGCAGAGCCAAGCTTAAGGACTATTGTCTGTCCTTAGTTTTCTGTGCTTGATGGAGCCTAACTAACATCACTGAGGAACACAAAACCCTTTACAGTACCAAAGTCTTCGCAACTGACATTCTTCTAGTGGTTTTTCCTTGTTTACCACTGTTAAATCTCAGTAACATCTGCCTGGGTCTAGGCTGGCTAAACATCCTAGCTAAACACCATCAGAGCCCCGGTTTCAGGCAAACTGCCTCAACTGATACAGGCGGTAACCTCAAATGAGCTTTCAAAAGAAAACTACTGTGCTCCCTAAGTGCATTTGTGTTACCTGTGCTTCCAACTGATTTTCTATTAAGATTTATATCAGAACTTTTGCTTTGTGAAAATCTCCAAGTGCTATCAACCTACAAATGACAAAGGGTAAGTGTAAAATTTTTGTCCCCCACCATCAAACACAGATGAAGCTAGATTTGAAAATGGCAACTACTTGCCAGTCATCACAGAAGGCAATCCTAAACTGAAGGAGTTAAAAACAGAATATATATTTATCCTCCAGAATGTATCTACCCTTTTACAAAGTTGACCAGAAGACTGCAATAAGCATTTGTATTTCTCAAAAGAGTGCAAAGGACTCTTCAGTGATCACATCTGACCTAGAATGTTTATTTCTTTCAACTCCTAAATGATCATTTTCCCCATCTATCTTCTGTGTGCTACTCTTCTCCAGGTGTGTTTGCACAAAGCTGGTTTTGGTGGATCCATGTGTCATTCTCATAATTTGTTTTCTTCTCCCTTTTTGTCAGTGTCCTGTTCTTCCTCAGGGTTTGTTTATTATATGCACAGGAGTTTCTATGGCTCAGAATGCCTACAGAAAGCCACAGCATCTGAATAATCACCTAGCTAATCTGATTCCATGAAATATTCAAGTGCAGTTCCTGAGCTCAACTTTTGAGGTAAAGTGTGAATAGACTATTTTGTAAGTGAAACTATACTTTAATATGTTTTGACATTTTAATCAAAAGAACCTAATTTGTCCTTGTGCATTTCCCAAATTCAAAGGATATAATCAAAGACAGTGGAACTTCTGAGCTTATACACTTTAATAATTGTACAGTAGGAATTTGAGAAAGTTTTGAGCTTTCACATCTAATGTTTTCAGAAACTGAAATACCAGCAAAATAGCTGACACATTTTGAACTAAGATAGAAATTAAGGTACAGAATATTCTATAGTTTTTGGGTCACATGTGAAAGTTGTTATTCAAGAGTCCAGTTTTTGCTAAATTGACAGCACAGGGATGTGAAGAAAACATTATTATGTAACTGAAAGCATAATTCAGTATAAAAGATGACTGAAAGACTTCAGAACACAGAGAAAAACAGTACCTTCAGGTGATGAACACAGTACACTAACATATCTTTGTCACAAACATGAAGGGTTTGCTTTTCCTGTAGTGCTCTCTGTAATAGAATCCCTAAACTCCTTCAAACATCACAAAATCTCTAGGATAAGGCACTACTAGCTTACTTTTAGATACAGGGAACTAAGGCACTAGCAGCTAATGCACCTTGCCCAAAGCCTCCAAATCCTGTGCTTTATCCACAAGGCTATTTTTGCCTCTACTTCTGCAACATACCACACTATAAACACACGGTCTTTGCAAACCTTTAAACTGAATCCAGACTTTCAAATAAATGGTCAGAATGAATTGCGGTTGCTTTGAAAATGAAACGACTTATGACGTGTAACACAGGCAGTCTGTGGCTAACTGGAATATCACACCTCCCTACATACCATCCCACAGCCATTTCCAATTTGATAGCTAATGAAGGGGTAAGAGCCTTATCCTCCAGAGCAAAATATACAAACTGTTACTCTGTTAGCTAGGTCATTTTTGCCCATAGCCTGCTTCCTACATGCAGTCTTGTGTAATTCTAATCCCATCCAGTGAGAACAATGTGAATTTGTCCCAATAATCTGGTTATTACTAGATAATTAATATTAGCTCTTGGATTGTGAAGGTTGGGTGGAGTGACAAAGTTGTTCCCTAAGAAAATCTATTGGACAATGCAAGCTGTAGGCAGAAAAATAACTGCAACACCCCATCACTCATAACATTGTCACACAAAAGCCAGCCTGAATCTAGAAGAAAAGAATGATAATAAATATAGCACAATAGGAAAGAGCAATGTTACCACACTTTGAAAAATATGTTAGCAATGTAATCGAAATTGCCTTATGCTGTATATAACAATGCATGGCAGCTAACCAGTGCTTCTAAGTGGATTACTATTTCCCTGGCCAGAAATCTGTGCTGATAAGAAATGGCATCCCCCCACTCCTTCCAACATAAAATTCATTCCTTTTTTTTTTCCCCTGCCATAAATAGTGGCATTTCAAAATGAGTCCTGCATGCACTTTCCTATCTCAAAAAGAAAAGTGCTTTTTCAAAAAAAATTTAAATGCTTAGAAACAGAAGGATTTTCTCCTTAAGAATAAAATGTTCTTCTTTCCTTGGTTGAAACATTAAGTCATGACAGTTTCCAAGCTGACACATCAATTATGATGGGTTGACGGGTCACACTACATTGCTCTGCAGCAAATCATAAAGCATTAATCTTGGAAATTAGAAAGGGAATAACACAGACAGACAGACAGACACACATACTCCCTTTCTCTTTTTTCACCTTTGCTAGTTGCTGCAAATTCTGTCCAAAAGAAAAAAAAAAAAAAAAAAAGAAAAAGAAAAAGATACCCAGTTTTCTGATTCACATGGTTAATTTAGCTGAAATCCTGCTAAACATTCACCTAAACCTGGACACATGCACAGTTCTTCAGTAAAGTTGATACTGGGAAGAAATAATGCAAGTTGTTTCTTACCTGTAATATGGTAGCTAACCTGCCGGTTGACATCAGACGTGTCTTCATCCCAGGTGCTAAGAACAGCCACAACTTCCCCTGGAGGGTCACTCTCCTTCACTGACCCTCTGTACACCTCATGCTCAAAGATGGGTGCATTATCATTTATATCTGTCACAGTAACTGAGACCAAGGTGGTTGATGACAAGGATAAAGCTTCCCCCAGATCTGAGGCCACCACTGCAAAGGTGAAAGCAGGATCCTTTTCATGGTCCAGATCCTTCAGCGTGCTGATCCAGCCACTGTTGCTATCAATAGTGAACGCTTCTGTGATCTTCTCCAGCTCCGATTCCACTGCAAGTGTATAGGTGACCTGCCCATTTGCACTTGAGTCTGCATCAACTGCTTTAACTTGCATAAGTTTTGTTCCTATAGGCATCCCTTCCATTATTATAGCATCATAGCTAGCTGTTTCAAACATGGGCTTGTTGTCATTTACATCCAATACCTTAACCTCCACATCCACGGTCAACACAATGTCTACTTTGTCTAACTGGATGGTGGCCGCAACTTTGAAGTGGAAAGCAGGATTTGTCTCGTGATCGAGTCTCTTATCCAGTTTTATGAGCCCTGTGTCTTGCTCTATGATGAAAACCCCATCTTTGTTATTTTCAGTCAGCTCACCATTAACTGTGCTATACAAAGCACCCTGATTAGGCAAAACATGCAGAATGTCAATGGTGCCACCTATGAGGGTGTCTTCTGCTACAGTAAAAGAATACTGAGGTTGGGAAAAGGAAGGCAAAATAGTTTCTGGGGGTAACACATGGATGTAGACAGGAATGAGGGAATGTTTTACAGGAATGCCACCATCAACTGCTTTGACAAAGAATGACAGAACTGTGTTTTTCAGCTGGTTAAAGCTACCCTTGGTGACCATCCATCCATTGTCTGGATCTATTTCAAGGAGATCAGCTACTGAAACGGAGGCTTCACTATACAAAGAATAGGTAATTCTGGAATTGGCTCCATCATCTGGATCTACTGCTTGTACTTGGGTCACCAAGTAACCTTTCCCAACATCTGCTTTGACACTTGCTCTGTACTCAACCGTCATAAATTGAGGAGCATTGTCATTCTCATCCACTACTATCACTCTCACAGTGCAAAACGTAGTCCTGCCACCTCCATCGAGGGCTCTCAAAAATATACCAATATCACTTTCCAGTGGGTTCTCCCGGTCTAACCTCTCAGTTGTCAGAATCTGTCCATTGCTATCAATCAAAAATCGGTCCTTGGCGAAGTCATTTATTATCGAGTAGCTTATATGGCCATATACACCTGAATCCCCATCTGTTGCCTTCACGTGGATTACCTTAGTTCCAGGAGCAGCATTTTCTCTAACCTCTGCCACATAAACACTCTGTGAAAACACAGGGCTGTAGAGGTTGGCCCCGAGGATCTGTATGTGCACCTGAGCTGTGCTGGTGAACAGCCCGTCTGACACAGAGACATTCAGGCTGTACATGGGCTCCATTCTCTGTTTGCGATGGTTGGAAAGGGTGATAATACCACTCTTGCTGTCCATAACAAAGCTGGTCCGATCATTTCCTGATAGGATGCTGTACTCCAGTCTGTCAAAATCAGAGCTGTCGGCATCAGAGGCTTGGACGCAAGTCACAAAATGACCCCGCGGTGCCAGTTCGCTCACATACGATTCATATATTAACTGGTTAAAAACTGGAGGGTTGTCATTCATATCTGTTATTGAGATACTAACAAGAACCTCGCTGCTTAGTGGTGGGAACCCATTATCAGTTGCTCTGACTTTCAAGGTGCACTGCTGTATAAGTTCATGATCCAGCATCCGGGCTGTCAGAATTAGGCCACTGGTGCTGTCTATGTGGAAATAGTCTGTGCTGTTAAAGGTGTCCTGGACTATCTGATACTGCACAATCTTGTTATTGTCAGAGTCAGCATCAACCGCAACAACCTGCAGTACAGGAGTTCCAATCAAAGATGCTTCAGACAAAGTGGCATTATAAGCTGACTGATCAAAAAGTGGAGGATTATCATTAACATCATTAATGATCAAGTCCACAGTGACCTCAGCTCGCGCGCCAGTGAGAGCATCGCTGGCTCGTACCATCAGCTTGAAAAGAGAATTTATTTCATAGTCCAGTGGGCTGATGACACTCAGAACTCCAGTATCAAAGTCAATATTAAACTGGTTGTAGGGATCTCCATCGACAATGATATAAATGATACCCTGGCCTTCTGGACTGGTTGCGTTTATGCTTAAAATTGGTGTGTGCATTTCTACATCTTCATTCACAGAAGCCGTATAGAAGGGCTTGTCAAATACAGGCATCGCTTTGTTAACAATAGTAATGGGGAGCTCTACCGAAGCAGACAATGATGGGTTACCCCCATCTTTTGCAAGAATGACAACCAAATACTCTATATTAGACAGATCAGAATTGAAGGCTTCTTTTAAAGTGACACTACCGGATCCTCTATCAATTTCAAAATGTCCATAATCTTCCTTCAGAAGATACGACACGTCACCATTTTCACCCTTATCTTTATCAATAGCCGTGACTCGGTATATCAGGGTACCAGGCTCAGCATCAACTTGCACAGCGGCATAGTATGGAAGCCCTACAAATACTGGAGCATTGTCATTGATGTCCTCAATGTAAACCCTCACCACCACTCGAGCAACACGAAGATGATCTAGTTCACGGCTTGCTTCCACCACCAACTCATACAGCTCTTGCTCCTCTCGGTCAAAGGGGATGCCAGTTGTCTGAATGACTCCTGATGTGGACTTGATTTTAAATTTGTTGCCTGGGTTTAATATACTGTATTTCAAAGGCTCATTGAGGCGGTTACCAACAGCGTTCACCACAGCAATCTTTGTGATATTGGTGCTGTTTTCTGAGATAGAAGTGGAATAAAAATTTTGTGTGAAATGGAGCCCACTATCCATGGCTTCTTTTACCATTATTGTCACCATAGCAGTGCTATAAAATTTCCCATCAGATACTCTTACTATTAGCATATAATGGTCTTTGGAGAGGCTATTGTTTTTAATGGTGAGTACCCCTGTGCTTGAATCAATTAAAAAATGGTCCATATTGCCTTCAATTAGACTATATGTTAGTTCAGGAGGGATCTCTGAATCTGGGTCTGTAGCTTTCACTTTGAGAACCTCAACACCAACATACGTGGGCAGGAGCAAGACCGTCTCAAATACGGCCTGGCTGAAGACTGGTGGGTTGTCATTGACATCAGTTACCTCAATGGTCACTTCAACTGGGCTCTCTGCTGTAAGCTGGGGATTCCCACTGTCTCTAACATGCACATGGAAGTGGAAGTGGGCTATTGTTTCATGATCTAAATTTGCAATTGTTCTGATTGCACCTGTGCTGGAATCTACTGTGAAATACTTCTTTGCAGTAGATTCAACAATTTGGTAGACAAGCAAAGCATTCTGGTTGCTGTCAGCATCAGTGGCACGTATCACAAGGGGACTGTTATTTGCACTCCGGACTATGCTATTTACAGGCGCAGCTTCGCTTATGCTGCCCGAGTACTGAGAGAAGAGAAAAACTGGTGGGTTATCATTTTCATCAACAATCTGAATGTTCACAGTGGCATTTGATGCCATGCCTGCCATATTTGTTGCCTGTACAATGAGATGATAGGAGGAAGCACGTTCATAATCAAGGGCCTTTTGACTTGTGATCACTCCAGAATACGGGTTTATAGTGAAGACTCCATCCACATTCCCATCTTTAACCTCATAAACTAACGTGGACTGACTGATGGCAGAGAGAGAGATGACAGAAGTACCAATATCCACATTTTCATTAACCTCTGCTTGGTATTCTTTGAGAGTGAATTTAGGGTGGGAGTTGTCTGCCATCGTCACAGATACCCGCACAATTGCTGTTGCAGACAGAGGCGGAGAACCTTGATCAGTTACTTTGACTGACAAAACAAACTGTCCCATTGTGGTTAAGTCTGGCTCCTTCAGTAATGTAACGATCCCTAAAACTGGTTCAATCTTGAATGTGTTTCCCGTATTTCCTAAAACACAAATATTGGAAGAAAATTAGAAATGAAATACAGCACACTTAATGATAAATTAAACCAGGAGCAATTAGCTGTAATTTGTTCAAGGCAGTTATTGAAAAAATCCACCCCAACATAACAGAATTGTAAAAGTCGTTCCAGCCTTCCTTTCTGAAAATCAGGGAACTCAGTAGATGGTATAGGTGTTCAAACTTTCAGAAATTCAGGTGCTGCTACCTACATCTTGATTCTGAGTATCAACATCTGAGCAAGTGCTGCATGTACATTACTCCTACTGAAGCAGGAAAAAGCATACCTAAATTATGGGAATTAGTCAAATACATGTACACCTAAGGCAAAGAAACTAGATCAGAGGCTAACAAGCTAATTACATGACAAATGGATAACAACTTAGGCTCTTAATTGAAGGGGATATTAGGCAACCGTAGAGAAGATTACAGTAGTTCAAGACTCAAAGAACTCAATAAAAGTAGGTTAAAGTGGCATTTAGAAAAATAAAACAGAATAAATAGCATAGAAAAGAGATTCAAGTATCTTGTGGCACAAAGGTTTATCATGTGGTCTCTGAGGAGGACAAATTTAGATGAATGAGAGTTAGTGGAAAATGTCATTAAATTACTATTATAACATGAAAATGGAGATATCACCGACTGCATAAAGGTGAAAAAAGCGAGTTTGGATTGAGGACCTTCGTTGGGGTCTTTTTTTTCTTTTTTAGCCTTTTTGCCAACCTCTTCTTTAACAAGACAGATTCAAAACTTTTGATATGTATCCTTACCCTGTAATTAGAGATCATCTTTATTAGGTAATCCGTATTTTGCTGGTTCCTTAAGTGCCTGCTTAAAGTATAGGATGCTGCCTTTATATATGGCATGTATAAGCACACAGACTCTTTTTCTGAGTTTGATTCCAAATTCAAACAGCATGTACTGAGTTACAGTGATTCCAATCATTATAACATGTTCCTGCTATTGTAATTTACATTTTAAAATCTAGAACTGCTTCCAATCTACAGTCAAGCATCCATCCATGACCTGGAGAGAAATATGTCTCAGGTAACTGGTGATAAACAAGAGATTTTCTTTTAATGGTGTTTGTTACAGGTGCTGTGCACAGAGCAGTAAATGTGAAAATTGTAGCTGGAATACCAAATACATAGAATGAAGTGAGTTAACATGAAGCATTTTTAAGATGTGATTCACTATCGGTTGTAAATTCTGGGTCCTGGAGGCTAATTTAAGCTACATACTACTGCATGTAGTTCAGTACTGGTAGTGGCTTTCTATTTATACCCATCCTTTCAGATCAGTAAAGTTTACTCTACTAGCTAAAACAAAAATTGTGCTATTCACTGAGGAGCTGAGATTCTGCCAGAGCTACAAATTCTCATAAAGATCACAGTACCTGTCACATTTGCAGACACTACAAATGCTGCTGCAGTTACTTTGTCAGTGTTTGCTAATGCAAATAATTTTTAGCCAGTGACTGCCTCATGTAAGGCCGGAGCTGGTTTTTCTCCTTTAGGAGTTTCTCATAAAACTACACAAAAGCTACTTTCTTTACCAATTGCTCTCTTCACATGTAAGGTGATGCAAGTAAATCCCCTAAATGAAAGGGCTGTGTACAATCTGAAAGCTGTAGTTAAAATCAGCATCCTCAGCTGCAGATTTTATGGATCATAGAAACTACAGCAGCAGAAGACTGAATTTTGATGCATCTGGGATTGGAACATCTGTGGATAATCAAACTGGGGGAGTGTGTGGCTTACAGTAAATGGAAGTCTGAAGCCTGACACTGCAGGGAGAGCTCATGATGAAACAGGCTGTAATGGAAGAGAGTTTCTAGAGAAGAGAAAAACATGCAGGCTAAAAAGGACCATCTAATAGCTAAAGCATTCTTTCTAACCATATTTTTTCTGTCTGCATCATCTATGGTTCTATTACCAGTGTATGGCAGCCATACTCTTAGCATGTCAGGTTGTTTTTCACATTGTGGTGGCACCTATAGGTGATTGGAAAGCTGGGAACAGTCTTGAAAAACATTGTCCCAGGAACCTGATCTGGTCTGCTCAGAGCATGTTCTATAAGGCACAGTACTGTCCTGCCTGGGCACATGTAAAAGTTCCCCTGATCTAAATTAAAGGCCACTGGAGAATACTGAGAAAGAACTCGTACAACCAAATGCAGTGCATAAAGGAAATATTTGTTTTGTAGTGCTAAGATCTTTGTAGGATCACAAGGGTCTAAGTTCAACACTTTTAGCTGCAAAAGACGTCACCTCCTGGTTTGCTTAAGGGACTCTACTTCCACAAAGCACACAGAGTAATGACAGAAAAAAGTTCCTTGGGTCTTCCCTAAGCTTCAGGTTATATCAGCTTAATTTAAGGTATGAGCTTGAACTATACGAAGTTAAATCAGTATGAGATGGCGTAGATGTTCTCATTTCATTACCTATTTTTTGTCATTTAGCCTGTTCCTAATTGATTTAAGCCATCCTAGCTAGTGAAAGTCTTTACAGGAATATGGGGATAAATACTGATTCTGTAGGATCAGAGCCTAATGCTGGGAAAGGCTTGTGATCTGATTAATATGGGGACAATGCGCAGTATATCAGACTTCTTTTTAGGGCAACATAGGTTTCAAGTTTTAATATTATTACAACAGAAAGATTCATACTACTAAAGAAAAAAGCAGGAATGCAACATTAAAAAATTCAAAGGTTACAAATTTCTACTTCCTGGTCTTTTTTTCCAGGCACCCGTCTTGTATATATGTTAATAGTTTATCTCAGAGATAATCCTTAACTTCAGATCCATATGAGCCAGAGAAAGTTACATTCACTTGCACGTGTGGCAGAGATAATGCAAATTGCTCATGATCATGCTTTGCACCAGTAGAGGAATGCTTTTGCTAGTACAGATTATGTGGTGAATATAAATATCCAGAGTTCAACAGCAGAAACAATTTTAATCTGGTATCACCATGCCCTCCCTTAGTTTCAAGAGACCTTGTGCCATTAAAATGCTACGGCTCTGCTGACAGAAGTTCTTAGCATAGCCCTGGTGTTAGTCTCCATGCTCCTCTGATCCGAGTATTGGCAAAGATGCCAGGACATACCAGCTGTTGTGGCATTTGTTTCTGGAGGATTCACTGTGTACTAGACTGAAGCCAGCAACCTGAAAACAAGTCACTGGCTGTAGCTTTCAATAACCATCTTCTGTGATGGTTTTGAACCAATGACCTGGAGATAGAAGGCTCTGTAACCATCTAGGGAATGTGAAGAAGATTCTGTTCTGACAGGTTTTGGGTAGAGTAGCTCAAAAATAAAAACCAGCCAACAGGAAGGTGTCCCCTTTGCCCGCTCTACAGGAGAAGGTAGACCAAAGAAGTTGACTTGTGTGTCAAGACAGGCCACCATCACAGCACTGCTCTGAGTACGGCATGAATAATGATGCTACATTTTCAGCCTCTGTCCTAACCTGCTTCAATAGTGTAGACAAGTTCTGCATTTTCTCCTTTGTCTTTGTCCAAAGCTGTGACCTGCAAGACTGCTGATCCAACCGCTGCTGATTCAAACACTGAGGCTTCGTATAACGGGCTGGTAAAGTACGGACTATGGTCATTGGAGTCTTCCACATTTATGATGACTCTGGCCAGGTTTCTTCTATAAGGGAATTCTTGATCACGGACCTATAGGACAAGTGCATAATACACATCTTCATATCCATCTAGTAAAACTTCATAAACGTTACTCATCTGAGTGCTAATAATGCTTTCAGTTCTATTTAATACTAAGTAATAAAAAAATCCATTTCTCCCAAAGAACATTCTAAAATGCATGCACACGTGAGATGGCAGATTGTAAAATTAAAGAAACTTCAAAAAGCCTAGTGACTTTTTTTTTCACTTGTGAAAAAATGCAGGGCAACTAACCATCATGATGTGATTTTTTAAAGTGTCAACCACATGACATCTTAAATTCAGTTTTAGGTTTGCAATAAATACTTTTGGTTTTAATACATGCTAAATGGTCATGCCTTTGCCTGGCCTTTCCCTGCTTTATAGCACAGAGGCAAATAAACCTTGCCCATTACTCTTTCTTTCAAAAAGCTACAAACAATTTTACCCACTATGATCAGTCATGTGTCAGTCTAGTGTTTGTAGCTGCCAATGGACTTTTCAATCATTACATATGTACATACCTTTTTGAAGATGATGATACCAATAGTAAACAGAGTAGGAATTACTTTAAGAAATGCTGAGCATTCCCAACAGAGGTATCATTTATCACACCTCTCTCAACCTCATACAAAATACCTCAGCACTGCTACACTGATAATCCTGCCAACACAATCCCCAAAAGCTTGGTTCCTCTTCAAATAGAGCAAAAAGCCTATTGTATCAAGTGGATGTCAAAACCAAGCACCAGGAAATGGACCTGTGTTAGCCATGTCTCTCTGTGATCCAGTTTATATTGATTTCTTACTCGCCAAAGGACTTGCAGCTTGTTACTCTGTGAGCTGAGACCCCCCCTCAGCTCCTGCTCGCTGGATCTCACAGCAGTTCTCTGATTCCTAGGGTCTAACGTCCAAAGATGGCCCCACACCTGACACACCACAAATTGTCCCTTTAAAGACCTCTTCTGCAGGATTTTTAAGTAATTCAAGAAAATAGCAGCCTACAATGTTTAAACTAATGCACTTCTTTTTTTTTTTGTTAACCTCCAGTCCATAATACACAATCATCACTTGAAAAGAGACAGACTTCATTCTGCAATTTAGGCACATTGAGAAAAAAATGGTAATTAATTTTTTTTATGCATACCCAAACATTTGGGTATGTAGATGAAAGCTATTTTGTATATCAACAGTTTATGCACTGAAGTAAGTCTGTAAAAGTAAACTATAAACGAGGCTGTATTCAGAAAGACTGTAGCATCCTCTACGGCAAGAAAGCAGTTATCTCCCTGTGAATAACTTCTCAAATCACTTTCAGCCTCACTTCAGAAACTCTGAAAATTACCTTGAGTGAGAGGACCAGATGTCAAGAGATTAAATAATTTCCTGCTTGCTCTCCCTTGAGATAGCAAATCATCTCACATTCCATACAATGAATTCAGAATAAGTTTCCCAAAAAGCCCAAATAAAACATGTAAAATAAATACACAGCAGGGCAGACAAGATGAAATTAATGACTACTTGTGCTAAGAGTCCTTTGCTCATGCAAAGACTAAGGCACGTATGCACCTGAAGCAGCAGTGATTGTCTCCTGAGCCAAGTGAATATTGCATTCTTACCATGACATTAAGGATGTGCTTATCTTGAGCTTCGTGGTCTAATCTCTCAGCAGTATAGAGCACCCCAGTGCTGGGATCAATTCTAAATTTTCTCACGCTGACTGTATCGATGCTGCTGTGAATAGTGTAGCTCAACTTATGCTTTTCATCTCTGTCTATAGCTTCAATTTGCAGAATTTCAGTATCGGGGAGGATGTCCTCTGAAATGGTGACATCATAACTTGGTTGAGAGAATTCTGGGCCATTATCATTGTTATCCAACACTTTGATAAGAACCTACAGTTAAAAAAAGAAAAGCGTCTGAAGTTACTGAAGTCTAGTTAGATTACTGAATAGGCACATAGGGAAATGGAATTTACTTCAGATGGTTGATGATGTTATGCTACTGTATGGTGGGATCGAGAGACATCATTTATTATTAAATGCTTACTGTTCAGATCAAAAGAAATAGTAAGAGATGACTTTGGAGGCAAAATGTTCCTAATTATAAGACCCACTCAGAGCTTGACAAAGAAGTCCATATTTTCAGTATCTATAGATTGGACACAATATGACCTACAATAGTCATAGGTCAAGGTTTTGCCGTCCCTTATAACTGCTCTGGTTACAAGAGACTTCTAGAGCTATTATGGGATTTCCTTTCCCCTTCACTATTAATAAGGCTATAAGGGAATCCTTTTCATGTTACTTAAATCTGCTTTCACACAATTAAGATTCGGCTAAATCCTGTGTTGTTTCCTGCCCGATATATTGCATTGGGACATACCAGCGATGTCAAATCATGATAGCAGTGAAGACTTCAAGTTGCTGTTACACCTTAGGCTGTGTTAGGACACTTGATGAGGTGAGAACAGGAGACACGACCTCATGACCATGCAAGCCCACCCCACACAGATCAATAAATACCACCAAGGACAGGTAATCTGAGGGCACTGGTGACAGGATTATTTTTATGGTTTCATCTTTGCTCTTCCTTTGTCAGTGACAGTTGTTTTTATTGCACACTAATTCACTTTCCCCTCTAACACCTATTTGCCTCCCTTCTGTTGCAGTTTATGAACAGTAGAACTTCTGCGAAAAATGTGAATGAACGCTGTGCCATCTGCTTCAAGTCTGTCTTTAAAACCTCAGTATCAATCCCTAAAGAAACTTGGAGAGGGGGAAGGCAGTCAGGATGCTGCTGTTGCTGCCTATTACACCCATTTCAATGTATCACAAGCTGACTCTGGAAACTAATAAGTATCATTATTTCCCAAGCTTTGCCTTCCAAGAGTTATGTGGCTATGCAATGTTATGCATGTGTGGCTCCAATGAGGTTTTGTGTTTTCACCACTGGAGGAGTCACTCCCTGGAGAAAATTTGCTTTCCAGACTTCGTATGCTATAGATTACTTTGGGCAGTGTGGCAGCAAAACCCTTGACAAACTATGCAATACTGAAAGACCAAATACAGAGTTGCTTCTTTTTCAGTACTGGAAACAAAAATTACCTTTTGCAGAATATGCCTGTGAAAGGACACACCTAATTTTACAGTGAGTGAAATGGAACAGTTTTTCTGCAAAGGTTTTGGAATAGTCCAATGAACAACATGGGAAAGGCCATGCACAGGACTCTTCCCTAAGACTAGGAGACTTGACCCATCCCTCGTGGTATTTTCTTTGTTGTTCTGAAAAGTACTTTGCTCTTTTTTAAGCAAATATTTTATTACTTTGCTTGATCAAGCCCTGTTCACCCATACTTTCTTAACAGAATAAAAATACAGCTATACTTTTACTGCAATACTGCACAAATAGACGCTGGCCTCAGAGAGAAATGAAACTTTAGATTTCCATGATATGTGGAAGGGTTTGCAGAACACATTATCAGAAGGAACATGAGCAATTGTAAGCAGCCGTCGTAATGAACTAGCCTGGGAACTGTTTAAAAGACAGCTGAAATAAAATGCTCTGTAAGTTAAATGGCATAGGACTTCAACTGGGCATTCCATACGATTTAATTTTCGCCAGATTATGGTACGCCACAGTGAAATAGGGCAAAGCCTATATTAAGTTATGCCTCAGTCTTGGAGAGACAGCAATAACATTGGGGGGAAATATACATTGCTGGACCTATAATAATGATGAAGAGTTACTTAGCTTTTTATATTTTTGCTGTTGCTACACAGTATATCAAGGAGTGTTTATGATCTGACTGAGGAAAAAAAAAGCCAAACCCACATCTGAAAAATATGTGAAGAAATGCGTTGTAATATATGGAAGAAAGCCTGAGGAAAAAATGAAAGTCTTCAACTCTAATAGGACACAAAGCCAGTGCTGAACCACTTTTGTTAAGTGTAAGGAGGAGATTACAGTGATAAGTTGGGGTAATTTGATTACCACTGTTTACTACTTGCACACCCTCAGTCCTTGCCAGGTACCACTGTAACACGGCTGGATTATTTCACTGCTGCATTGTTAACACAGACAACACTGCAATTCGTTTTACTGTTAATTAGTGGCCAAAACTTTTGTCACGTATTGTTTTAGATAGTCTAACAGAGAAGTAAAAACTTTCAAATGGATTTGATTCAAAATACCAAGTGTTCGATTCTGCTGATGCTAGTACAGCATGGTCTACCTTGAACAAGTAAGCTGCCATGTGAGGGACAGGCTCGTATCTGTGAATTTGTTTTTAACATTGTTGTGTGCAAGCTCAAGCTATTATCTAAGGGGAAAGAATGTACAGATGCACACCAGTGTGTCTACAGCACTGACATGCTGTTTTGTTTGTGTGGTTTGTGATCAGTCCATTGCTGGTGTTCGCTTCCCTGTATATCTATCCAATGTATTTTAGGATCATGGGCACATTGGGAAAGCAGAGGAGGGCATAAAGCTTTATCCACCACAAAGCTTGCACTGTGACCATGCAAGCCACGGCTCTGTGATTTATGCCTTCACTAGACTGCACAAACTAAACAGGGTGGGACTGGATCAGCATTAGAGACCAAGGGTAAACCATGAGACTATGGAAATTATAGTGTGGGTTCACAAAGCAGCATTTCTTCCCACTCAAAGAGATATAGGCTAATGTTCTGACAGACAGATATGGACCATGATGGTGCTTGGCGAGTGGGAGGCATGGAAAGGGGAAAACATAAAAAAAATTGAAGTCCTCATTCACTGTGGTCATCAAACTTACAGGGAAATATGCACTTAAAATTGTTTTTATAGTTTCCAGAAAATAGCTACTTTTTTTTTCTTTTTCCTTCTTTTTTCTCTTGTTCTTCTTTTTTTTTCTTCTCCTTTTTCACTTCATACTACTGTAAAACTGATCAAGTGTCTCTTTAAGTGGCAGGCATCTTCCTCCCCAGAGATGACAGTATTTTAACAATTTGTCAGGTGATCCACATTGAAATACGCATTATTTATTACATACTCTGCATTTCAACAGCCACTTCCATCTGGAAATGGAAGGCGGTGGGTTAGAGATGCTAATGAATAAAGAGGTCATTACTGAGTCTCTATCTCTTCTATTAAAGCAGTTAAGAGCATTTCTAATTTTTTGTCAGATGTCCCTCAAAATCCCCGAGAGTCAACTGTAATATTAACATTACGGTCTCTCATTTACTAGAGGGGGGTGGATTTTCCTTGCAACAATAGAAAGTTAGTTTCTATATGGGAATACTGATTATACAGATCTCCGTTAAACTCACAAGCTATGGAAAAGGAGAAAATGGAACTCTTTTATGTTCTTAAAAATGTAACTGTCTTGGGAGCTACTTGAAACAAAACCAGGTAACATAATATGGAACTTAAGTGTCATTTTACATAGATTTTAGTCCTTCAATCTTTAAAATATTTCGAGAAGCAAGTGGCTTTTATTATCCTTATCCTTTGCCCAGGAAAACACTGCCTTGCAGAAAGGGTCAACGACTTACCAAAGCCACATGGGAAGTACCGTGGCAAAGCTGGGGAAGATGTTTTAGGCTTATATTTGAGCCACCCCCCTTTTATTAGGTCACCTTAAAATGCTGCCTTCCTATGCAGAAGATTTCCTGCTCCAGCAGGATGACTTCTGGTAAGGTGTTACTTAAAAAGAGGAGGCAACCTTTTCCTTTAATAACAGACAACTGTTACACTGACATGGACACCAGGTTCATAGAAAACCTGATCCTACAAACACATGTGAAGCTGAGTAAGCCAAATGCCAGCAGATTGTTAATATGAGGAAAGTTACTCAAATTCATTTAACGGCTGCCAAACTCAGGCATAAAATCTTGGTACTGCCGGCAAATTTCCAATTGACTTCAAAAGGGCCAGCACTCTGCTCCTTGAAGCCGTAAGCTTTAGCCAGCCTGTAGCATGTCTTTCACCCAAAATCAAGTGTTATCCTACTGAAGCGACTCAAAGACTCAGGGTGCGTAATTTAATACTTTCTTGATATTTAATTCCAAATGGAAGACATGGCAAGAATGAGCTGTGTTGCATAAATATCCTTCATTACTGTGTAGGTGCCTGGGGTGTTAAGCTGCGACAATACCCATTGTGTAAAATCAAAGGCAGGCTTTAAAAGTTTCCCAACACATCTCCAAAAGGTGATGAATGGAAATGTTTACTATTTGTTTGCTTCTAAGTAGGGATTCCTCTTTGTGGTGGACTGTGCAAGGTTACTGACTAAACCACTTTTGATAGACAAACATTAGTTGCAAGTCTTTTTTTCCATGCTCATAAAGCAAGCACACAGCAAACCAGTCTCTGCCTGGTTATCCTTGAAAGCTCCTATCTTCTCCAGCACATCGCAGGCTTCAGAAAGGCAGGCTTGCCTCCTTCTGCTTCCATTGTGCAGAGCCTAATTTATAGTCCGAACAAGCGTCTTGCTATAAAAGATTTGCTTCTCCCTGCTCACTTCCTATTTCCCACAGTTAAAGCATGTTTCAAATAAAGGATTCACAGGCCTCCAAGCTTACAAATTAGGTGAAGTAACACTCAGAGCATTAGCAAAGACTTTGTATTCAAAATGGTAAGTGAAAGGCCTAAAGAAATACAATCAAATCAAAGCAGGACAAAACCTAATGCAGGAAGTCTCTCCAAAGCTGTTTTTAATGTTGCCCATCACAAACACCTTTGGTTTAGGCACAAATATATTTGAGTGAAAACTGGATAAATGCCAGTAGCTGCTTTAGAGACATTTGAAGCTGGAAGAATCTGCTTGGCTAATTGCTTGGTCTGGGCACAGTGTTGTAGTACAACTTATTAAGTGCCTGAAATGCTTAAACTCAGGTTACGCTTTTGTATGGGTTTTGAAAACCCATTTTGATTTAATATTGCTTTCAATAGTGTTACCACGCAGCTTTATTTGCTACTTCCTGACAAGTTCTTCTCTCCTCCAAACCCCAACCTTAACAGAAAAACACAAACAGTTTCTTTCCCAGCCTCAGTGGCCTGTTATTTACACTTTACCATGCCCCTTGTGCTATGTTAAAATTGGGGGGAAAGTCTTTGTTTGCACAGGCAAGGCAGTGCTGAGTCTGCTGGATGGGACAGAAAAAAAATAATAATCAAGGACTGGGTTGGTTCTAGTTGGGAGGAAACGTTCAGCTGCGCAGAAGTGAAAAATTGAATTGAAACCCCATGTCTTCTGGTACATCCTAGAAGAGTCCACAGACCTGAACCTCTTCTAGCAGGCTCTAACATCTGATCTACATTTTGGCCATGGTCCTCTACGAAGAGCTTTTCACCATTCAGTTAAAAGAACCACCCTCGTTCGGGGTGATCAATCAGCTCCTCTTTGTTAAGAAACAGTCCTATAAAGAAAAGGTGTTCTCTGAAAGGTGAGATCATGTTTGGTATCCTGAAACTTACTGCTAAAGGTCAGTTCTGACCAGAAGAATAAATAAAAGTCCACAGCCTTCTGCAACGAGAGACAGAAAGCGACAATGAGCAGTAACTTCTCTTGTCTGCTCTTCCAGCCTGGTTGGCTCCAGCTGAAGGTATTATAAGTGACCAGCTACAACAAATTTTCAGAGGGAACTGCATGTTCCTCTCTCAATGTCCACTCTACTGGGAAACAGTGAGACAGTTTTGCAATAAGGGAAACTGAGGCACTTTTTGCCTCCTAGATTGGAAGCATCAGCCTTCGTGCTTTAAAGCATCTTTTTTATAGCAGTTAGGACGATGAGAAATAAGAAGGCGGCACGAAAATAAGGAAGAAGTAAAAACCGTCTTCTTCACATAATACCATGACTCCAGGATTCTTTTCTTGAAAAAAAACCCCCAAAATTATCCACTAGTACAACATTCTCAATACAAATGAAAAATTATCATCACTTAGATGACTGTTCCCTACTGTACTCTACTTCTGTGGATATTTTAGCAAAACTCAACAGTGTGCACTACAAAGAAGTAAATAAATGGTATTCCTATGCTGTGCTTGGATGTAAAGGATCTGAGTTCAGTAAAAAAAAGAGGCTTTAGGATAAACCTGACTTATGACCAAGAGAACCTCTAATGTTACACAGTCAAAGTTAGTCAAGATTGTGGCAGGAGCAGGCATTTAGATGCCATTACTCTGATTTCTTGCTCTGAGAGTCCTCTCTGTTCATGCGAGGGCAAAAGCCCCTTTCCCAGCCAGAAGGGAGGTGGTGGCAGTGGCAAGGAGCAGGGTCAGTGCAGGGAGCTGCTGTCCCGGCTTTCTCCAGTGCACGGGATGCAGAAGCCCCATCCCCTCCCCAAGGCCAACAGCTTGCCTGGCAGCTGCAGGAATCACGTTTCGTGGGGATTTAGAGCAAATGTGTGCCTTCAGCCTTTCATAAATTACCACATGGCCTTGGGCAATGATGAATTAAGCTAAAGGAAAAAAACAAAAGCTCTCCCTGGCTAAGTTGGGAGACTTAGCCTTCCTAGAAGTTAATAAACGTGACAGAAGCTTTATACCCACAGTTTAAATACATAAATCAAACAAGTCAACATTTCTTCATCTTTCGCCCCCTCCATCGCACCCCATCACAGCTGTCCTGCCAGGATGGCTGAAGCTCAGCTGGACGGGCAGCACAGTGAGTGGCAGCTGCTCCAGAAGTCCTGGCGCTTTGGTTCTCACTTTGGAGACTGTATTCCTTTTTGAAATCCCGATCATGCCCAAACCCAATAGGCTTTCAGTTACAAAGGAAGTTTGAGATTTTTAATTGTTTTTGTTTTTTTTTTTAATATTCCCTAAGTTCTTGTTGCCTCTTTTCACAACAGCAAACCATTAATACAACAGATGTTAATTTTTAAATCAAAATTATTTCCTTCCTCTCACAGTACGGTGGTGAACCCTGTGCGCAGTGAGGCACGAAGGAAGTGAACAGTTTATCGGGGCTTAAGGTGTGCAGGAACATTCGTGAAGAAACTTCTGCAAGTCCATGCCAGGGATCATGTTACCGAAGCAAGAATCTTCGGCATTTTTACACAGTGTTTTACCACCTCCAACTGTGTAATAGACAAAAGGCCAGAAAGAGATAAAGGCAAACAGGTGCAGCAGAATAAAAAGCAAGACAGTTCCATTTGGCATGGTGATGATCAGCTGCTTCATAATAAACCATTGCACTTTGAGGAGGGCTTTATATTATTTTAATGTTTACAAGGGGATGACTTTATATATTTGCTTTCCATCCGCTTCCTCTTCGACTGTGTCTTCTTGCAGCTACACTGAAAAATGCAGGTGGTACTTTGTATATGAGTCAAAATACTTACAATGCCATTTTATCAAAACTCAGAACAAGGCTGCTAAGAGCCATCAGTAGATGCTTTTTTGACTCTTTCTATGACTCATCTTACTTAACCTATCTGTTTGATTTTTTTTTATTATTGTTCTAAAAGGAAATAAAGATGAATAAGGTAACCAAAGGCTCCAAAGTACAGTAAAAAATACAGTATGAAAGTTTTGTAAAGGGGAGAGATAATCAGGAAGGCCCTAATTCTGGCAGCTTTGAGATAATGATCGCTTTTGAAATCTCTGTTGTGAAGACCAAAAGAAACACGTTCTTAAGATGTTTTCCGGGCCACAATTAAATTCTTAAGCAGTATCCACATGGAGATGAGGACGTGGAGGAAAGAAGGGACTGTACCCACCAATGATTATCTCATGCTATACTACTGCAATCTTAAATGACTACCTTACATTTTTAAATAGGTCACATCACTGTTACAAAGAATGCTCAGGCTTCTTTTAGAATGCAACAGATTTACTGAAATATGTTTTTACCATATGCTTTAATTAAAATTGTAGTTTTTTCATCAGAATAGGCTTTGAGGACTGTCATAGGGGTAAACTTATTAAATTAAATGCAGCAAAAACAATAAACATAATATCCATGAGAAAAAAAAATTACTTGTATCCAGCCTGTTTGAAATTCCCTGTGCTTTTTAATATTTCTTAGGCTAAAATGTTTGCAAGAAAAAAAATGTAGTGTTAGGGATTCAACATCACATTTCTGAAATGTGGACTGAGTGTGTTGCCAAGACTAAAAAACAAAGCAAACCAAAAAAACCACTCAAGGGCTGAAGAAAATGTCTTATGGAAAGGGAACATAAAGAGGTCAGTCATTCTCCTTTGCTTGTCTACCGGAAGACTAGGAGGTGACTTGACTATTCTGAGTAAGTGCCTTCCTGGGGAGAAAATACTGGTTTTTAAAGAGCTCTTTAATCGAGCAGAGAAAGGCATAACCGGGAATACAGGCCAGATATAATCAAGTTAAAAATAAGGGATGTTTTTAGCAGAGATGCAATTAATTACTGAAACTAACAGGGGAAATAGCAGACTTCCTACCACCTAACTGACTATCAAATGATGTTTTCTTATCAGCGGTGCATTATCAGGAGAAATTGTCAGATAGGGATACTTATGAGATTTTAGGGCTGGTTATAAACAGGAATTCAGACCGAGAAAGCACACAATGATTTAACAGTCTCTTAGGAAATCTCTTGGTGTTGTGTCTCTGAATACAGACTTACATCTGAACCATTTGAGCAAAAAGGCAAGGTAAAACAGAAGCATCTGCATGTGCATGCATAGATGTAAATATAAAAAATGTTCGGGCCTTCCTTCTGCATTATAGAGAAGCAAACAACATCACAAACTTACTTTTTTCATTTCCTCTACAAACCACATTTAATCTGGGATTTGAGGCTGCACACAGGTGTCCTCTACCAGTATGTATTTTTCCCTATGAGTCAAATAATGGGCTATAGGCAGGCTTTATACTTGGGCGGTAATTCAGATGTAGGATTTCAGGCCTTAGCTAATCCATACTCCACAACTCCACCTCGTACCGACAAATTTTGCTCTTTGGAGTCTCCCTGGTGCCACTTGCACCGCGGAGTCCCTGTCGCTGTGCCATGACCCTGACCCAACTCCAGACTGGTTCCCACTGAACAGATACCCAGGCTCTGCATCAGGGTCTCTCTGACAAGGATGTGTCAGAGCCAGCATTATCCCAGCCCTTCACGTTTATCTGACCTGACTTTTTAATTGCTGAAAGGCACTGAGCCTGATAAGCAAGCGTGGTTTTAAAGGGTTCACTGGGGCTTTTCCCTCAAAGACAATGTAATTGCAGGCAGTGACACTAAAGGAGAGATCCTTTGAATTTTAAGTTTCACCTCTGAATAATTTCTTCTCTGAACAATTGATCCTGTGTCCCACATTTGGGTCTTGGGAGGATAAGAGGTATAAACTCCACTTAATACAATCAATAGCAATATGCCCCCACACCACAGAAGCACTATTGTATTTTGGACCATTATGGGGTAATACAATTGTCAAAATCTAAGCTTCACTGCCTGTGACAGGGACTCCCTCAGCTGGAGGAAGGCAAATTACTTTTGTGTGAGCATGAAGAGGACAAAAGGAGAAATAATGCTTTGAAACCTTCAACAGCCAATTCTTTACAACCAGATGGAAAGGCTCTGAAAAATATCCCCTCCATTAGTTAATGGTGGTCTCAAAGGATGAGGTTTTATCTGAATGGCAAAATTATTAATTTTAATATCATATACATTCCACTAACAAATGAAAAACTTGCCAAGAAAGGAATGTGATATTCTACCTGAGTCGTGGCAATGTTTGTTCCATCGGTGACCTCCACAGTCATATTATATATTGACCTCTGCTCTGCATCCAAGGGCTTTGCAATGACAATAGTGCCCACTCCCTTCTCCGCGTCGAAAGAACTATCGTAATTCCCTCCTAATTGTTGCACAAAAATACAATTAAATTAGCCATGTCTGGAAAATTTCCATTGAAAATGTTCCTAGAAGTGGGCATATCTGTTTACTGGCATCCATCTTAACGGCTTGCCTTAGCATATACACAGTACATCTACTGATACTTCTTTGTTCATAACTCAATTATATTTCAAAGCACAGTTTGTATATTGGAAAGCAGATATCATTAAAATGCACTGCAAGAAAAAAAATCTAGCAGTATATTTAAGTGAACCATAGCTGAGTCTATAAAAAGAATCAAATGGCTATAAGCCCATAAGATGTGTGCCCTTGTAGTTTGGATAATGAACAAGCACAATTATCTTTTTGTATAAAAATCATTTTAAGAGGATTTTATTCTGCAAATTTTATTTTCAAGGAATTCTCACTGATGCTCGTGGGTGAAAAGACTGGCAACCGAGTCTTTAAAAATTACAATTATGATCAATTTAAAAAATGCAAATAGAGATTTGTTATGTTAATTTCAAGGACAATGATAATTACTGGCAGCAAAGGTCAAATTCTACTAGTCTTTTAGGAATTATTCAAACAGATCTGACAGGATGCTCATCCTAAATTCCTCTCCATTAAAAAAACCCTCATAAAGCACTGTTCTGAAACTAATATCCCCTTATCCTGTCACACACTGAATGATGCAGCTGTGGGAAAACCCTCCTGAGTCTCAGGTGAAACTAAAAAAAAGGAAAAAGAAAAAAAATCTATTAAAAAGTAAGAGAAATCCATACATAATTTGAGATTAAAGGGTTACAGGATTTCTCAGCCAAGCTATAGTTTATAAATTAGAACCACTCATTATGTTAAAAAATAAAGCACACACTCCCTGCTGCTAAGCTGCTTCTTACTCACTCATCTATAAAGTGGAATTTGTTATGAGTTGAGTCTGAAATTTCTGGAGCCTGGGGACAGGGAGAGGTGGAACACACTGCTGACAAACAAATTTTGAGGTATATTCATCACACAGCAATGTAACGCACTAGCTACAGTCTCTGACAGCCCAGTTCTTACAAAGCAGAACAGGCTTTCAAACCCCACTGGTTATAAAACTTGCGTAAGAGCTGATCAGACCTCTTGAGATTAGATCCACTGGTAGAAAAACATCCATTCCATTGACTTAGCTCTCGTGCAATATATAAAAAGAGATACATATTTGAAAGGCTGGTGTCTGATCATCAAATGGCTCTCATTTTAGGGCTGGGGACAGAGAAGAGGACAGCCTTCCCTGCTCTATCATCAAGTCTTGCACCTGCATGGTCTGCTGACTGACGACAGGCATTATTCTCAAAGTTATGCATTTAGTGAGAGGGAAAAGGCTTGGGCATTCCAAGAAGTTGAAGTTTAGGAGGAATCACAGCAAAATCACAGCCTCTGAATTCCTTATTTTGAAGAAGCCCTCACTTCTCTCTACCTCTTGCACAGGCTATTGCAAAGAAAGGGTAAGGTAGAAGAGGTGCTGCTCAGTCCGTATCTGCCTTGGAGGCCATTCAGGGATGGGGAGAAGAAAGGGGGAGGAGGAATAAGAGTGCGGGTGACCTACGCAAAGTAAAGGCACAACTGGTGAACTTCTGCCCACTGAAATAATCCAAATGTAGTCATCTCAGATGTGCCATCAGACTTCCCTACGCTGAATATATGTATATACATATATAAAGCTCCAAGCCTAACAGATGCAGTTGTGGTTTTCCAGGAAAACACTGACTCTGGATCTGCCATGGTTTGTGGTGGATAAAAACATTGCTTATTCCCCAACCTACTTCTGCAAGCTCAAATCGCATATCTTTCTCAATTGATATATATATACATATATATATATATATAAAACACACTGTTTGACACTCAGAAAAAAAGCATAATTGTTCTTGACATTGAAGCAATAGCAAGGTATTTGGACATTGATCTTATCTTCAGTGTTTCTTTTTTTTTTTTTTAAGGTTTTTCTGGAATAAAAAGATGCCGTCTTCCAATTAATGTTTTAAATTGATTTACTTGAGAAAAATCATAACATAAAAACCAACTCTGAAAAAAGCCTCCTTTGAAGAAAAGAGTTTGAGATTCTTGCAAGGAAATCTCTGCTGAAATGAAGCTAGCCTTGGGACAGTAGGCACTTTGCAAAGAGAATGTTTCATATTGATAACCATGAAAACAAAATGAAAGTCTGTACTTCAAGATGCTTAATAACCATCTTAATGAGCAATCAAAAATTATATGCTATCTACTGGCATACACTTTCAAAGAAACCCTGCCTTTAATACTTCCAAGAAGTAACATGGAAGGATTAGCAATAAATGTTTTAAATTCCCTTCTTCTGTTGGCTTAGAGCTGGGTTTGCAGGGTACTGTGGAGTGTACTGCAGATACACCGACTTCTTCAAGCCATTTGCATTAAGTGAAGTATATTCTTCCCCTAAAATAAGAACTGAATCCATCATATGAGTTTTTAATGTTATTCACATCTTCTGAAATGGTCTAGTGACAAGCAAACAAATCTTGGTTGCCAGCCACCCCAACCTAGCATACACTTGTAACTAAACAGGCAATGCACTTTATTTTACACTGATTCATTTTCTATTAAACAAGGCAGAAACTGCATCAAAAACTGAGACAGAGATGAATCAGAGAGCATCCTGCTGTGAGATTTGTGATTATAATCTCTTTTGGAGTGAAAACCTGATTTATTCCTGATTCAGTCTGGTACATTTTAACAGACCATGGTCAGATGAAGAGCCACTGAACTTCTGGGAATATTGCCTGATACTGGGTCCTGCCTCTCATCTGCAGTATTAGAGGCAGTCTGGAAATGCTTTGTACTCCTCCTCTGCCTTCACATACCTTCAAAACAGGTCCTCATATGATGAGTGCTTCTTGCACTTAAGCACTGAAGAATAATCAATGAATTAGGCATAAATGCTAAAGTCTTACGAGTCTTACAGACACGTTAAGTCTATGCAAGACCTACTATGAAGCACCCAGAGAAACACCCAACACAATTATCTTTGAAAGACCAGCGCTGGAGGGGCACTAAGAGAGAGAAAACATTCTTGTGTAAAAACAAACAGGACTCCTGTCTTAAAAACTCCCGCAGCTGAACTATTCTGGGAACTCCATGTGAAACCACTTCCTTCCAAAGGTGCTCATGCTGAGGTGGGGGACTGAGTCTGTAGGAGGTGATAGCTGAGAAGGTGTCAGCTTCACACATTTCTGGGGTACTTGAGGCTGGTTTTCAAAAGTATGCTGCCAGGTAACTACCAAGCCTTTTGAAGCGAGCTCATCTGCAGTGCTGTAAGCTCCCACAGTATCAGTTTTACCAGTGTTACTATCGGCCATTTAACATTTCCTTTGATCACAATCTTAGGATGAAAGGGGGCTAAGGATGAGGAAATTTTGTTCAGCTGCTCAGTTTTATTAATGTGAATTTTTATTACTTATTCCATTTTCCAACATATGGCACACACTTTCCTTTTTATTGTCTACTAAAACCTGCTTTCAGATACAAGATATGTAGAAGCTGTCTTTGCTAATGTGCTTGCAATTGCATTAAGAAAGAAATATTTCAAATGAAGACAATACATTGTGAGTTCCTCAGGCACTTTGGGAAAATCAACAATAAAGAAGGCAAGATGACTGAACTGGCAAGTTGGCTAGACAGGTTGTCCTGAGAAAGCATTTTAACACTTAATGACCTCAGAAAGATGTGGATTAGCTGTGGTTTGCAGTACCGTTGCAGGCTAAGATGTAACACCGACACATCTTCAATACAGATGAAAGACTTCCCTTAAAAGACCCTGATTAAACTGAAGCACTTTGAGTGGGATTTCATGAAAAGTCCACATCTACTTGCAATGCCATCTTTGGATGAGAAGACTTACCATATTGGGACGATATAAATCATCCAGAAAGTGCTTTTTCTCTCTAACTGACTGCTAAGATTCTCAAAGGAACCTAGCACAGGTAATTATGTCTACACATTGGACACCTAAAGTTCAGTGAGATGATTTCCACCCATGCTTTCTTGAGATTGATTTTAATGCTCTTGCATAAGCCCTGGAAGCATTATACTTCTACAACTAGGAATTTTTTTTTAATGTTATCAGAAACTATGTTATAGTTTATATAGGATTTCCCAATTTTACTCTAGCCAATTTCAGCTGTTATCAAACTCAAGATGCTGTAGAAACAGCCCCTGCTACAAAAGATCTTACTAGTTGGTCCTCACTACAGCTTCATGCACCTGTCCAGCACAGCCCTAATTTTCCATTTAACAAATGGTATAGAATGGTCAAAAAGGAGATCTCAGGAAATTGAACTAAGATACCTCTGAGCCAACAGACTACAGGATGTGTCCTTGGTACAGAGTAGCCTTGGTTACATTTTCTAGCTGAATCTGGAGTATTACCTTCGTTCTTAGCTTGTTTCTTGGTCTCCTACTCACGGTAAACATATTTTTCTTCTGACAAAAGTCCTGTATGCTTTGGAAAGGATTAATTTCCCTTTTAATAAAGAAGATAGTTTTCTTTCTTTAAAAGCACTGAACCTTACATGTCTAACAGGAGAGGATCTTCTGATGTAAAGCTTGCCACTCATTTGATGCAATGGACAAGCCAAGGAAAATTTCCTGAACTGTTAAAAGGGATTTCTAAAGGTCAGCTGGAGAATTTTCCTAAGCCAAGATACAATGCAGATCTTGCATTCCCACAGAATGTGGGCTCTGCATCTCTGTCCCTTTTGAATCTCAGTGTTGGGTTGTTTTTTTTTAATTTATTTTATTTTCAAACATATTCTGCTTATATTTTGACTATTGCATTTGCTGCAAACAATGAAAAGTTTTTGTGTAGTGCTTCTCCTAGATGGGTTCCTTTTGGGGAAGATCTTGAGGCTCCCTATGTTCCTATCAGCTGCTGATATGCAGTTTAAGATGGGATTATGCTGCTGTGAGAAATTATTTTCTCCACTAAGAGAAAAACATGTCAGCAGATCTGGAGGATTTGTATACAAATGAGCCGCATGTGAGGGCCTTTTTCCCTCTTTTCCAGTGGAATGTTCCAGAAGAGTGGGATTGAATACACATCTCAGAAACACATGATGACTGTGGAGAATCACACTTGTTCAGGCTTAGATGCAAAGATGGATCACACTGAATTCTGGAGGACATCCCCTAATCAAATACAGCTAAAACCTGGGAAGAGTCTTCCTTCACTGGTGGATAGCAAAAAGCATCCATGCTCCATGTTCAAACTTAATAAGGCCAGGATATACTGAGATCGTCACACAAGTCTCCTTTGGCCTACCATGCCATGATGGGCAAGTGGAGAAGAAGAGAAACACAGGAGATGATCTAATTTAGAGAATAGTCCTCTAAAACACATCTCAGGGCAGAGGAGATTCTTACTTGTTTTGTCCCAAAGTAAACTACCAACACCAAGGACAGTGACAATAAATTGGGCTAATTGCTACAACTCTCACATTGCTCAGAGCAAAGAATCAGAGGAAATGGGGAAAACAAATTCACCCTGAAACTCTAGGGTGAGTGTAAAGTGCCTCTAGGATTTTCAGGAAAAGCAGCAAAGCCAACATTTCCAATTTCTCAGTTTTCAAAAATGATGAAATAAACTTAGCAACTGTCTCAAGAAATACAAATTCAACTAAGACTTTTGTTCATCATAACATGATAAATATCAGTAATACAACATGCAAATATTATTCTATGTATGCTATTGTGCTAAGAGAAAGAAAATAATGCAGAGACTGAATTTTCAGATAAAACTTTTGTAAGGAGAGTCAAAGGCTTGGGTTTGCTGCTAAGAAGCTGAAGGTAAGGGCATAAAAAGCAGAAAAGAAATCAGAAAGGTTTTTCAGATAGTTCTCAGAGAAGATAATTCAAAGGAGGCTAGTGAGCTACATGTTTCCGACATTAATGAAAATTTGCAGCACTGAATTAAATGGATAATTAATTAAAATTAATAGATATTAAAATACTGCCATTTAAGCACCCTTGATAAAAAGTTCTGATGTGCTTTTAAAGTTTGGTTGCTCTTATAAAGGCATAGGCTGGGGGAAGAAGGAAAGGTAAGAGTGAGGCCTGTTTGAAGAATCAGAGAGAAGTTGTGCAACATGCTACTTAAGCAAAAACCAGCACCATGCAGCTTAGCTCCAGTGTCAAAGTAGTCACCACACCATTCCCACCACTAACAAAGGAAGAGACAGAGGGGGCTCAATTTACCTGGGACAAATAAAGATCTCTGACTTATTTTGGAGTTTCCACTGGAAATTAGTTTCTCATAAATGACTGATTACACTTAACCCAACTGAAACAACCTACATTCATGTCTTTCACATTGTGGGATCTGCATGAACTGAGAATAGCATTGAATGCAGTCTGAAAACAGAAACCAGGTATGACATCTCAACCATTTCCAATTAAACAAACAAACAAACAGGTAAGCATGCTCTTCCCCTCTAATCCATGGAGGGATCAAAAAAGAGGTCCTCTGGAACTCCAATGCCCATTTAGTTTGAAAAGGTCATAAACATAAAGGTCAAGCTGCAAACTCTATATTAAACCATGCCTCTACATAAGCCTTCAGGGCTTTTGTTGACGTTGCTGTGAACTGTGCACAGAGGTCCAAAATCACAAAATACCAGATGGAGCAGGATGAGGTCTAGGTTTTACAGCAGCACAGAAACCACCTCCTGCATCAGCCGTCCCATACAGCTTTCCAGAGACGACAGCTAACTTCTACTAATAACTGATGGCCTTCACTGGGATTTTCAGCACTAGACCTCAACGTTCCTCCAGAAGTAGAGGATCAACATCTTTTTTCCCCACATGATGATACTGAGGAGCAAGGAGAAAAGGTGTTTTTTGATAGTGACACTGACTAAAGGCAGCAAAGATAATCTAAACATATAGCGCTCTGTCTATAAACCTCTTGGGGTGGGTTTTCTCTTTGCACCTTGTATGCAGAGTGTCTGGAACAACAGGGCCTTCTGTTCCATGGAATCCAATGCCCAGGATTGCTGGCTATTCCTACTTCAGAAATGGGTGCTGTTGCTAGCGCTATTATTTATAACAGCAGTAATATTTAATGACAACATTCATATGGTAACAGCACCACACTGGATGGTCAGGGGCACTGATTTCTCATTAAGTCTAGAGAAGCTCTGTCTCCGTGACGCTTCGCAGTGATGCAGCGTCTTGCAGCATCAGGAGCTACAGCCTATAGGGAAACCATTAGAGTTTAAATAGCAAAAATCTTCTAAACCATTTGAACTATTTTAGCCATAAAGGTCACATTAAATGACAAATTAAAGGTTTAAATTTCATAATGCTCTCCCTATCATCTCTGTTTGTTAGGCAAAAATTAAATATTATTATAAGGTGTTGCTTGATTGCAAGTGACTCTAATAATGTAAAAGAACACAGCGGAAGAGTGAGGGCTTCTCTCAATGCTTAACATAGGCAGCATCTTAATGAGAGTTGGTGAACTTGCCAAGGAAAGGACTGTAAGGCTGTGAAAGGCAGAGGAATCCAGGAAAATGTTCAAATGGGAAAAAAAGTGTCAATAACATCAATAAAGATGGATTTCTCCTGGGAGGAAGGTTAGGGTCAGTGAGGAAGACAAAGGGAATGTAAACGCTAGCTAATAAATTGCATGTAGCATACTGAAACAACCAAGGGAATGGGAAGAAAACTGTAGGAAACGTATGCTGCCCTTCCCCAAGGGCTAGCAGGAACCGTAGAACATGATAATAGCTTTGGGTTTAATTTTAATGTGGTTGGCACATCAGAAACCATGCTCCAAATTCAAAGAGGAAATGTTGCTGCTTCTGTCTTTCATCTGCACAAATTGGCAATAAAAGTTGGATGAAAATGACTCTGACAGACCCTTTCTCTTGTGGTCCTTGTCCTTCCTGTTGGCTAAACCCATCCGCAAATAGCTATGCTGAAATGAGAGCCAAGCTCAATCCCTGTAAATAAAGACTGCTGATGCACCCTTTCCACTAAGTCTGTGGCAAAGGCTTTTTGTTTCTCTAATCTTTCATATAGTATTTGCTTTACAACCCTTCATTTAAATAACACCACTTTGTGCACACACGGTGTTTTACATCCGAAGGTATACAAACATTACACACAAGTACCTGCAAATATTAAGTAGCGTAATAACTTTGCAGGGTCATTCTGCTGCTGGGGAAAGTCATGGACTTGTTTTTAATATTTTGGACATGTTAAATGAGTTATTTTAAATGACATAACTGAATCAGCAGCAGAAGCAGGAAAGAAATGCTTAGGAACATTGACTCCTGTTTTTCCACTGCAACCAACTGAGACCCCCTACTCTCTGTCTTTTTGGCAGCTACATCCTTAGTGGCATTCCCCTGCAATTTTAAGACTTCTATGGCTTCTCCTCCTCTTCGCTGAGGATATTTCTCCCTCCTTATTTTCATAAGCAACTTTATGTAAGGCAATTTTGTGGTTGATATCTCACATCAAAACACATTTCTCTTTTTCAGCTTGCATTCAAGACAAACTTTTGGTGGCTCCATTTGTAACCCATATGTTGATGCATCCCATTCTGTTTCACAGTTAAATGGATGGCACTGGACTGTGAAAAGTTTGAATTAATTATTTGTGATAAACTGCGGAAAATCCGTGAATAAAATGATAATAATTGGACACAAATACGGTAAAAGCTGTCATAGAAAGAAACGCAGCACATCCATGTGTCGCATTGCATCCTGTCACAGGCACTTATGAAAGATGTAATATAAATTGTCTCAAAGAACTTGCAAAAATAAAAGGCAGCCTGGATAGTTGTATTTTAGCAAATGTGTTTGCACTAAGGGTACCTTCTGTTGAACAGTTCTGCCCACAAGCTGTCTGTAGAATATAGAACATCTCTCGAGCATGCTTGCCACCTTGAAGCAGGGCAGTCGGAAGCAGAAAAAAAAGAACAGAATGCAGAAAAAAAGGTGAAGAAAGAGAGAAATGAGGGACAGCAAGTCTAAGTACCATAAATACATTTAGAAATGAGATTAGCAAAGTATGACAATAGAATTTAAATGACAGACAACATTAAGATTGCAGTCAATAACATAGTATGAAAAAAAACAATTCAGCCATACAGCGCTTTTTTCAGCTTAGCTAAGGAGTCATAACAAAAGCAGGAATATTATCATCATTATTATTATTGTTATCACTACATTAAAATAGCATTTTAATTTCAGCATTATGAAAGTGGCTTTAATTGGCGGGGGAGGGGGGAGGGACGACAGTTCACGATTAGTTTTCTTGCTGTCAAAACCACACATCCATATGCTTTGCTTCTCAAGTCTCCTCGTCACACTGCTGGCTCCCAACTTACCAACAATATCAAACCAGAGAGGAATGTTAGATGGCTGCACAGACACCACCCCGACGATTTCTGTCACTTTGTCACTTTCCATGACGGTAAAGTTGTAAAAGGGTTCATCAAAAGTCAGGGGCAAGGGCGAGGGCGCAGGCTTTTTTATCCACTCAATATGGAGGCGTGCAGTTGAAGATTTTTGGGGCCGACCATTGTCCACTGCTTTTATCTGGCAGGTACAAACAAAAGAGGACTCAGACTGAGCATCCCAGCTTGGCAGTTCAGACCTAATTCTATCACATGACGATGATTGCTTGGAAAATGGCCTTTGTAATTCTCTATGTAAAATTCCGTCAAAAAGAAGAAGATAAGCACTTATTTGTCAGTTCTTATTTTTTTCCATTACACTTTGACTTTTTACTGGAAAGACTGATTTTGAACTGAAATGCTTTGTTTTAGGAATGCTGATGTGAGGCCTCCTGGAGATGCAGTTCAAGCACCCCCCACACAGATCCTCCTCTTCAGAACCAGCTTCCCTTTCATTTCATCTTCCACCCTGATCCCTCTTGCAGCAAAGCTGGGAGCTTTATAATGAGCCTGTGGGACATCACACACTTGTGAAACACGCTCACCCAGACCATGTTTGATTGCTTTTAAATGGCATCTGCATTGCAGATAAGACTGGTATTCCTTGTATTGCCTTCTTCAGGACCTTTAATTGAGTTAAGTAAGTTTCAGATCATTTCCCCCATTCTCCAAAACAAACATATTTTAAAATTTTGCCATATTTATTTTCCTAGCTTTCTTCTCTCTGTCGTGTTCATTAAGAGTTGCCCAGCTTGGTGCTAATTCTTTCTAATATGTCCTCCAGAGGGATGGACAGACTTGATATTTGCCTGGCATGCTGTATGGTTTTAGCACAGCAAACACAAGATGAGCAGCAACAAACATCGGGCTTAAGGAAAGGGAGAATGTAGGTTACAAAATGGGTGCTTTGGTGAACAACATTAATGTCAATCAAAGGGGTTTGCTTTTAAAACTAAAGGAAATATTTCTGGCTATAAAGGACCACTGGTGTAAATATGCTGTTACTATGGCTGTTAAAAATGAGAAATATTTTCCCAAAATACCATGCCCTATTTCTTTCTCTGGAAATGTGTTAAGTGGGTTTGGTGCTAACACTCACCACCCTGCTCCGTTCAAGGTAGGCAGGCCCTTAGTGAAAAGATGCTGAAGGTGTGATGAGCTGTTTCAAGGTAGAAAACCTTCAGCTGTTGTGCTATAATAAGGACCAAATCCCAGACGTGACTTCCAGCTCTGCACAGGGAAAAACACTCACTCACCAAAGGGTGCTCTGCTCTGAGTACTAGGTATTTCTCAGTATTTTGATATTTATTCATTTTCCTGTCACAGTTTCCAGCCCTATGAAGGTATCCCAACAGGAACCTATTAATATAAGTGACATTGCTTCCTTTATTACGGGCCAGATCGTGGACCTCTGACACTTTTTTGTCAACTCCTTAACTACAACCGGTTGGCTTACTGCTGTAGATGAAGAGTGCACATTCAAGTCTTACATTGCTTTATATCAACACCACCACCCTGTATTCTTTCTTTCTTTGACCTTGTCTATATGGTTTGAGTTCTGGCAGAAGTATTTTGAGAGCTTTTTTTTAACTGAAATTGCTGCCATACTTACACTCTTTAATGTGGTGAGAGCGGTACTACAACGTAAGAGTACACAGCACTCTTCCCTCCTGAAATCTGACTTGGATGGTATCAGGACCTTTCCATGAGGGCAAGCAATTGTGTCCACACAGTAGGTGAGCAACCATTTGTAGCTGTATCTGCCCAGCTCAACATGATACAACTTTGCGAGCCATCAAGCCCTTGGTCTTCATTTCTGTCTATTAAAGGGAATGACTTATGCCAGCAGTTTGTAAGTTGACTGAATAGTCTGAGAATAGCTCGCTACATGCAATAACATGAATGCTCTCTCAGACTCAATTTTTTGGCAGTAGTTGTATGAGAATACTATATTTCTTAATACAGTCAGATCTTACATATAGGTCATACATTAAACACAGTCATATATCACTCTTTATACAGGAGGGCCTATTTCTAAAAAAAAATGTCAGTGAAATCATGCGCTTGTATGCCAATGAAAAAGCACTTACTGTTAAGATGTCATAACTCCCCGCTGTGAACTGCTTTCTGGAAGAAACCATCCCTGTTTTGGGATCAATAAAAAATTTCCCATCATCATTTCCATCCACAATGCTGTATGAGATTTCTGCATTAGGGCCTTCGTCTTTGTCAAAAGCAAAAGCTCTGTAGATTGGCTCCCCTCTTTTCTTACGGTCCCTCTCTGGCAGCTTGATCTGATAGACTTTCTCTGGGAACTGAGGTTTGTTATCATTCTCATCCAGAACCTGTACCACCACCCAAACTGAGGACTGCTTGGGAGATGTGCCCCCATCTGAGACGGTTACCTGAAAAACAACAGCAGTAGAGGTTATTCTGAATAGGTAGTGAGACTTCATAATTTGTAAAAAACCATAAAACATAAGGAAATACCCCTTCCTCCACAAACCTAACCTGCAGTTTACAAAATTTCTGTGTACACAAGACATGCTCACTATAAACGTGCTCAGTGCCAAACTCAAATATGCCTACAATGGCAAATACAGCAATCCAGAAGATTTATTTACTTTTGAGATGAACCTAGAACAGTAAACCTGTGGACTAGGAATCTATTTCTCAAAACATCAAATCCTTTTATCTCAAGTTCTGCAAGTTTACCTCAGAAGAGAGAACTGGAATTAACCAATTAAGGAGGATCCCTGCTTTTTTGCAAACATATGTTAAAGTTTCTTCAGTCATGCAATGAATTTGAAAGATGCATTTCTTCTTAAACCCTAAAAGAATCTCTGTCACTTTTTTCTCATTAATTATGTGGAATTTCTTAAACAACAAAAGGATTTCTGTCAGTTCTTTTCATTCATTACCTGAGATGTGACAGCTCATTAATTCCCAAACCGCTTTATATGATTGTAAGGAGCACAGTGAGGCAGGTAGCAAAAAATTTCTGCTGCATTGCATAGAGCACACTGTGCTGCCAGAAACACATAAGAAATAAAATCTTTGAGGCAAAAGTTAATTAGTAATTTAGCTGCAACTAAAGAATAATTACTAATAATTTTCAGTGTGAAACAATGTGAAAATGAAATGATCCAAGATCAACAAGCAGAGATTTAATAATATGCCTTCAAAATGCAATCAATATGTTTCAAACTTCTTCAATATCTCGATTGCATTTTTTAAAGAGAAAGAAATAAGGAAGAAAGCTATTTCTGTTTGCATGAAAGAACTTCAGATTTCCCTTTCAGGTACATGTGCTAACATGCCAATTCCCACAGCAATTTTTGATGATAGTGAGTCAAGATATTACACATCCTTCCCTGCTCATACCAATCACTGCACATCAGTTGCTTTGCTGGTTAACTGCTCCATGCTTTATTTTTCCTTCAGTGTTTCTGCATTCCTTTGCAAATCATAGAGTCCTGATGTCCAGTCCTTAGGCAAAGCAAAATTTTCTGGGAACAATGTCCCTGGGCATTGTCTCCTCCTTGTGACAAGAAGTCTAAACTTAGGGTACCCTGATTTAGTGCTGAGATCAGCAGAAAAAATGACAAAATTTTCTGAGAAAGGTCAAAGACCTTTCCCATTTCCTGTATTTCACTACACTTTTAAAAACTGGTGCAGTGGAAGGGAGCAGACTGACAACCTTAGGGGATGAAACACCTTACTTACAGAAAAACAAATGGTATGGCAATATAGAGCGGCAATGCAGAATGCCCCAAATCAGCCCATAACTCATGTGGAGAGGGGATCCTGTCCTCCCAACAACGTGTATCAGCCTCAGACCTCTCTCTCCTAAGACTGTCACCAGCATTGGCCATTAGCACTTGTTGGGATCACTGTCTTATGACGGGGATGACTGCTGAGAGCCGGACAGGGACAATCCCCATCCTGCAAAGCCACGAACATGCCATCTGTCACTCATTGGTGAGGGCGTGTGAGGAGAGGACCTACAGCTCATTACCAGTGTTCTCAGACATCCAGTTCCCACTCACTACACCTTCCAAAATAGCATTTATAATGCCAAAAGGCTGCACATATGGCTGCGAATCTGCCTTTTCACCTGGTGAGAGTGACACAGCTGGGGACCTCAGCCTCTCCACCACTCCAGGAGAACTTCAGAGCTTCTGCAGCAAACAAAAAGCCAGTTCTGCCAGTTCTCCTATTACAGGCTTTCAGCAATAAATAACTTTTGCCCCACTTAGAGGCTGGTCCCCTCTACATTTGTTCTAGTCTGCTGGAACTGGCCAAGCTCTCGGCAGGAGCACAGGTTAACAAAGAAAAACCTTTTTCAGGATTTCTGCTGCCTCCACAGACAAAATAATCAGTGATGCCAGGCAATACAGGCTGTAGAGCACAGAAACAATCGGAGACAAGCTTAAAGTAAATGCTGGTCAAAAATAGTAACAAAATGCTTTGTTTGGGGTAAAGTTCTTAAGGAATAGAAAATACTAGTAAGATTCAGGAAACTCCTGTTTTCTGAACAGAGTATCACTCAATTTCTCTTAAAAAAATGACATTTTCTTCAACCTGCTAGCAGTCATCTACAAAAAAAGGTGGTGGTCATGGTGGATAAAAAGTTTACAACTAATAACAATAATAAAATCCCTGAAAATCACAGTGGTACAAAGAGTCAAGTGACTATGATGAAAAATGTACTTAAGTCAAGAGACTGCTCAAGAAGCAAAGCCATCCTCCTGTCTTACCAATACACAGTCTCACAGTTTGTTAGGTTACTGCTGAAATACTTACTAACATGGTGTTGTGGCAGTAAATATGTGCATGCATTTGTTTGTTTTTGTAAGCCCAAACTTGTGGGAAACCCATTCAATAACAGAAAAGTTGCACTGAAAATATTTGCTGACAGCTAATTGAAAATAGTAATGGCTATAACACGAAATGTCAGCTAATTAACAGAAATTAACATAGAAGGCCTGAAGTTAGTAAATTCTACTGTGTCTAAAACTTTACGTCCCTGGAGAGGAAAATGTTACGTACCAGCTAAGGCTTTTTCTCCGGGTGACACTCAAAACTTTTCAAAATGACAGGCTCCAGCTCTGCTCGAAAAGCTCTCAGTGCCAGACACAGGAGCTGAAGCGTGAGTTAAAGCTCTCTCTTTGTAGGCATGTAAATTAATTAACTAAGCCACCCTCACACCAGCAATGTGATTATTTCCCTAACAGTAAATTCGCGCCCCAACTGGACCCTCTTTTCTGCTCCATCAGCCTGACTCCAGCCTGGCTTTTCAAGTTCCAGCTATAAACAGCTTAAAAGAGCTGCAAAAATTTCCTCTGCTCCTACAGCAAAAACCTCCATGACAACACATTAAGACAAAATAACTGCTGCCAGTTCCAAATTGTTCCCAGATAGAAATGGGGAGGACTAGAGAGGTCATTCAGCACACTGCTCTGCAAATACCGTTTCCGTCAGGACACTGTATCACAGCAGCAGTTAGGGGCCCCTCTAACTAAGGCAATTTTGATTCAACCATTACCACAGTTCTCAGCAAAATCCTTAAACAGCTGGAAATTACAGTGAAAAGTAACCAGGGAGGGGAGGGAGTTTGGACGCTTGTAGGACAGAGATACAAAAGCTAATTCACAGCTGGTATCTCTGGAAATGTGAAAGGCAGATGTGCAAGGCGCAGAAGAGCTTGCCAGGAGAGAAGATGTAATTCAGGACCAGTGAGGTTCTTTTGTGTAGAAACCTGCAAATGACACGGTAGGGAAAAAACTAGACAAGAAAGGTGATATAGATGAATGACAGAATGTCTCAATATATGCTTGTCACGACGTGCCATCAAAAACTTAACGAGGTGAATCTCGCAGTAATCAGGATGGGGAAATCGTGAGGACCAGAATTCAAGCTTTCCCAGAGGACATGAGAAATGGCTGCTTGTTCAGCATGTGCCTTCCTAAGTGCTGAACACCCCCTCCAGTCTATGTGCCAGGTCTGGTACCCAGACGATGGGTGCTGACATGCTGCTTCTTGCCCATGTGCAACCTGAGATGGACCGGCCAGCTGCTGTCCCCTCTGCCCTTCTGGTTAGATATGGCTGCTCACGCTGGGCCAACACAGCCTGAACAGAGGATATGGCCTCCCAAAGCTGGGACAGGGCCACAAAAGCACCTGAATTTTGACTCTCTGACCAACCATACAAAGGGCTGGTCCATTCACCAAGGGTGGAATATCTGAAAAGGAAAGTGACGACATGTTTAATGGGGTCTGATGATATCAGACAGCAAGAATAATACGAACTTTATATACCCCTTTCATGGTGAAATCTTAAGCATCACTGCTGTTTCCCCACAACCTACAGACAATTCCACTACAGTTTTCTTCATTAAACAAGCACTTTCTGTCAGGAGTCTGCATCTACCCATTGGCTTTACTGAATGACTTTTTATGACCTCACTGAACCATGCCAGCCAATACACATACAGCTATTGGTTATCTGGAAATTTCTTTGCTAGAGTAACAACATTCACACATCCCTTACAATGCTCCCTTCAGCTACATGGACCAGGAGAAGACCTCCTGAAACTCCCTCTTCTTACATCAGAGATGTATTTTTGGAGAAAAAACCACACAAAAATATCTCCTGCAGAGTGTGACAAATCCAGTATAATGACAGAACTTTCAAAATCCAAGTAAGGCAATTTCCATTTCTTCTTCAAGATCTACTGCAGTAGGTTTGGTCTATGGACATTAAGACTACCTGTCCAGCAGGACTGAGAGATACTCTTTCACATTCATGTTTATGTTCAAGTCTGCGGATTTTGAGCTACAAAGAGACTTCCACAGCACTGGACCTTCTCAATGAAAACCAAGGTCAACACTGTTAACATACAACAGCTGGATTGTTAGATATGAAAATCTCGTCTTTTTATGATGAATGAGGAAGCCATGGAGGAACATCTACCATGAAAGTACTGGCTAAAACACAGCATCAGTCTAGCAGCCTCAACGCTGGTCACAAAAGTAATTTTGCCTTGAGACAGTCACTCTTCCTATGAATTGGACTGTGACACTTAACTGAAGAAGGTTTAGCTCTTGATTTTTTTCAGAATACAAATGCAACTGTGAGGACCACCCTTCTGAACTAAAAGTACAATATTGAGTCTCATTAACAACAGCTCATGACTTACAAGATAATCATTATCTCAGCTGGAGAGAGTAGCTGGCAGGGATCTTACTTCAACAAGTATAACAAGACAATCAGCAGGTGTTCAATGTGAGTTTTCGAGCCTTGAGAAGAATGAGAATCTTCTTCCATATCATTCCTTGGGAGGAGGAAGTACTCAGCCTACCCAATTTTTAAGTTCAGAGGAACTGCCACATTACTGTTATTAGCATTGCAAAATGCTGAAGATGTCGCATTTGCTTGTTTATTTTCATTCGTGTGATAACTGCTCAATGCAAAAAGAGGGAGCTGAGATGCCTGCGTCTCATCTGAGGAGAGTGCATAATGAGGTTTTCAGGTAACAGACTCTCCCTTCCCCCAACCAGAAATGCCAATTTTGCTTCAGAAAACTTTAGAAAAGAGAAATTGGTTGAGTTACGGGAGACAGAAAAATGATCAAAGGGAGCCCAAGAGCTGAGGCATACCCCTGCTGTTAGTGACTAATGGGTTTGTTTCTTCTGCCAATGCACAAACGAGCTGCAATACCTATTGTAAGAGTCTCTGGAATTCAGCCCAAGTAAGAGAAATAAAAGATTATAAAGGAGAGCTCATTGAGGGATGAATGGAACTTTAAAGTCAAATACACTGAATTACTATCGCTGTCTACTTCAGAGAGAGACAAAATTTGTGGCTAAATTCTTACAAGGAAATATTTCTTCTAAAATGCATGATATTACTGATGTACATGTCAAATTATTGCTACAAAGTAAAGGCAGAGTAGCTCAAAGATATACCGAATAGGAAAGAAAAAAACGTACATAAGTTGTTTTTTTCTTTTAGTTCAACACAAATACTAAGTTAGCTGTAGCAGACTAGACGCCTTTTCTTTCTAATCCTTTATTGGGCATCTATGGAAAAGAAGTGGGCAGCTGCTTATTTCGCTTATCCTAACAGAATGTAGTGCTGTCCCACAAGACAAATTACTTAAACACTTCTTGCAGGAAAGAGTGCCAATCATATCAATATGATCCATCTTTCCTTACTTCCTTTACAATGTGCTAATCTGGGAACTCCTGTTTTCAATCATAAAAAAATTAATACATTCACTCTGGCCAGCTATGAGAAATAAATAATTTAGAGTACATTTTAAATACAGATTATTACTGACACAAACACTCTAGGTGGCTGATTAGGAAAGTCAATGGCTTCCAGCCACATTCAAGCTATAAAACGATGCATAATGGTCTGTTATACCATTTGAGAATTAATGATGACACCAGGTAATTTCAACGCTCTATTGCCAAAAGACAGGAAGGAAGGAAGGCAAGCTTTTTCATTTGGAGTTAAATGCTCCCTGCAGTATCTGCAAACCTAAATATTAGAACACCGTACTGAAGAAAGAGGCTTCAAATCGTAGCTTTTGTCAGACTCACAGTACTAAGACCAGTAGATGGTAACTAAATGACCTGGCAGAATGAAAGATAAAAATGGGTGACTTAAAGGTCCAGAAATACTACTACTACTACTACTAGGACTACGACTACTACTACTACTACTACTACATCATTTATTCTGTGTTACATATTATTCTATGAGCTTTTTTGAAAATTGAAACAGTAAACGAGTCATAAACTCTGAAAAGAAACGTAAGACTTGTATTTTAGCTTTAGTAACAATACAAGGAATGATCTGCATAGCTCTTGACAGTGATTCTAAAGGAGAAATAGTAATTTTCCATGGACGTTGCTTTTAAAGTTCATTACAGCTTGGAGATCCTGGCAACCTTTGTGCATCAGGCTGTATTTGTAGCGTTCTTCAATCAATAATGCTAAGGAAGGTGCAGAACCAACCATTACTCCATTAAATTCCCAGGACAACAGACCAGCCTGTGCTATGTTAAAAGAAGCTCCTTCAAGCAATCTCAGAAAGTATCTTGCGTTTTTCACTAAGTAAAAAGAAAACTATAGTCCTCAGGGTCAAGCTCATATAATTTTCCTTTTGACAAACTGTAGATAAAACTTTGCCCAAGTGACTCCAAGCCAGTCACTTTCTAGAAGACTAAATGTGCTTCTTACTTCCAATTATGGAGTTAAATACAGAAAATCTTCACCTCTACTGTGTAACAGTACACACTAACAGTAGCGTGCAACCCCTTATGATTCAGCAGAAATCATTTGGTAAGAAAAAGCATTGCTCAACTAAGACTTCTCCTGACCTTCTAGGTGATAACACCACCATCAGAAGTGGTGTGTGAAACTGCATGTACCATATCCCATGCTGAGCAGTTTCTAACTAGAAGGTTGGAAAAATTGAGATGATCATAGTACGAACATCAACCTCAGTCTCCAATATCAACTGTAATGGTCTTTTGAGTACATCAAGAATTTCCTTTCTTTGTTCATGAGGCTACAATAATGAATCTTGCTACTCCAGCATATAATGAAGAAAAATTTGGAAAGCAGAATAATACACTCCAAACAGTCCTCTGATAATATCTGGACCCAAGAACATTTACCCACCTTCAGACCAACACCTTACAAAGAAGATAAAAGACTGATACGTGATCGCTTAAAAATAATTTTTATGGGCACATGGAACCCCTTTAGGAACAACCTATTACTAAAGAGAAGTATAACTACCCTCATAGCCTCTAAATGAGAAAGAAGATAAAAGTTGTGTATTGATCTTCACAGTAAACTTTGAAGATGGTTTTTAGCTCCTGCTGATAGTGAAGATTACAATCAGAGAGCATTGTGAACAGAAAATGAGTAGTAATCAAATCTGAGAATATTTCACATCAAGGAGTTTTAAATAACATAAAGCTTGCAAATTAAGATATTTATGCAGTTTAATGTTAGTAGTAATCTCTACGTCAATTTTAATTCCATTCATACCTGAATATCTACTTCAACCATTTATGGATTTTGCTTTTCTTGTGATAAGAAACACATGTGATGTAATATTGATAAGTTCCCCTCCATCAGATCTACCTCTACAGATAATGCCCTTCTCCAAAAATTTTATCTCAACACTCAGGAAACACAGTAGCTCTCAAGTTTTTGTGCCTCGGAAAAGGTGTGCCTCAAGTTCTAAGCTCACTGCACTGACCTTTTCTCAAACATTCAATTACTCTTCATTTTCTATCCACAAGTCACTCGATTCTCATCTTACTATAAACAGGAACCAAACACCCTCTCTGAAGTTTACTCAAAATTATGAAGATTGTTACACATTCCCAATCTTTCCTTTTTCGTATTAGACCAGTCAATATGTGTAATCATGTGAGAAAAACATTCTGGCTGTTAATAAAGCCACAAGATTTTATCCATGCTTCCGAGATCTTTTCCTAATATTAATAATTTGTTTTATGTTTTAACAATCAGCAGAAATGCTGTGCTCAAAAATACATGCTGATACACTGCCAAAATTTAATCAAGCTATAGTACTAGTCACCGTGAAGTTAATCAGGCAGCAAAACAATATATACTTTACATCCTCACTTGGGTGTGCAGCTGTATCAGTTTGTAGTACAGGTCCCCAGGTATTCAAACTGATGGGAGATTAAGGTACAGCAATTCTTTTAGCAGAAACTCTCAAATTTGGTGCAGGTGATTTCCCGTGTGTGACAAGAGCCCTTCATCTATTTTGCAGTAAGTCAGCAGCACTGCCTCATGCTAACATGGCGCACGCTGTTGAACCTCCTCTAAGAAAAGATACAGTAGGAAGGAGCTTGCTCTGCATGCCCTTAGAAATACTGTGGCATGCCGTTTCTGTTATAATAGAGCAATAACTTCAACTAAAACTTTCAGTCTTCAAAGGAAATCCCATCTTCTCTCCTAAACAATAATATTAAGACTTACTTCCAAACAATTTTTGTCATGCTGACAGCCAGTGTCTTCTGATGTTGGATGAAACACCCTTAGGTGAGGCTCTGTGATGGCCAGTCTTGAAACAATAATGTTATTACTTAGGAGGTAATAGATCTATTTGGCAACCAATGAGATGAAAGACACACACTGTAATTCCTTATTTACTTTATAGGTACACTGCATCCAAATTCTATGCTACTATATGAAGCAGAACCAATATTTTCAAAAAGAAAGATAACATTTTTTTTTTTAAATTGCTCTAGCAAGCAGCACTTGGTTGTGCTAATGACACCACCCTGTCTCTGGCAGAAAGGCAGGCTAAGATGCATCCAGCCCCATCTCAAGCTCCTCCTCCAGCCATTTGTTCTTCCCTTGTCACCAGTATGCACCCACCTTCACCCATCAATAAACTGTTTGTGCATCTGTGCTACGAACAGGGCTACTGAAATAATCAGGGTTTAAAATGAACTGCCAAAAGAAAACAAAATCCTCCAAAAGGCAGATGGTTAATGAGTGATGGTGGTGAGAGAGCAAAACAAGGAGAGGCATGCCAGGTCCCCAAGTCAGGGTGGGGGAGATTTTTTAAGACGTTTTGGCCACTGAAGGAAAATGCATTGTGTAACTACAATTTTGGTGATAACTTCTGCAATTTCACTACAGATGGTAACTTATTTCCTGTACCTCCCCTTAAGAAAAATCCCTACATAGAATTCATCACTTACCAGCAAGCCTTTCATCAATACCAAAACCAAGGAAAGCCAGAACCAGTGATGTCAAGGTAAGAGACTTTGTGTCCCATCAGGAAATGCTGAAAATGCCCAGTTTCCATCTTACACTATTTTTCTACAACATGGAAGAAATAATGAATGCTCTCCATTCACACATGCATGTAAAACGTTTCAAAGAGTTTTACAGCTGATGGCCTGACGAGTAACCTCTGACATTTAAATGCAATTTAGTTTTCTCAGGGTAAAAAATGAAGCTTCTAAAATTTTATGTTCAAAATAAAGCTTACCAGCTTACCTAACTAATAAAAAATTCATTTCTTAGCCAGGTAGAAAGTATATAAAATCAGACTTTTAAGGGGTACAGGCTGTTCCCAATTTTTGATCCTGTAGAGATATTCTAAATTTGCAAAAAGTGAAAATGTCTATTTTAGGCCTCAGAAATGTATCTGGCTTTAGTGAACAGTCATTCAGAAAGATTGCTTTGACCATTTTCATTCATCTAAAAGGAAAAAATGAAGACATGATATTTTTTGTGATATTCAAGTTATTTGATAGAAGTTTCTTTGGTTAGCAATGAGGTGCAAAGTAAAATTTTAATCATCTTAGAGGACAATATGACAGCAATTACTCATGCATTCTGGAATAAAGTAATTTTTTGAGTCAGATGAGAACTACATCCTAAAATACCATACAAAGCAGTATAAAAATGCTCGGAAAATCAGTATGAAAAATAAGAAAGAAAAGATAAAGGAGATAAGAATAAATAAGGGGGTTTCTTGTTGGGGCTCTTCCCAAGGCAGAATTTTGTAATGACAATATCATCCTGGTTTTGTCAGACCAGGTTAAAGTAAACCACATCAATAATTGCTTTGATTTTAGCAATAAAAAATTCTACTTGACTTCATGCCTACTTCACAACTTTCTGTGACAAATTAATTTTAGACAGATAATAAGCATTAATTGGGCCATATTTAATCACAGTTTCATCTAACAGGCAACACAGACAAGCCTTATTATCTCAGTCTCCACTTGTCTTCAATTTTAAGTGTCCCATAAATATCTACTCTACAGTTTACATTGACATGGGGTCAATTTTACAAGCTGGCTGAGAATCAGCATGGGATTATACACGGGGGGAAAATGCAGATTCTGATTTTGAAGCAAACCTCACATTCTTGGACTACCTTTTTGCTTTTTCCAAATTCAGTTTCCAGCTTTGAAAACTCAGCCTGGAAAATGGGCTCAGGTATTATGTCTAGCACAAAAGATGTGAAACTGAAAATCAGGTAAGTGTTCTGGTGATAAAGGATGAGAGCCATCAGCCCCTTCCCTGATGGGTGCATTAGGACTCTGTGTTTCATCAGACATAGTAACAACCTTGCTTTTTTCACTAGACAAGACTGACACAGCTAAGTGTACGCTTAGGGACCAGCGCACTGTAATCCTGTTTTTCGTGTAGTCAGTTTAGTTCTCTTTTCAGCTCTACTGAACCTCTACAAACCACCAACACCTGAATAGCCTCAGCACCCCCAACTGCACCATGGACGGTGGGGTCCGCACATGCTGCATGGCTAGAGATGCACAGGGAAAGTCTAAAACTGATTCCCTGCTGAACCAAGCTCGTGTTGTCTGAGCAGCCAAAGAATTACAGGTATCTTCTTGGTGGAGAAGGACCTGGCCAGCTGTGAAATCCTCTGATTCAGAAATCAATGGGAATTTTCCCACTGACTTTGGTGAGAACAGGGTTGCACCTAGAGCTCAACAATCTCTTTTCAGTAGTTTTTATTTCTCATTCAGCTTTTGTCCAGCCCTGGACTCCAGTTGCACAAGTACCTGGAAGCTGTAAGCCTTTGGCTAAAGGGTAGAGGAGATGTGTACGACTGCAGCACCAGAACTACTGTATGCATTATAACTGACTACAAAGAATCTTACTTTAATACCTAGACAAATATAGGATTTTCTGCTTACTTTAAAGAAACAGCAGCTTCATATGTAATTCTTTTCTCTAACATTACTTTTTTTTTTCCTGTTAGCTGAATCTGTAACACTATAGCCAGTGATCCTGAGAACAGCAATGTGTACGAATAATTTTCAGAATGTGTCAAGACCATACTGCCAACATAAATAAGTAGGTGTGCCTATAGGAACAAGGTCATTTGGGGGCAATGATACAACAGGAAACGCTGGCCCAAAGTTTTAAGATTCCAAATGTGTTGGGAAAAAAAGTAATAATCCTGGCCCAAAAAGTTAATTTCCCTGAGTAACACTCAGAACGCATTAAAAATGTTCAGGTTATTAATATTAATTAATCAATTAATACTATTATAATTAATTAATTATACAGCGCCTGCAGTCCTGGAAAGGGATCTTTACGTGTCTGAATAATAAGAAGATGACATTCTACTCCTGCAGTGCAGGAGGAATTTTAAAATATGGCAACTTTTAAAATATTCTTAGCACTTTGATTCTTCTACAGAATTAAGTCTTTAACATGCATTTGGTTTTTGCAGCCACAGGATGGCATTCACTGCTGTGCAAAGGGTCAGTGAAATGTAAGCAGAGCCTGGGAAGCGCACTTTCCATCTGGGGAAAGGACATATTTAACCAAAAATGATTAATATAAAATTTACTGCTTTCTACTGATAACAACCATTTATTCAAAAATGCAATATCAAAATCTTACCATGCACAGCCTTTAAGGTTCGTGTTCTTACTGTATGGACAGCAACGCTCTCAATAGGTACTTATCTTGCCAGGCTTCAGTAAGCTGGGACCTTCTAAAAATACAGAGCAGCAACTCCAACTTGGGATACCAGCAACTGCATAAATCATTCAGTTTCACTTCCATGCTTTATGAAGTCACAGTAGCTCTTCAATGGATTTATACAGGCTCATAATTTACTGTTTATTTTCCCATTAGGTCAGTATACAGGGCAGGTGTTGATACACGGCATATCAAAGGGAGGACAGCTGGACTGAATGAATGGCCAAGGTAATTGGATTGCAAATACCAAAGAGCAGGGCTGAAAAGCCAGGTGTATCAACCCCCACACACTTTTCCCAGTTGTGAAATGAAAGTTAAGAGCAGGGACAATCAGCTACAAGTAGTCATGATTTATAGAACTGTGTTTTAATTCAGTGGCAAGTAGCATCCAATTAACTTCAGTAGAGATGTCTAACGCCACTGGTAAAACGACTGGATTTAGAGCGATGAGCAAGAATGTCAGACTGAGACAACCCAGTAATGCTATTAACCTTTGCGAGATCGCCCCGCCGATAATGTGGTCTGGGGGACAATAAAACACCACATGAGGCAATATGCCCAATTTGGTAGGGCAGGATTGATACACGGGAGAAGAAGGAGAATTTTCCTGGATTCATTTTATGGGCCTCCAATTAGCCCTCACTAGGTGAAGGGAGCGAAAGGGGGGAAGCAGGAGGAGTCCCTCTAATGAGTTGCTTTGTTGGTTTGAAGCAGAAGAGATTGAAAAAGCAAAGTTTCAGGAGCTGCTTTGAGATTGTCTCAGGAGGTGTTAAAGGGGCCGGGTACTTTGTTGGAAATAGCTGTGAGAACGCTCCTGATTTGTGAGAGTTCTTGAACAGCACAAGTGCATCCTGTCAGGATCAGTACAGGAGGCGTGATCTCTTGGCACAGAGATCAGATATGTCAGCGCCATGTGCTAATCCTCATGGTTAGATGCTGGGGTCAGGACTGCAGATACTTGCTCATGATGCGGAGTCCTGGCTGGCACCATCTATAGATGCTGCCGCTGCTTCCTTTGAGAAATTGTATACAAAATATAAATATACTTGTTCTCCAAAAGTGCATCCAGTTTTAGAAATGGGGGTATTAACAGCAGGTCTAATCCATGGATTACTGATCTGACAAAATATCTAAATCTTGTTTACAGGCTCAGTGCGGCAAAGGCAGTTTGTCAATCAAGTGAAGTTTAAGATGCAATTCCCATTTTGCTATGTAAGTCTGGTGAATGTGTGTATTCAATAACTTTTAGAAAACAGAACGTGAATGTGTAATTTATTCAGCTGCTACTGTTTAGGCATCGAAGAGCTAGTGGAGCGTATTGCACCCCAGAGAAATCGGGGGGTGTCTCAAATTAGGAAGTCCTGAGGTAGATCTCAGTACATGCTACAGCGTAGAGAAGCAGGAAGGAACACCAAATCAGCCCTGCAAGAACTGAATGAGGTACTGAAAACACAGCCCACAGCTCCGAGTTGGGTAATTTGCTACGTCAAGAAGCAGGATAAATGACTACCTCATGCTGAGCACCGTGCTGCAGCAGCAAGGATTTCTTTCAGGAGCTCAGCAGCTTACTGGAAGTTGGGCATCCCATCACCAGTGTCATCCATCACCAGGTACCCTCCCCGTGCTGCAGAAAACCAAAATCTTCTGTACATGTCAGACCTCTTACTCATCAGTGACCTGGATGAGGGGACAGAGCGTCCCCTCGGCACGTGTGCTGGTGGTACCAGACTGGGAGGGGCGGCTGGTGCCCCAGGGGCTGCGCTGCCATTCAGC
>JAVJGI010000014.1:10811165-10894928 GCA_035590275.1 Ibycter americanus | reverse complement strand
GAGCTACTGGGGAGGGGCCAGCAGAGGCTACAGAGATGGTGAGGGGACTGGAGCATCTCCCTGATGAGGAAAGGCTGAGAGAGCTGGGGCTGTTCAGCCTGGAGAAGGGACGGCTGAGAGGGGATCTCATCAATGTCTACAAATATCTCAAGGGCGAGTGTCAGGAGGATGGGGCCAGGCTCTTTTCAGTGGTGTCCAGCGACAGGACAAGGAGCAATGGAATCAAACTGCAACACAGGAGGTTCCATCTGAATACGAGGAAAAGCTTCTTTCCCTTGAGGGTAAGAGCCCTGGCACAGGCTGCCCAGAGAGGCTGTGGGGTCTCCTTCTCTGGAGACATTCAGAACCCACCTGGGTGTGACTCTGTGCAGCCTGCTCTGGGTGACACTGCTTTAGCAGCGGGTTGGACTAGATGATCTCCAGAGGTCCCTTCCAACCCTGACCACCATCCTGTGATTCTGCGATGCTTTTTATTAAAAAAACCACAGCTTTCAATTGAGACTCTCATACTGAGAGTCAGATATTTGGAGGATTAAATGCTTGAAGAGAAGCATTTAAAGCAAATACTTTTTAACATGGTGTTCTCTGGCTGAGGTGCTACAGTTAAGGTTACACTCTGGCATTATCTAGTGGTTTGCAACAGATATAGTGAAAAATACTTAAATGTATGAAAACTTGGTAAATGCCAATGGAAAAAAGACAACCCCGGGCTTTAGTATTCAGTTTAATCCCACATATGGTCAAAGCTAAACTGAGAGAATTTGAGCAGGCCCATTTCAAGACAAAGGTTTTCGTGAGGAGGGTAAGGACTACATGCAAGTGAACCTCAAATGCCAGTTAATAGTTTTATTCCTTCTGCTATACATTAAGGCCTTCTTTTCAGACCAAACTAATGCACTTGTCTCATTGACTTCTGCACCTCTCTCAGAGGCCACGCCATTCTGGCATACTTTGATGTATCACATAATAAAGCATCATCCATCTCTGCTTAGTGAAAACGTGTAGTCTAAAACTTGTGAGCTTCTAGAAATTTTTGAGTGTTTTTTAAACCGTGGTCATCTGTTGTTTTGTTTTTTTTTTTAGAAGTGTGGCAATATAAACCCATGTGTTTAAATTCTCCATGTTTTTTTCAATTAAGTCTTTATAATAGCTCTTTGGCCTTGAGGGCTAACTACACATTTTTATTTATACAACACCTTTAAAATTATCTGGAAGGATAGTGGAAGGAAACAAGATTCACAGTGAAAAATAAATACATTTGAGGCTATGACAGAAAGTATTAAGCTATTTGTTAGTATCTGGATTAAGGATAACATGCTGGTCCTCAGGAAAGTCAAAGCCATAAATTGACAGACTGCTATTAGTAATATTTGTATTTTCACTTTCCCAGGAAATGTGAGAAAAAATAATTCATTATTTTGATTCTGACATTTTTACTCTCAATTATTCATGTTAATCCTTGCTTTTGAGTATTTAGAACATCCCTTGCCAAAGAATGTATTATTTTTTGCCAAAACATAAAATGTACTCTAGGACTGCTATAATAACATTTTCAGCATCTCTGTATCAGAAGAAATTAGCAAACAGCAATATTACATTTCAGAATGAGGAGATTAATCTGTTTCCTGACAACTAAAATTTATTAGGCTGGAAAAAGAAAATTACTGCCTTTGAGGGCAGATTTCATAGCACTTGATGCTTTAGGGCCTTTGTACTTCTCTGTTTAAATCATATCTTCATAAAAAGCAAAAGAATTGTTTGGTCTCTGATTATTATCAAGCTGAAGTCAGATAAGAAAAGCATTAGGATTCTTATGTTCCATGATAATATATTTAGGGAGGAAAAAGGTGTCAAATATGCCTATTAAACTGATTCTCAACCCGATTAGAGGTTTTCTTATCTCTAAGTGTCTAGTAAATACTTTAATTTGTGTCACGTTACAAATTATGCTGAATACTTCAATCTTATTTTAGTACATTTCCCACAATGACGCACTTTTGCCATAAAAAATTATTTTTAAAATAAAAAAAATAAACATTTTTTTCAGACTATCAGGTTTTTGCATGACATTTTCCTACCCTTTCAGGTATGTCTTTTTTGCTCAACCTGAATGTTGAAGGATTATGTGGCAGAGAGACAGGGTGGCAATCTGGGAATATGAAAGAATAGATAAAGAGGGAAAATACATAATATTGAAAGCCGTTACAGGCTATGGTGAGAAGACTAAGGGATGCGATGAGACTCAAAGAAAATGTTGTGTATTCAAGGTGTACTAGGAAGAGGTTCTTACCAAGTGCATGGAGTGGTGGGGTCAGTTTTGGGTAACAAAGAGTTTTCAGTACTTCAGCAATACTGGAAATTATGAGACCCTGCATAATAAAAGCATTAACAAGGTAGAGACAAATAATAATAATAATAATAAAAAATAATCAGAGAACAAAGCACTGACAAAACACAGATGATGTTATTCTAGACTGACAGTGTGACTCAAGGGAGTAGACCTCAAGGATAAGGATGATATTCACTATGATGGAGAAAAGAGAGCTACAGGGAGGATAGTAAAATTTAACAGAAATTGCAAAAGGAAAGAATCGTTCCAGTGTTTCCCTTGCAGAAAGGCTACCTGCAAACTGATGGTCTCACAGGTGAAGATGATCTGGGGAAAGGACCACTTAAACTGCGAGTACCCTGGGAACTATCTCCTGTCAGACTCCATGGACACTGCAACAGCCTGTGACTAAAAAGCACATCTCACACCAACCCAAAGTCCACTCAGGTCAAAGGAATTGGGAGATTTAGTGTTGAGATCCCTACGTAATGTATTGCAGGGTGGCTGGATTTGGTGCATATAAATGGTGGCAGCAAGTGATGTCACTGTGAAAATATTCCAGAATTCACTTTTTTTTAGTGATAAAAAGCATGAATTCTGAACCGCTGAGCACAGATCACCCTGGGAGAAAGGACAATTGGATGCAAAACTTGTTTAAGGGCACATTTCTAAATGATGGATTAATTAAAAGTCATACTAGGATTTCCTATGCCCAGAAAGGATTTTAGTACAGAAGCAATGTATTCCTAACTGAGGAAGAAGATGTTCCCCTGCCTTAAGTGCAACGCTCAGCTTGGTCTTAGCCAGGAAGGCAGGAAACTGAGACCTCCACAAAACGTGTGTGTGTACGCATGTGTGTGTGCCCCAACACTTACAGACATAAATTAACAGTCTGGCAGCTGATGGGTATTGCAAATGCTACAGAAAACATGATATAGCACTAAAGCAGACATGCTTCAGATAACACAAAGGCTCTGTACATCTAAAATAGATTCAAATCATGTGAAAGATTTCCTGCTGCTTCTGCAGAAGATTAAAACATTGGCACATTCATAAAGCAAATGTGAAGATTTAGCAAAGCGGTCTGCCCTTCACAATGACTCTTTGTCTCACCAAGCATGGTGCTTGGCAAAAAAAGATACCCCGAAAGGGTATATCCGACCAATTTGGGCCTGGTAGGTGGGCTCCAGCCCCTATAAAAGAAAGCTACAGATCTTAAGAAATATACAATGAAGCAAAAACCTGTTAACCCTGAGCTAATCTGTGAGCTAATCCCTCAGCAAGAAAGCAACATTAGAGCAAACCCCTAAATCCTGACAGAAAAGAACTCAGTATAGATTAACCACAGAACTTGCCTACACAAGCTTAGCATGAGGAATGATTCATAAAACGAGAAGGAAGACCATTAATATATCCCTCTTGTTTCAACAGCATTTAACACATGGGTGCAGACCTAATTTTCAAACCACACAATAATGTTTGGTGTTTTAATAATACTTTTCCATCCCATTTGCATTGATCTAATGCTCTGCCATCTTGTAGTTCTGTGAACAGAGCAGAAGAAACAGGTGTTGTGTATATTTTAAACTGCTTTTCTCTCCTGTGTTCACTCACCCATTTCCAGACATACCTGGAGAAATGCAGCCATGGGCACCAATGTCTAGCTCTCTCATCCTGGGGATTATCAGGGATAACATCAAGAAAATCACTGCTACTGAAGCCAGACTAAGCACACCGCTCAGGGAAAGCAAAGGAACACAGCTTGCCCCCGGGATAATAAATACGATTTTTCCCCTCTCCACAGTGACATCAGATATGTCTTAACATAATGCTAGTTAACCAAAAGGTCATTTTCTTGTTCTACTTGACTTCATAACTGCATGATGCTAATTCCAGTGAGATCTTAATTAGGTCCAGAGGGTCAAGGAAATGCTGATACACCTCTAGGCTCCCAGGAGATGCTCTGGACTTTGCAGGGTAGCAGCCCGTAGGCTGGATTTGCTTCCTGGCACAATTCCACCTTCTCTGTTATGCCTTTAAAAAAGGTGGAAAATGCCTGATAAGACAGCAGCCGAAACCTATATGCTGAGTATCTCTTTCCATGCTTGCATGCGATGAGGTGCTTAAAGCCAAGACCTGCTGCTAGATTACTATGGGTCCACAAGGAAAATCATAAAAGAGGCATTTGATGCCCAGCATGAGAAAGCCGACAGCACTGTGCTTTGCAGATTTTCATTTCTTCATTTCATGACCCAACAGTTCAGGTCAGTGATTCATGAAATCTGTAAAACAAGCTCCCTCCCCTCTGCAAGCTCCAGATATAGGCAAATCATTCCTTAACTAAGGCAAAGCTCTAGGCAATCAGAAATGTGACTTTTCTAATGAGACACAGCAACCGTGGTGGACAGCAGTGTGTGAACCAAAGTCCTAGCCCTGGACAACTCTGATCTTGCCGTGCTCTTCAAAATATGAACCTGAATTAGTACTTGCAAAATCATCTGTATCTTTATACTGGGTCAACTTGTCATGTAAACAGCTAATAGGCTTTTAAACCTGGATCATAATGTTAATTGTTCCCTGTCCATTTCTAGCAGACTCACTGCCCGATAAAATACCATTTTCTGGAAAATATACTTGGGCCAGTATTCCACTGTTGATGATGAATCCATCATCATATATATCAATGAACTGGGAAAATCAAATCTCTTCCAGAAGCTAAGGAATAATAATAAATGAGCTGTGCTTTTTTATTTTAATACCAAAATAAATCAACACAAACTTACAATAAATCTATAAAAGGTCTATAACCTATTTGTCTCATTTCTATAATTGTCAAGCATTCAGAACAAACCCCCAAAGTTTTGCATATTGAGTTAGGAAGATTTTTTTATTTAGGACGTTCATTAAACATAGAAAAGTGGACTGCTTTTCTTCATTACTATTCGTATTCTGAATCAATAGAATGGATTAACTAAACAAGTGTGAGACTCTTACTGCTGGACTAAAATCCTAACATGTAAGAACTTTCAAACAGTATCAGATTAGCTGGATGGCTTAAGCACTCTCCAAGAGGGGTTAGAATCAGATACTTGGATATAAATGACGCACTAATTGAGCTGTTAGTAGTGTCTTTACCCTTGACACCATCCTGGTGTTAGTATGTGCAAAACTTTTTTAAAAGAAACAATCTAATCTTGAGAGAGTTAAAAGAATTAGATTAATAGTGTCTAAAAAAATAAAGACTGAAATCAACCATAAGCACAAGGCAAAAAGCAAACAAAGCATCCTCAGGGTTGACGAAGACTACGAATTTTGTGGAAATGTCATAGACATTCTTTGCACATCCAGTCTCTCAAGCCTGTTGGTATTTCACTGAATAACTGAAATGAGCTGAGTGTCACCGCTACTATTTGATATATGTGCACCCATTCTTGCCCCTTGCCTTTGGTATACATTATGGCATCAGAGTTGTGTGTACATTTCCTGTTGTTAACACAGAATGTTAAGGAATTTAAATACACAACTTTTTTTTCTTCTTTTCTTGTAAATTCAAACTTATTTTGCCCCATTACTATCTTTTTATGAAGTTTTTTCTTATTTAATATGAAAACAGAATTAAAATTCCACATGCATGAAGAAAAATGTTATTACACTCAGTTTTCCTAATGCTCAGGCTTTGTCGTCTGTGTTACTTCTCAAGTTGCTATCTAAAATAAAGGGACATCTGGGAGCTATTGAAATTTGCAATAATCAGAGAAAGGGATAATCCGTAAAAACACGATGACTTAATTATTTTGTAGTTTAAAATTCCTGTTCATATCTCTTGCACAGAGGCCACTGAACTAGTAATATTTTCAGTGATGCACTTGATAATTCTTCATTTTATGGGATCACATTAGTTAGACAACAGTCTTATCGAGGAGACCACTTATCACTGCAGACAGATGAATCACACCAGGACTTTTCCCATATTTTGCTGTGTAAGACTTTCTGTCGGAATACATGAGAAGCAGTGTGCAATGTCATATGCAAATCTGTCTCTGAAAGACAGTTTTAACCTCCAGTCATCTCCTGCCTTTGGAAAGCTGTTGGCTACTTCTGAAAATAGCAACTTGATGGGGGGAAAAAAATATTGGGAGGGGATGGGGGGCAAGTGCAGCCCATGCACGTCTAGAAAACTGGTGCAGAGTAACAAGTCTTGCAGAACACAGGGTACAGGGTGGAAATCTGCAGCATAAGATGAGCGAGCTCTGCATGTGCCTTCTATGCCAGGAACTCAGGTCTCTGCTAGATCCACCACCACACTGAACTGTCCTGCAGGTTACTTTAGTACTTCACTGCTGATAAACCAATGGGGAGGTAGCACGAGATGAACATGCTTTTGATTTTTTTTAAACTGTTTATTTTCTTCCCTTTCTTTTCTTTTTTACCTTTTACCTCCTGTTTTCTTCTTTTTTTTCTTTTCTTTTTTTCCCCCAACTTTGAAGTTGGCATTCAAGTTCAATGAAGTTCACCATTCAAAGCTGACAGCGTGATACAGCCTTCACTCTGTTTTTAGAAAGTTGCCTCTACATACCTACTTGTTCCACTAAAAATCCATTCAGATGTCCTCAAAATAATAAAAAATAATTATCTTATTTCCAGCAAGAACAGACACTAATAATTTTTAAGCTCAAGCTGGAAATAAGAGGCTGTTTACCTATTTTTTTTTCATTTCCTTTGCATCATCTGATAGGCTTCAATGTTAAAAAGGGAAAGGCATGTGCCTTTGGAGCCATTTAAACCTCAGACAAAATGTTCAATCAGACACACTGACTCATTTTTACCCCATCACCAGCATGTCACCAAGAAAAAATGCAGCTTTCTCTGCCAAATGTGGGCAATGCTAAAGATCCATGAAACAAATGCTTACACAGATTCGTAATCCAGGATTTAAGCAACCAATGTTCTGTAGAGCACCATTCAGCTACAAAAACCCAACGAACTTCGGCTTTTGTACTTCTGTAAAAATATACACAAGCATATTGCTGCACGGCTGCCTGTGTTCTGCAGAAAACACTGCAGTTTCTCACAAAGGACCACTGACTTCAAGCATCGCCACTAGCAAAGGCTACAGCCTGAGCAGGGCTGAAAACCAAAACAAGGTTAAATCTGTTCTTGCACAGGAGATGCTGGAGGAAAAGAGGAAGATGGCAGAGAACACAGTGCCCATCCAACACTGAACCACCAGTGTGGCATTTGTGGGAAGAACTGAGAGGCAGTTGTTATTTTAAAATGCTATTTTTCAACATTTTGAACACATTCTCCCCTGCAAACTGTGGCCATAAAATTTCCAGCAGCAATTTTCCCTGTGATGTTCCATACAAAATTCCAAGTGGAATGAAATGATAGTCCCTCCATCAAAACTCCCCTCACAATTACAACTTCTCATTAATCGAGTGGAAATTTGAATTCTTTTTAGAAAGCTACAATTACAGCAGATTATTATGCTTCCCTCTAATTATCACATATAAATACATACCATGTAACACAGTTTATTGTACCCTGTTCGTGTACTTACAGTAAATAGAAACCAATATGCTTCATTCAGACCACGTATTTTGACGCTCATATCAGAATTACCAATTTATCTTCATTACAACCCCTTGCACTGTTACTGACAACCTTCTCAGAGCTACGCTCAAACATCACAGCAGGAAGATTGATGAGGCTTGCATATACTGATTTGTGACAAAAGCAAGGCACTTGAGAGGCACTGTTACTATTCTGATAGCACTAAGTTGGCTAAAAATTAGCTGCACTAAGCCAACACTCTGCTCCCACTTCTGCTCCTCATTAATTATGGTACATGACTCAGACCTTGAAAGGCTAAGGCTGTTGTAATAGTATTTTTAAACCTATGGTCTTCAGTTGCTTTGTCACTCTTCAAGGGTTTTAAAGTTGTGACCATGCTTATTAGAAAGTATTTTAATTCTTTAGTGAGGCTTTGAATAGAGAAGTTTTCCATGATGACAAATGTTAAAAGATAATTTCAGAATGAATCTACAGTGGTAAATTTAAACATAGTTTGCAGGAACAGAGAAATACTATGGATACCATTTTCAAAACTGGCTAAATGCCTTAAGAGCCTGCACCACGTGTTCATCAAGGAGAGACTTAATAGCCTCAGCCCTTTAAAAGCACCAACTTATTATACACCGTTATCAAGAGGATGAAGAGGCCATCTGACACTACAGACGATTTATCCCTCCAATCACAAAGTTTCAGAGACTGTATCTAGAATTGCACACTAAAGCTGCTCTTTTGGCTCATTCTTTTGCTAAATACAGACCTTGCCCCAGCAATTCCCAGCAAACTCAACTCCCCAGAGGTGGGTGCATTTTGCAGAGGCTTTCCATATTGGATGCGTAAGTAACCCAGCATCTACAACAGTGCCTTCAGAAACCACTCAGGGTGAGAAAGCATGTGCTCAGATCCACTTGCTGAGCTGAACACACAAGTCAGTGAAGTGCAGCCTGGATTCAACAATCCTCTCCCATCAAGTTGCACATGTACACTGGAAAGCAGACCAGGGATTATTCATATTCTGGACATCTCACAATCAGCTGACACACACAAGGATGCAGATCCTGCATGAAATGGTTTAATTTTTACACTTGTTATCGGATCTTCACCACTCCAGCAGCCGTTTGTGTAAAATCACACAGCAAAATCAGAGTTTGTAAAGCTGTCAGATCAGGATTAGGAGGCATCTACAAAAAGTTTGGGCAGAAAAAACAGCCAGACTGCTTTCTGTGGTTTTCCATAGCTCAAACTCCACTAATATTCACCACTTCTAGCTGCTTCTTTTTAGTAAATTAGTATAATACAAGAGCTGATAAAAGTTATCTGTTAACATAGAAATTATTAGAAGGGAACACATACCCAGAAGAAGGAGGAAGTAAAAAAAGGAAAGAAGAGGATGATGTGTCCTATTATTGAATGAGAATAAAGACAGATTACCTGATACTGGCAATTGCACCTCACTTGGAAATACATCACTATTTTCATTTACTTGCAAAGCAAGCAGGTAACTGAGAATTACATTTCTTGTTTCAGATGGATATTTAAATACTTCATACCAACCACAGAATCTTTAAGAAAGTCTATGAAATACAACAAATGATTTTGGCTTGCTTCATGTGAGAAAGTAGTGTAATCAAGTGGTCATTTTCCTCCCGTCTCAGGTAGAACTATTCCATTAGTAAGAATCCAGTAAAGTAAGAGACCATCCTGTATAAAATCCAGTGACATCCAATTTAAACCTAAGCAGAAAAATTCTACCTGATAACAAGCACTGAATAAAACAGGCAGCCTTGCAAGACAGTACAAATGTGTCAAAAAAAATTAAGCCCTCAACTCGGGAGCAGAAAAAATACAGCACTGATAATGCTACAACCAATGAAAAGTCTGGGAGAAGAAATAATTTTTTTTCCTCCTCTCCAAAAGCCCAAAACAAACAAAAAATCCCAACAACCTTCCCCAAACAACATCACCAAAACAAAAGATCTCAAGATCTCGATTATTATAATGGGGGGGTCTGTTTCTGACTTCATCCTGCATCTTTTGACTCAGGGTCTAGACACGTTTCTGTGCTTACTTTGGGACATACTCTTCAGTAAGTGCGAATCCTTTGACAGCAGCCTTGGGTACCATTAAAAAAGTCATGCGGACACAAGTCTATACATCCAAAGAAAATAATTAAAGGAGGACACAAGAAGAGATGCACAGCTCACCTGGGCTCAGTACTTACTTTGCAACAGAATTCTTGTGTACTTACAAAGGGAGTCACTTAGATTCAACTTTCCTAAGCATGGCAGCCTTAAAAATATACATCCAGTCCTCGCATATTCCCTGCAATATGGACAGGGACAGACCACTCCAGCAGAGCCTCCCGAAGCCACCACAGGCAGTGGTCTGGAGACGAGCATTGGCACTAAACACAGTTACAATAACCAACATCTGCCATCTTATTTCACCTTGTTTTCACAACTTTCGTGAAAGAGGTGGAAATACTGTTAGTAATGGAATTTGCTCAGTAAGCACTGGCAAGTATGAGTATAGCATCCCTGTCAAATTCAGGTAGGGAGAAGACAGGCTTATTAAAAATAATTAAAAAGTCGTATCTAGGAAGGGTCTGTCAGAGCCTCACACACACACTGGGCAAAGGGGAGCAAGGGTTGCTAGGTCAGGCACTAATCAGAGCTTTTCAAAGGGAGCCAAGTTTGCTCTCTTTTACACCAGACAGACTACTGAAAGAAGGGTATGAAATGAAGCCGGAAGGGAAATACTGTACTACTGGGAGACCATGGTTGTCTCAGCAATTAAGGCCTCCCCAGGGGGTTAATTACACACAGAGACAGCCAGGCATTTTAGAAAATGTTTTCTGAGCATGTCACAAGAACAAGCACAGCTTGGCCAGCCTGGCTCCGGATCCCCAGCAGTGTATTTGCTCTGACCCCCAGGAACACACAGTGTTTCGTTGGCAGCTGATCTGGTCATCGGGACCGTCTCCCTGCCAGAGTCCAATCCCTTTTCCTGCACACCACTCCCAGGTGGGTTTTACACCAGTGTGGTCCTCTCACTACTTCTCCAGGACACTCGGTTCAGGTGTTCCTCTTCTCTGTAGCTTGCCCTCCACTCCCCATTTGCAAGTCTTGAAGCACCCTATAACACCAATTTCCCTTTAGTGCATCTTCAGTCCTCAAAATCTTGCAGATGGTTATTTTTTCAAATGCAAAAAAATGCAGGGGAAGGAATATATTAACTTGTATCGGTGACTAAAGCGCAATTCCTATAATTAATTATTTTTTTTTCTTCTTGCTATTAATAGTAACACTTCCCCATCTGTATGGGAATCCTCTGGCAAATGTGAATTTGGCATGCTTCACTGAGGTCTCGGAGGCAAACACATAAATACAAAAGAGACTTGCAGACCTAAGATTCTCATCAATAGATACATTTCAAAACCAACGCAAATTTATTCAGTTTGCAATCTTCTCTGACAGTATAAACTGGAAAGCTTGCAGTTATTGGAACACACGATTACTAACTTTCCAATTTAAATCCTTAAAAGGGGAAAATCCTTTTATTTCCCTCCATTTATTTATGGCCTGGAATGTGTAAGAATAGACAGTGAATAATCAAGAAAAAAAACCCTGCAACTTGTACAGTAATAAATTAACCCTTCTCTCCCATGTTCTGCACTAACTAAAATAATTTGGGATTTTTAACAAACAAAAATAACCATGGACAAAACAAAATATATTTCACTATATTTTGCTGCCAGATGGTGATTGCATTGGGAGCTATTTTGTCCAGATGTTTTTTAACTTGTATGGATTTGAAGAGAATTTCCAAAAATACATAGTAGGAATGATTGATTATGTGGGACAACATGGTTCTTTTTTACTTGCACCAACACAAATCAAGAATTCCTTATTTCACAAAAAGATGAGAACAGAGTCAAAGATTTTCTACCCAGAGGAAAAAAAACACAGCATGGTGTACAGCAATGTGAAAGAAAACACATGTGGTAAACCCAGTAGTTTACAAGTGTATCACTCCATGTCCAACATATGTGAGCTACTCATATAAAGAGAAACATTCATCAAAGGGCCAAGGGAATGGTTTAGACACCGTTTTTAGAGGGCAAATTTAACCTGAAAATTGTTGTTGATAGCCCCAATAACTGAAAGCTTCATTGATTCTGACGATGCAGTGAATGTGAGCAAGGTCAAAGTTTACTTTCATCCAAAAGAACAGTGCGCATGTTAGATCAGAGATGCAAAACTTCAAACATGTTTAATCTGAGAGACTGAAAATCTTGGCAGGGTTGGGGTGATTCCAACAATTTTTTAAAAAGTCAGATATTCTATACTTCTATCACAAATAAAATGTAAGTGTGACAATAAAAGATTTAACTGAAGCAGGTTAGAGGTGGAAAACAACTGCTGTGCATATTTGTTCTATTTTTTCCTGTGCTTGTGAATTGCAAAATATATTATTTCTTCTGCATAATCAGGCAATTCCCAGCTTTGTGCGAGTCTGTCATACATTGAGAGAAGGAAGAATACCACTCTCCTGGAACAGGAAGAAGTGATTTTAAACTACAAAAATCAGTTAACCTTTTAACATATATTTCCCACTTAATCTTACCTCCAAAAAATGCTCTGCTTGCTGTTCCCGATCCAATTTTCTTGATGTTGTTGTAATCAGACCTGTGAAAAAAGGATGATATTTGTCAATACCCATTGAAAAATATGTCTCTATCGACCAGAAGAAATAAACTAATTTTCATACACTCAAAGGGCAAAAAAAATAATCTATTTGAAGCTATATCAGACACAGATTTCTTGACATCTGTCAAGCATTTTCTTTCTCAGTCCAGCCACTATGACTTTCTGACTAACAATGAATCTTTGAAGAAAAATGTTGTGAGAAAAGTAACTGGAAAAGTTAGTTGTGTATCTAACTTAACGTGCCATATTCATTACAGTAAATAAAAAACCCCACCAACTTAACAAAAGATTCACTATTTGTCTATAATTAATTGCTTCAATGAATCATTTGCATTTGACTGAAATCCATCCGTAAAAAAACTCATTAAAGATTTCAGAGTTCTCAAACAATTAATGGGATAGGATGCTGATTACTTCCATGCCAAGAATACTTGACAAAGAAGGCTATTTCTATAATAACTACTTGTATACATGATGATTTCCAAATGTAATCATTCTAATGCATTAAAAGTTTTGTACTACAATTTCATCAATTTGTTCCATGCTCAAATTGAGTCTTTAAAATAAAGTACCCTTTTACATGAGGATGATCAAGATATCTTTTTTTTTAAAAGCAATGTACTTTCACAAATGATTAAACTCTTGTGAGATTTATATGAAGGAAAGAAAATTAAACACTTCCCAAGTTCCCGCAAGAAAAACAATGTATATCTCCTATGAGCATAGCTTAAGTTTTTTATTTTGTTCTCACTAGAGATTTAAAGGGCATATTTGAGTTTTCCCTCATACAACACATTTCGTTGAATACAAAAATGCATCATGTGCTTGCTTTGTGATAGATTGTGACGAGTGTAAAGGGACCAACTTTTCCTAGAGATAAAGCTGGTTTTGGAGACAATTCCAGTGGACAAAGTCAGTCTCAAGAATTCCTCGTCTCTAAGATTACCAAGGAAGACAAGAAAATAAATACTCCCTGGATTACCTATTACACTGATTTATTTAATCAGACCAGCCAAACATCTAAACACAAATCCATTATGACCTTAATTTCTTAAAGAAATCCCAACATCAGCAACATTTTACATCTACATAACACCTTTAGTCCCAGAAGGCTTCTACAGCTACAGCTCCTCATACACTGCTGCCTTCTCTCTGAAGGAATCACTTTATGTATTCTGGTGAGAAGGGAGGAAATATTACTTGAAGTAATGGGATGAAATGAACAAAGGCAAGTCCACTCTGCTTCCAATATGTCAGACTTGTTACCAGATCTATTAGACCACAGAAGTGACACCCAAGGTGAGGTCATAGAAACCAGAGTGGATCATTACAATTGCATGGAAGAACCTGGTGCTGGAAAAAGCCTGAAAAACCAGAACTGGTATTGCCTGCATCCAGCGATTGTAAGTATTCAAAACAGTTACACCATATGGGAGATATCTACTCACTGCATGAGTTTAAACAGACATGACAGCACGGATGACAAATTGGTGTCATTCACACAAGATCCCCCCATGTCTAGAGAGAATGCAAAGAGACAGGGAACATGTTCCTAATCGTGAAAGAAGTTCAGTCCCAATAAACTGATGAAATAAAATTTTCAAATTTGAAATATCCCTGTTCATCACGTGTGTGGTCACTATGGATATTTATCAAGCACAACCTAACCACAGTAATGAATGTGATAACTTTTACTTCACCTTCCACTTCCCAATGTGCCACTGTGAACTCCACCCGTCGTCTTAGGCAAGAAATGTGTAGCTGTAAATTATAGAAAGTCTCTGTCCTCATCATCTTCTTCAGGCAGATAAATTCACGTTCTTGTTAAAGACCAAGAGCTAACATCTGAAACCGAATGCCACTAATTGTCAGAATGAGCAGTACTTGTCTTTCATTGGTAATACTAAAACTACTCCATGTTCTCCTGCTACTGCTCCTCCTCAGAAAGTTACTGTTATCACTGAAGGATTTTTTGTTTGTTTCCTTTTTTTCAGTGTAAAGCCTTTTGGACTGCAAATAATGGTCAGAGTGCCTTCAGACTTGAATTTCCTTCTAAAAGAGGTGTATGAACATATGGCAAGCCTCTGCAACAGAACTGCCTATGCTTTAAACATAGCAGATCTTAACAGATTTAGCACCCAGATCTAACAGCTGGTCCTGAAGGGCAAGTAACCAGACCATCACCATCGGTTCTGCAGACCTGATCCTGAAGTATGGTGCTAGCACAACTAGTTGGTTTTGCTTTAAAGAGTGTTCTGCATACAAGTGCCAGTTCCAGGCATTAGGTGGTTACAATACACTATAGAAATAACTGGTCATTGCCACAGTCACGGGGCATCTAGTTTTCATTCCTGTTCTTTGAGGAACTCCCATCTGACACTTCCACATACATTCCTGAAGTCATGGACAGATCACATGGTACAACACTACTGTTTAAAATATGATTACACACAAAATCAGGTCTCAACTACTTGATGCTGATATTTATATAACTATGGTCATACATTAATATGGATGTGAATCTGGTCCTTTCAGATTATAAAACTGTATTTCAAGGAATTTTGTTTAAGACCAGTCATCAAAACTGAAAGAAATAAATACATGCCAGTTATGTCTAAGACTACCCACAGCTTTACCACTCCAGTCTCAAAGAAATTAATTTCATGGGTTTTATGAAAACCTTGCGGTGTCCATCCATCCCTCCTGTACCCAATACTCCATGCCATAGATACATAACGATTGTAATATTTGGCAGGATGCAGAACTTTGAGATACAGGGGCAACTGAGAGAAACTTGGCTTTGCACAAGAGAATATATCCCCGTTTTAGTTCTTCTCTAACTGTATTAAATTGTCAAGCTCTGTTATGGCACAAAGGCATTACCTAAAGAAAATAACTCACAGACTAAAACACACCCAAAGAAAGGATGTTAGGCTGCACTGCTGGTTATGATATAAAATCGCAAGGGGACAACGATAAAAAAATGACCCTTTCTTTTTTCCCCATCTTCAGTATGTGCTGTAGCTCTTCTAGACACAGCCATCTGGACAACTGTCCAAAGCCAGCTGGGAAATATAGCACGCATTTATCACAAAATAGTCAAAAATACTAACAAGCTTCAAAAGTCATAGCACACCTCTCAAATGGTTTCTCTCAGATTTCCACGGAAACATCATGGTCCTGCTAAGGGCAGGAGATATTTATAACTGTGATGATTCTTTAAGAGCAGCCATGAAAATGAAAAGGAAAACTGGATCTGATAGAAAAGTTATTTACAATAAAACCATCAGCTCAAAAGCAAGGTTATGTGATTCTATTCCCAGCATTTCATACTTTTCTTTGACTTTCTGAGTGAAAACATCTCTCTGTGCATCCTGGCACATCTGTTCCTCATGTCATAAAAACAACCTGTTTCCTCAAACTCCAAAACATTGCTTGACCCAATATTTCAGCTTGGAGACAACTACATAACTTGCTTTTCTACAATACCTGTTACTGTTGCTATTGGAGTACTTCCCCCACCTTAATAAATGAAAATTATTGTTCTCCTACTGTTACAGAATTCAGAAATGCTGGAAGGTGAATAAGCTCACCCCATACAACATGTCTCATTATACTGCAGGACACAGTGACGCGTCCCAGCTGACACCGACTGGGAAACATACTTCCAGCACCTCACTGTACACTGAATAGGTGGCTCATCATTGCCTCCTGCATCATTCCATTTTAAAAGGAAACTCGACATGTGGATGGAGAAGAAATAGCAATGTCCTTCACCCCAGCACCTTATAATCTGGCTGGGAGAACCAGAAATGTGGGGTGGGCAAGCAGACCTGCCTTACAACTTAGGTGCAGCCCCTGCGACACAGGAGAAAGAACCGGACCAACACTAAGAATATACTTCATACATCAGCCTATACAATCTTCAGTCAATGCATCATCTTGGAAACAAATTACCAGTTATTAGGGCTCAGATGCATGACCAAGACATTTGAGCAACACTTAGCACAACACTGATGCTTGGGATAATGCTTTTAGTGCACTGACATGAAAAGTGAAAAAAAGAAAAAGTTCAGTGAAAGAGATCAAAACCTACCTGAGTTACTTCGCATTTGCAATGAGTGAAGGATGCAGTTACTAGAGTGCAAATGAAGAAACATAACTTATTAGCAAATAGTAACTTGATCATAGGTCTGATGTCTTAGAGTTAATGCTAGGTGTGTGTGCGGACACATGCATGCATGAGTGTGTGGGTATACATGATTGAAGGTAACATAAAATTAGGAACAGTTATGAATTCGACAGTACAACTAATAATTTATAATTTTTTTTTTTTTTTTGAAAACTGCATCTTTATTAATAATAAAGCCAGCACAACTGAAAAGGAGAGCAGCAGCTTGTTGGTTCTATTGTATGACCTAAAATATACTTTGTTATTCAAAAGTGGCATAATGTTTTGTATCAAACTGAGTCTTCTGTGATGTATTATATTTTTTTTTGAGCAGTAGTTCATTCTGCTTCGATGCTTAAACTTGTGGCTATGCTAAATGTTTATATCTAACAAATACCCAGAAGTACACATTGCTCTTTGATGATATGCAGGTAATATGCTCAATCTAGTGCAATTCCACTGCAGTCAAAGAAGCTCTGTAAATTTATGCTAGCTTCTCTCAAATGAAGGTAATCTTTGCTTTTTTTTTTTTTTTTAGTCAATACATGAAGAAACTACAGAAAATTATTAACTTATTTAACATAAACAAAGTAAGGCAAACAGACTTCTATTCAAAAGTAATTCAAGGTCAATATCTTTCATTTTACAAAAAATCAGTAACTATATATCTATTTACATATCCAAATCATTCTTTCCTCAGGAGCTTTGATAATGCCATGTAATCGTACCAGAGCTCCAAAATTTGATTTGAATTCTGACATCTTTGTTTATGTTCATCTTTATGAAATTTTATTTTGTACATTACTGGAAATATATTTTATAGGATGGCCTAAAGCAAAGACACTTATGTTTATGCTCATTTTTATTATTAGCTTGACAATAAATGCGGGATAACATGCAAGCAAGGTGAGAATCTTAAAAAACGCAGACAATATAGCAAATAACACCTTTTCAAATCTTAGGTAAATTTGATGCTGATTAAAGTGAAAGTGAAAACTGAAAATGGGGGAAATTACACCAAAACTACACTAGCCCAAATTGTCATCTGAGGATCATGTATTTATTGGACAAGACTATTTTATAAATTCCATAAATTATCAACTAGTCATCCAGAGTAGACTATGCACATAAGCCCTAATTCATATGCCAGAAAAGTTAAGTGTTTCTTTGTTTTCTGTTCTGGAAAAGTCAAAGCATTCTCTACCTCCATTCTTGCAGTCAAAAAAGGTGATGACACCTGGACAAATGTAAACCTGCCTGTTAACTCTGTCTTCAATGCTTTAATTAGAGTGGCTAATTGCCAGTTAGGATTTTCCAAGTGAATAATCCATGCTCTGCCTTCAGTGAGCTCTCTTGTCCTCGTACAAATAAAACCTCTCCGTGTCTCTGTGTGCTTAAACTGATTGACCATGCTATACAAATACATACATATATACTGTATATACAGTCAAATATTTGAGTATGTACATGTATACGTGTGACATTTTACATACACCCAATAAGTTGACTATTAAAATTTATCCTAAAATACATATATTTGCAAAGGTGTATTTAGCTCTGAGATTTACCTGTGTTCATTCTTTCAATATATGTGCAGTATTTGAAATATTTGTGTTAGAAACAAATTAATTCATGGACTTAGAGAGACACAGAAGAAAAATTCACCAAGGGCTGTTAAATGCAAAGGCTATGGCAGAGGAAATGTCTAAGCACTGGGAAGCCTGAACAGTAGTACACAGAGGGAAACATTGCTGTGGGTTTGCTTCTTCTGATGCTTATTCTCTATACATTCAGATCAGCCCACGGCTGTAGGTGTGACAGTGAACTAATCTGACCTTTGGCTTAAAGAAATTCACATATTTTTCGATACTATGGCACTTCGAGACCAAAAATCAGTTTGCCACAGGCTATTTTCTAGCACAGATTGAATTTCCCTAATATGGCTATGAAGCCAAGGAAAGTTCAATAGCCTTCTCCTGATGAAATTAAATTATTTTCATTCAACCTGTGGATGGATAGCCTTACCTGAGCTGTTTCCTGAAGTACTGCTTAAAAGACAACTGAATCTGGTATGGAGAGACAGCATATTTTACTGCTGTCTCTGGAATTGTTGCAAATTTTATGGTATAAAGAATAATGTTTTTTTTTTAAATGAAATTTTAAAGAAGTCTTTTATTAATTTCTCATTTCCAAACCTTGTTTAGATGAAATATGAACTGAGTATATGACAGGTAAACAAGCAGGCTAAAGTAAAAGATGCCAAATACATTTCTCTCTTTTAAGCCGAAGGCTGAGTGTCTTCATAGAGATAGGAAGGTGAGGAAGCCAAGTCTTCCCTTTCTCCAGCAAAAGACTAACAGGATACAATTTACTCCATATTTTACTGTCCATTATTAAATCACCTTTTTTCTTCCTGCTATGCATAGTTATAAAAACCATTTCATTAAAAAATACAAGTGTGGGATGGGTTAGAAGTATAACTAGGGACTTCAGGTTATTACGCAGGGTTTGATGGTAACCTCAGAATATACTGCTGGGCCGCAGGTCACAGCAGCACATGCTTTACGCCCTCATCGTTTGCAGTGGATGTAGGGTCTTTCCCTGGGACAGCCAGGCAGCACAGGGCCATATATGCCAGGGCTTATACATCACACCCACACAGAGATGGTCTGGATGGATTAGCCAAGGTCTCGTCTGAAAGCTTTCTAGACGCCTAGATGCTGAGGGAAACTCCCTTCTCATCAAAACATTGATCCTCATCTTCAAAGAAAACAATTTTGAAATGGAAACAAGAATATAAAATTAGGAAGCTTTCTCCACAGAGCTCCTGCGCCCCTTAAGATGCTCTGAACATCCTGCAACGCTCATGCTATCTCATCTCAGTCCAAAGTGGATGTGCTTCCCAATCTGCCTTTCTCAGATACTGAAAGGACCAAGGATACAGAAAGAAAACCACAGGCAGGTGTCAAAGGAAATGTTCCCCATGAAAGCTCTGCTTGGGGACAAAAATGCCTTGGGAGTGTTTGATGAAAATACAGGCCTTCTAACCCATGAAGTTAAACAGACAAAAGAAAGAAGTAAAACAAACACTGCTTTTCCAAAAATATTCCATGAATTCACCGACTGGTTATACCCACTGCTCCTTCACCAGAGCCCCAAGGCTGAATTTGCAGACATTCATATGGGGATGTATGGGTTTACTGATGAGTTTACTAGAAATCCCAAATATTTATTAACAGTACACACAAAGGTATGAACACAGCCTTTTCATACATATACTGAACACAGAAAACAGTACATATCTGTTGAGAAATATAGCCATCAGCTGTCAACTGTGCTGCTACTCTTTGAAAGTAAATTTAGGTCTTTACATGGAAAAAAAAAAAGGGGGCAGCCACAATAACTAGCGTTAGGAATTCCACCATATATTCATGAAAGTAAAACTATCGCATATTCCTAACCACAGAAATGTCGAAATGAATAGCAATAACCAGGGTAATTTTATTACCCACAGGCAGTGAGAGGCGTTGTAAACACTCTAACAGCACATTCATCTCCTGTAATAAATTAGAGATTGACAAAACGAAATTGAATTTCAAAGATAAATGATAGAAAACGATGTACATTTTACTTGGAGATGTAAACAAACATATCATTTTATATAATTACACATGTAAACCTCTAATTTAGAAAGGCTGTATTCTGATCTAAATGAATGATACTTCACTGAACAAGAAAGAGAACCCACCAGGCGAGCCTGTGCAATTACGTGGAGCACTGCTGCTTTATTGTTTTTCCTGAGGTGACAATGAGAGTGAAACGACCTCTTTGAAACAAGCCAGGTATAAAAAATGATTGCTTTTAAAAACAGTTACATTTTCTAATGTGTGGTTATGCCTGGGAAAAAAAAAAATTAATAAAGGACAAGCTGAAGTAAAACCTTTTTATTCCTCTTTGGTTGTCCCTTCTGTCTCTCGTCAAGAGTTCCCCCAGCTTATTGCTGAAAATATCAAAACTCTGCACAAAATGCACAGCAAACATTTACTTCAACGAAGAATTTGGATTATGCTTTCCTTTAAAGGCAGATTCTGGCTTTTTTTTGTTCCTAGAATATGTTTAAAATGACAATATGGTGTGCCAGTCTGTTCAGCCTGGTGGAACAGGGGACTCAGAGGGACTCCCTTTCATCCCTTCGAATCTCAGCCAGTGCAGTCCTCAGCAACTGCAGGCAAAGCCACCACTCTTGTAAATATTCCTCTCAATTTTAAAAGTGGCCAGGTTTTCTATTCCCCATATTCATCCTGAAAGGTTGTTTGGGAACATGACTGCATGGTTGAAAGCCCCGATTTCCAGACAGACTGCGTTTATGGGCAATTTGCACTTTCATTTTGGTCAACTGAACAAGCCAAGCTCCTTTGGCTTCCTCTCACCTAATGCATTTGCCGTTGCCCTTCTTGCATTGCAATTCCATCCCTCATCCTCCCCAGCCTGATGGAGGGAGGCTGACCACCGCGCTCCAGATAATGTCTACACAGCCCCACTAAAGCAGCCTAACTACCGCCTCCAGTGAACCCACGTCTAGCAGAGAGCAACAATCTTGTTATTAATCCTAAAATGTATTGTTTCATTTACTCTGATAATGCATTTCTAGCCTTCAAACTCCCAGGGATCCTTCCTTTCTGTTTTTTTTCCCCCCAACCTCTCCTGTTTGGATGATGTCTGCCAACTCTGGAAAAGAGCAAGCTCCCATTTTTTGAAGCCAGCATCATTGAAGAAGCCACCAAACAAGATCATTTATCTAGCCAATACTTGAAATAATCTGTTAATGTGTGCCTTTCAGCATGCAAATTCCTCTTTCAAGACTCATCATTTTTATTTTCTCTTTAGCCAGACCCATACGCACATATCAATTTGACTATTAATCTCCATGTCCTCGTACCTCATAAATTCTGCAGTATAACCATATCAAATGCATTACTGAAACCCATGTAGATGACACACAGAGCATTTCTTAGGACATCATTTATCTTACCAATGACATCAAGATAGGCTGATACGATTTACTTCTGGTAAACCCGTGAGCACTTTTATCCCATTTTCTATTTACTTCCATGTTTTTAATTATACTGTCCTTCAAAATACATTTGAAAGCCTTGCAGATGACAGAGGTCGGACAAACAGTTCTGTGACTGCAAGGCTTATTTCTTCACCCTGTTTTCCTGCTCTTTACCACTGACATTTTTTTATTTGTTATCTCCCAGCTGTATGCTTCAACTCCCAGATTTGATAATGCCCATCAAAAGTAACTACTTTCTACAGGAGTTCAACTCAAGATGCACATTTCTGGAGTGAAGATCACAGTTATTCTTACTTGCCAGAAGAGTGATGGCAGTGAATTGGGTTTGGCCAGGAAGAAGCCAAATCCCAAACAGCTGTGGACAGCAGGATGACATCTGCAAACGTGCCTGTATCAAACCACAGCAACCACCTGACTGGGGCTGCTTTGGATCATAAATAGCTTCAGGCATCTCAGTGAAGTGCCTGAACTCAGGTGGGATGAAGCTACTGCTCAAACTGCAACCCCAGAAAGCCTACCCTCAAAAATGATCCCTCAGGGACAGGGTGGTGAGCCACCATCAAACACAGAAAGTCTGCAATCCCACAGGTGCGATTTTTAAATGAAAAGACTGATAATACTGAAAGCGCCCAAGCTGCACTGGCTCTTCTAGCACAACTGATGAGCAATTTCTCTGCGGTGTCATTTCAGCCTGAGTCATCTCTTAGGGCTGTGATGCTCTGAAACAACTGAGAAAATGCCCTTGAGGGACTATCATGCAGGGGCTTAGCTCTCCAAAAACACTTCATACAGAGGTTCACGGTTTGTGGGATAAGGAGGTTTTCAAGTTCAAATCTTTTATTTAGGCTGAAATGAATACATAAGAATAGAAATAGCATTCATATCTTCTTTTGTTTTCTTCCCTTATAAAGTGTAGTGCCGCCTCAAAACCTAATTGCTGATACGATGCCTCAGCACAGATTTTAACATCCCCCTACATCGCTTTCATTTTCAGGGAGAAATTACAGGATTCTATTTGGGTTATAATTAGCATATAATTATTACTGGCAGGAATAGCTATAAATATATATAACTGGTGGCTAGCTTAGTAACCAGCACACATAATCATTATACAATTTTCTTTAATTTTTTTGTGCACAAAGGCCTCATAATTCTGTAAAAGCGATGACTGAGCCTAACAAGACTCTGGTTATAATTTATGCTAATGAATTTCACTGTTTGCAGGAGAAAAGACTTATATAACATCCGTGGTGGGGGTAGGTGGTGCCACTTTCTGTGGGAACGGGCTACGCAAATACTCTGTACCTTGGGCCTGAATACATCATGAATTATTGTTTGATCTCTTTCCTCGGCATATTATGACAAAGAAAGGAAAAAATAATAATAAAACAGTCTCCAATGTACACTTTTGTATAACATATGCATAGGTCACAGCGTGCTGAAGTCCTGGTATTTTCCATTCTCTACTGTGGAGGAGGTGTGGAGGGTGAGAGGGCACAGCTGTCAGTTTTTCCTCCTAACTTAGACGCCCTCATTACCTTCTAAAGAGAAATGATTTTGCATTCTTCCACACACACCCTCAACCGAGCACTGTTCTTGACAATTGAAAAACAATGCTGGGTTTTCTCCCAACCACACTCAAATGAAAGGCATCGATCCCTCATTACCAGCAATCGTCTCCACCTCAGCAGAGCCATAGGGCTGGGAGAGGGGTGCCTTGTGCTAACTGCATATTCCCCAGGTCAAGTCAATCTCATCTTCATCTCTAATAAAAAAATGATTCATTGGCGAGGTGACCTTCCTGATCCAGAGGCAGAACGCAGAGATGTGGAAAGAAGCCTCATAGAAAAGATATATAGCCTTATTTCATGACATGCAACTCACAGATAGACCCCAGCACTGTCAAGATCCATTGCCCTTCCCAAGGTGTTCTCCTGCCTAGAAACCATACTGAGACATCTCTTGTTTGGTTTCCAGCTCATCCTCTATCTTGGTCTGTAACCTTACATGAGACATTCTATATCTCTGTGCTTCAGTTTCCCCTCCCATGGGACAATTGATATCTTTCTTTGTAAAGTGCCTTGTGTTCTATAATGAAAAAAATGACGTGTAAAAGTAAGATACTAGTATTAACTAACAATCTCCTAAAGCTCAGCCATAACAGCACTAGGCATTTTCCAAAATTTATTGTTAAGTAAAGAAAATAATTTCTTTGAAGACTAAAACTAATTCCTTTGCTTTTCAGGGTATTCTGCTTTCTGTTTTTTCAGTTCTCTGTGCAGAGATTTATTTAAATTGTTATCAATGTGTAAAATATAGCATTAGCTCTAACCTCCTACCTCAGTGGCTCAGCACTTAAAAAACAGCAAAAATGCACTGTAAAACTAGAACAGGAGCAGTAGATGCTTTTCTCTGAAAAGCCAGTCCAGTACCTCAGCCTTGCTGAGCAGCTGTCAGTGGAGAGGCAAGAGTGGGTCCTGGGTACCAGTAAACCTTTGGCCGAGGAACGGGAGCAGAATCAGTTATTTGCAAAGAACCCTCTCTTGCTTTTGACACCAAGTGAGAGGTGGGATCCTCAGGCTGAGCTCCTTCCAAGTGCACAGGCAGATGGTGCAGAGGAAGGATAAGCACACCCCATGTTCAGTTGCTCAGTCGGCGGTCTCAGTGGCATCCCAAGCACCGTCCCTGCTGGCTGCCTTTAAACAATGACATTGATTTATTTGTAACTCCCAGAGTGAGGGGGGAAGAACCTGAAGGGACCAGGGTGAAAGTATAGAAGGGATGGAGGAATGAGGTGTGCACTGGGGAATGATGTGAACTTGCATCAGTCTCAGCAGAGAAGAAGGAAGCTGGGCGTGTTAAGCAAGCCTTTGCCACTGATGGGGCTGGTGACAGAGGAGCAAGGGCCAGCCATCACCTAATGAATGAGGACAGAGTGGTGCTACTACAAGGACTGCTTTTGGAACAGAAGATGCATCCAGAGGCTGTGACAAACTACTGCTGGAAGTACTGTAGCTGTAGAGACAACCACCACTTGCTTTTTACTTTCTCCTGACTGAAGCACAGCCATGCTGTTTTGCTCCATCACTGCTTATACACGTCCTTTAACCTTTCTTCCTTCTCCTTTTGACTCTTGGTTAGTGCACAAGACCTCATGCTCCACTTCTTCATCCTCTGAAGGTCCCAGATAACGATGTTCACCTAGCTGAAAGAGGGACGTGTGACCTGATCCAGGCCTCACCTGTGTTTCTTTCCTGGACACAAAAATAGGGCTCAGAGGTCCTCCCAGACCTGCACGGCAGAACTGTGAGCCCAAGGAGCTATCAAAGCTACCCCTCTAATCCTTCCTTAGTCCTTCCAATTGAGTAAATCAAGCCACCTTAGCTACCTCCCTCTTGTACAGATCCCTATAAAAAATATGAAGATGGATACGGATGAAATAGGAATGGAAACATTGTGTGTGTAAAAGCACCAAAAGAAACAAGAGCCAGGTTTCAAAGAATGGTCTGTATTGGTAAACCAGGGAGATGACTGACAGCAGTCAAACAGGTGAACTCTGAGGAATGTGCTGTTCACAGCTGGGCAGAGGGCTCTGATAAGGTCCCAGCATCGATGACTTGTCAGCAGAAGACCTGTGGTCTGGTAACAGGAGGAGGGAAACAAGGTTACAGCACTTCACATATACTATCATCCTAAGAGAAAAAGAAATGATAGCCCTAAAGATATCCAAGATGAGGAAATGAAGAAAGCAAGCAATGATTTACAGAGACAGATGAAAGAATGTGATGCAATGATAACTGCTAATTCCTAAATGTTTTAAAAGACCTGTCCAAAACTCACTTCCTTGTCAGTCAAGAAGAATCCAAGAGACACAGTGAGGACTTCAGTTTCCCACACAAGTCATCTTGGTCTCAGCACTTGGATACACATGCCCTGGTGTGGTGTGTAGGGTATGAGCGTGTAAATAGTTAAAACCACCTTACAGAGCAAGTTAAATAAAATAAAATGCCATTCTCCCTTCACAAGGTCTCACACTGAGTTTTGTTACGCTTAACTGTGACGCTCTTACTTCAGCTAGTTTTAATCTAGGCGACTTCTCAATAAAATGGATGCCACGTTTAACTATCCTGCTGACCACAAGCTGAGGAGAACCATGAGGATAATACACACACCCATTGTGAAACCTATTCTGTGCTAACCTATCATGACTCAAAAGCTGGTTGTTATTGCACTACTGGATACAAAGGCTCTGAAGCAGAGTGGGATGCTTGGTGTGCTCATTTGCATCTCATTACCCAGCATGCTCTTCCTCCTCAGAGCTATTTTCATAGTGGCATTGTTGTCCGAGCCCTGGGAACAAGTGGAAAGATTTGGTGACTTTGGATGCATGCAGTTCTTTTCTACTTGCTTTGCTCCCCCTTTATAATGAAAGGCTTTGCAAAGTAGTGAAAATGAATCAATTTTCCATTTTTAAGGCTGTATGGGTGGGGTTTTTTTTCAGTAGTTTAAGCTATCAAGAGCAAATCTTGAATTACAAATAAGATTACAGAAATGTGAGCCTAATGTTCCTCTCTACAAGGTGCTCAAGCATGAAGGTTTTGATCGGAGAGTAAGAAATGAGATTTAACTTCCTTCTGATTTAAGTTTCATTTGTACAAAGAACCTATTCCAGCAAAATGTGATTGCAAGCTCATTATTCAGTGAAGGGCAAATATCTTCAATCGTAATCCAGTAAGATCAGCAGCTTTCTCGGAGTGTTACAAGCCTCAATGAAGAGAACTGAACATACTGGCTTCTGTCATTGTCTACATGTAAGACTGTGATGATTTCACCCTGTCCAATTCATTTCAAAAGCTGTAGCTTCCAATTAAAAGTATAAGTTGTCAGCCAGAATAAGTGTCTATCATTTGAGCCAGAGCAGTTTTGGTTTCTGGCAGTTTTACTGCATCAAAGGGTTGATTTACAGATCAGTTACAAGTTTTTTATTCAGTACTAAAGGGAATAAAACTGCCTCAGACACAGGACTCAAAACAACACTAAGTTACTTAAGTTTTCCATAGTTCTTGCTGTTTTATCAAGTTGGAAATAGATCTTCATTCCTCAGTGACTTTATAGTTTTCAAGAGGCACTTCAAAATAATTTTTAAAAATTCCACAAAAATCTAAGAACCTCAACATCACGTTCTTTAACAGCATCTAGCACACAAAGATTACATTGTACTTCATAAATGTCAATGAATTCAGCACCAAAAGTCTGTGTGAGGTATGAGGTTAATCCCTGCAAAGGTTAAACAGATTTCTCCCGTTTTACAGACAAGGAATCTTAGCTTAAAACTACATGTTGAAGCCTGGTGCAAGCCATAGCAGAAGCACATTCAGAAGTCATCTTCAGTCTGTCAGGTGTGTGCTTTAAGAATGCGAGCAATTTTGAGACTCTTCCCTAAGAGAAAAAATAGCTAAATATAGGTAAAAATAATGTATGAATACATGACAGAAAGTCTCTGGACAAGGAAAAATCACGAGTTTCTGGGCGTTTAAGGCTAAGACTCAGAACCTCCTTAAAACACAGAAGAGCATTTGCTCCTTGGGCTTCATGTCGCAGGAGGCTGAGTGGCATTTCACAGCAGGATCCTGTGATGATGTGTTTAATTGTTTGTGATGTATAACCCTTGATGAATCAATCAGGCATTCTCACTCACCCAAATTATTCATTTTACTAGCAGTATTGTTTTTACAGTAATAGCATAGCCCTAGGTCTAGAAACTGGTCCTGTAGGATCCAAAGGGATCAGGGTATACCTGCTGTAGGTTCCTGGGATGTGCCTGGTGAAATTAAACAACCAGAGATAAAAGGCAAAAGAATTAGGTATTTGAAACATTTTAAGATGGAGAAAATCAATGTCGGCTTCTTTAAAGCCCAAATCTACGCAAGCACACTGCACTGACTGTGTTGGGATATCACAGAGACATGCAGGAACTGGGAGCAGTGACTGGAGACTGCTCGGCAGCTGGGATGGGGCTCTGTCAGAGCCAGGATAGGTGCAGATCTAATCACATGAACAACTAAACACAATTTTAAGAAGGCCATGATATCTGGTAAGAGTGACATACAAGTTGAGTGCACTGCTGGAGCACCTGGACAATCCTGGTTGCTACTGCACAGAGTGATGATGGTGGCACAAAACCACAGATGCACCGAGAGCTACAGTGGCTGCTTCTCTTCCACAGGCAATACTCCTACAAGCAGGCAGAAATGATGCGAGGCAGCAACAGTGCAAAGTAAGAAAATAACGAACAGTAGTTCATTAAAAAGTGAAACGAGCATCAGTTCATTAAAAGTTCACTAAGACACACTATGCTTGAAAATAATTTTGCTTTGTCAGCCAAAGGAAGGAAGACAAAGAAGTAACATTAAATGCACTTTTAGTACATGGAATTTTCTGAGTTACTAAGTATTCCCCCAGCCACACCACCAAAAGCCTTCTCAAAGCCAAGGGCTAGCGTAGGTACCACACACCAGAACACGACCCTGATTAACCAGTACAGGTAAGACTCACTGTACTCACCTACATCCCACCTGGCTGCCAAACATCCATGTACAGTCAAAGGAGAGAAGCAGGCACTTCTTAAGCATGATTTGTATGTTTTATTTTAGATATCCAAGATAAGAGAAGATAAAATGCAGTTTAGAGGTATATCTCTCTCTCTCCAGTCACTATACAGGCAGTTTATAAAATTAGCTCTGGTGCAGGTGACTACAGTTTGATAAGGGGAGTCCCACCCTCTGCGTCCTAAGGTATAAAACATAGCAGGCAAATGAGGGAGGTGGAGCGGGGCTGTCTCTTGTCCCAGGTCTTCTTGGATTTTGGGCTGTCAGCATGGCCTTACGGTATAAATTAGAGCAGCCCCAGAAAGCTGTGAAGCAGCTCTGAATCCCTTATTTTAGGTTACATCACTCTCTTTCCCACCACTGATATTTCTTGAGGAACCTCTGCTGGCTGGCCCCTTTCCATATCTTTGTGTGAGAAGGGACCTCTCCTGTCCCATGGCCTGAACGGTTCCCTCATCCCCTGGCCGTTGGAGGTCAAGGAGGGAGATAGCACCTGCGATCCCTATTTCTGCTGCTGAGATAAATTCAACATTCCGTTCAACTTTTATTTCTAGGTCAAGAAAACAATGATAGATTAAACACAAAAATAGCTGAGCATTCAGTCTGGAAGCTGCTGCAGCACTGCGCTTCCAGCCTGCGGGACCCCAGAGAGCCTCCTGCCTGACTATGCCAGTTATTGATTTTTGTACCAAAACATTTACACTGGCACAACCCCCAGTGAGTGCAATTATATGGGTATAAAGGTGCTTTATACTAGCATAGATTATGAGATAAACAAGCTCATTTATACCACTGTAACTGCATTCACTTCAGGGTATTTGTACCGCTTTAATGATACCAGTGTAGTTAAAGCAATGCAACTTGTGTCTACAGACAAGACCTCAGCCTAATGGTAATTAACACAGACATTTCCAGCCACCCTGAGCAGCTGAGGTTTATGTTAGAAATGGCAACTGACCCATAACAATTTGCAACAGCATCAGAAACCTCTATAAAACAGCTCCACCTTCAATTGCTTTTGCCACATTTGCAGGAAGGATGTTTATTATACCCCTTTTAGCAGGAGGCCCCAAGAGCTAAAAGTTGCTTGTGGCCACTTTTCTCTCGCATCTGGACAGCAAAACAAAAAAAAATAATCAATTCAGCCAGTGACATTTTGCTGTGAAAGAGCTAAGCCAGCACATAAAACGCTGATAAAAGTGGCGGTTAACCCTGTGCTACCCTTATTGTTCTTTATTCACAAGCTCTGAGTGCTGGAGCAGCCCATGGAGCCCGGGAGAAGGGGCTTTGCCATCTGTTGCTAGGGCTGACATCACCCCTGTTTGCTCAAGCATCGCTTCTCGGGGCTGTATTTGCATCATTAATCAGCGCTGGCCCTGTGCTGGCCCATTCAGCGGGGCCTCGGCTGTCAGCTCTTGAGCACCTTGCTGCAAAAGGGACCTGCCAAAGTGCTTGGCCTCACTTGGGGAGAAGTTTGGATATACATCAAGATTAATTTGGACAGAGTATTTGTTAACTCGTCCCGTGAGAAATTACACTCTGCACTGTATGTAACTTGACAAAGGGAGAAAAAGCAACCCCAGAAACCACCCCCCGCCCCGCTCCCATAAGCACCCTCCATGGGTTAAACGTAACTCCAAGCCACAGGAAACCAGATTGCCCTTTCTGCTGAGGCTGGATTTGCCAAGAGGCTGCTGAACCCATCAATGTGATAATGGATACACATTTTGCTTAGCTTCGTGCTCCTGGTCTCTTTATTTCTCTTCCCTTAATAATCCTAGAACAACCTCGTGGGAAACTACAAGAAATTCCTTGTCCAGAAAAAACTGAGGTTTAATAAAAAAATCTGCCAGTGCAGACAGGTGGGAATGCTGCCACTGGACAGTCAGGGAGCTGAGGCACAGAGGGGCTTAGTGACTTGAGCAAGGTCAAACACATAGACACGCATGAGCAAGGAAAGACCAAAGCGCTATCTGCAAACACTGCAACAGTACAGACACCAACTAGACACACAGACTCCTCATTTCCAACCATCTTCTATTTTCCCAAATGTCTGAGTAGGTCATGCAACAGTAGGATAAACAAAGGGCATGTCATGTTTAAAACATATACGGCATAAATATGGAAAATGCTTAACAAAACTGACACATATATTGAACAGGTTTCCAGAAATATGCAAAATTTCTATTTGGAGTTGTGTTTTCTCCTTAGGGATGAAGAGGGAAACATAAATACAAGTTACTTTTACAGGAAGCAAATCTGTAATTGAAAAATCAGTAATTCTTTAAATGTGAAACGGCAGACAGGACTCATCTTGAGACTAAGACACCTAAATTTAGGTGTCTGCGTGTGGCATAGAGAGCTCATCAGTACACGTTCAGCTCAGTTGCCTCCACTCAAGCATCTAGGGCTTTTGGTGCTTCTCCTGGCTCCCAGTTGTTGCACTGGAGAGACACAGCTCTCCTGCAGGTCCTGTGGATGCCTCAGGTATCACAGAGCTTCTCATTTAGCCCTCCATGCCCACGTCTGGAGTGCCTTCCTCCCAGTTCAAGGGAGAAAAAAAAAATGCTACTTTGCCTGCATGTTCCTGCAATACGATGATGGGGAAAAAATCACTGAAGAACAATTTGGTTTCCTACTTTCAGTGACCTTAATTTCATTTTCATCTTAGGTGGCCTGTTTTCCAGGCCCTAACTGACACCAAGCTGTGCTAATTAATACCTTCCTACACCGCTCAGCACCAGTGATAGCCTCCCTCCCAAGTTTTTTTGACAAAATTGGGCATCAAATGAAGCGCTTTTCTCACTGAATCTCAGCTTTCCAACAGTTGGGTTTTTTTGTGAAAAAAACCCACACCTCTTCATTACAGTGTTTTTAATTTCCATATTTTTTCTCTAAAATTAGGAGTTTGGATTTGAGGATCCCACTGTGCTGTCTAATAGTGTCTCTTCATGCCTTGATGCAGTCCAAGTTCCAACAGCCCTCATGTCCCAGAATCTCAACAGGACAAAACCTGCTGCTCAGAGGAAGTTGTCTGTGTGGGTTGCTCAGCCCACAGGAACATGAGCTGTAGAAAAGCTCACTGGTACTGATACTCTCAAAAGACCAAATATTTATTTTACATTTTGATTTCTCATCCCAAAAAATTCAAACTTGTATATGGCATTTTTAATGCTGGGGCGGGGGGAGGGGAGATGAGACTCAGGCTCTCCTGCACTATATACAGTGATATATAACTTTGCGGCATGCCATCAACTGAAAATTCTCCTTGCAGAAAGTGTTTCTTGGCTAATGACACATATTTGGTTTCTGCAGTACTGTCATCCCTGACTGTACAATATGTCCAATCTGGAAGCACTAAGGAGCTGAGTTAGACCCCAAATAGCCCTTGAGTGGTGAGTGCTCAGGGCTGCAAGCAGATACATCTATTTGCCTGCCCTTCTCAACACATAGCTACTGAGGACACCAGCCCCTGAGTGGGAACTGCTCACTTTTTCCCTGCCCTGCTACCCCAAGGGAGGGGGCAAAGGGTTGGCTTTGGGCAGGGGTCTGTAAGATGCATCAGCCACAGGAGATAGTGTGTCTCTGCTCTTGCTCCACGCTGCCACTTCTACAAGAATGACACCACCAGAATATACAGCCTTAAATGAAGTTGTTTGATAGCTCTATATCAAAACATCTTCTAACAGGGGAAAAAAACCACCCTACCTTTCGGTAATTTTACACCATGGCAGCACCATGCTGTCACAAGAATAGGATTAATATTTCAACTGATATAACAGAAACACCACACAGGATAAAAGTCATCTTGTCTAGTTTTGGCTAAGTAAATCTGGGTGTCCTGTCTAAACCTGTAATCTAGGTTTCTGCTGCAAGAGGCACAGGAGGGGCTGCTTGGCAGCCTGGACCGCTGCTCTCTGTCCACTACCTACAGGTGAGTCCACATGTCCGCCTTAACACAGATGCCTAACTCTGAAACATGACATTAAATAAGATTAATCCCATCCTTCATGGCCAGCAGCGCCACCACAAAAGCTGTCCTCACCGCTTCTTGCTCCTCTGCTCTCTCTCCCCTTGCCCATTCAGACATAATCAGCATGGCCCTGGGCAGCAGCACGCTGGTATTCAGAAGTCTTGGTTTCTTTTGGCAATTTAGTCCCGAGGTTTAGCTGTTTATACAGGAAGACTTAATGAGTACAGTTACTTGTGTGAAAACACAAGCATCTGTGGTTGTGAACATGGCTAAATTCAGCCTACAACCTCAGCTGTCAATAGTTTATTATCTTTTAAAAATGCTAATAAAGTTTAATCACATCCCCTAATTATAAAGGGACTATTTTGAGAAGTCTGAAAGAGGTGACCTGCACTTTTTGGGCTGGAGTGGGTCGCCATGTGACCTTCCTGTCACCCTAAGCATAACAAAGCAGAAATAATTGGGAAATTCCCTCCGATTGCACCTCTCAGATTGTGCTTGCCGCTTCTCAAGGCTGTCATCGCGCTGCCGCCTGCTCGCAGTAATCGCTGCTGGCACAGGACGTGCTCGTACCACGCTGCATTATTAGCAAGCTGTCAGACACCGGCGACGCAGAGCCCCAGTGCCAACACAGAGAGAGTTATAGGGGTAATAATGTTGTTCGTTAGGTAAAAATAACTGAACTTTCAGAGTAAAAAAAAAAAAAACCAACAACAAAACAAAACACAACACAAAACTCTAGTCTTTGGTTGAATGTTATTTTATTTCTTTCCCCATGCCGAGCTCAGGAATGGGTTTATGAGGTGGATACAAGCTGATGTTGAAGAGCAGTGATTTATTTGCAGAATTCTTTCTGCAAGCCTACAAGGGTTGCCGGGGCGGGGGGATTACTTGCTATGTTTTAATTGCTTTTTATAGGCTGGATAGTGCCTGTAAGCCAAACCCTGAGTGAGGACTTGAACACAACCTGTACCTCAAGGAGAGGAGCTCCAGGTGGCACCGTGGCTCAGACACATACTCCTGAGTCTCACCTACTCCCATGCTTCCCTGTTAGGTCCCAGAGGCAGTCACCCACAATGGACCTGTGACAGTAACACAGCCTGGCACGGCTCCCTCTGCCCGCGCTCCTTGGAGGGTCCAGAGGGAGGAGGAGAAGCCACCCACAGGGTCCCCATCCACCCACTCCCAGCAAGGGGACGGAGAAGTGAGCAGTGACCCCCTGCACGCCCGGCCCCATATTTTGAGCAGCCGGCAAAGGAGGGGGGGGGATTCACACTCTCAAGTAAAAAAATATCCATCACAAGTCAAAGTCCAGCTGTCAAACAGTTCATTCCTTTATACCATCTTCCCTTACATAAGGAACAGCCTCTCAGTTCAGTTTTCAACCTAACACCTCATTCAAATCTCTCCTGGAGCCCATAAAAAATCTGTGAAAGGCGGTAAATATTTCAAGAACAACTCCAATTTACTTCCCTCTTACCAACTTCTCAGCATACCCTCTCCTCCACTTCTCCTATTTCTGTTGTAAATCCAGGATACAGGAATACCATTAATTTGCAGCAATGATGCCTGTTCAAATATTACAAAGACAACAGGATAATAAAACAATTTACAAGTAAGGTGAAACACTTAACAGCTGACCTTCTCTCTGTGCCAATGAAATCACTAGTCAAAATTTCCCCTCCTGCAACAAATACAGCTCAGGAGTTTGGTTACTGTACCTCACTGCACAGTGCCTGCATCTGTGCATTCACGTGGAGTGCAGGGCATGTAGCATGGGATGGCATCATTCCAAAGGATATGTGCTGTATTAAATGGAAATAAAAGATGACCATATATTTCCTATCCTCTCCAAATGATCGAATATAAGATTCATTTACAGACACAGCTTAGGAAACTGGTCAAAATCTGTGTCGCTTTCAGCAACAACTGAGAAATATATTTCTGGAACATGTATTTCTTGCTTATACAAATGGTCAATACGTGATTTGAAAGAGGCATTTTAGCCAGCACTGTGTTTTAAACTGGCACTTAGGAGAACAGTTTCACACATGACCACCTGATATTGAAGACGTATTTTACTGAAATGAGTGAAAGTTGGGTAAATGCTGGACCCATAAGAGACAAATGATAATTCCTCTCCCCAAAACATCTCTGAGAAAGGAAACAGTGAACAGTATACTGGACTTGGGTGAGGCAAACTGAGTTTTGGCTCTGCCACACCAGCTCACTAGCCACTTGGCAAAGGGATAAATGATCACCCACACTCATTTCATCAAATCTCATCATGCTTCTTAGCATAGCAGTAAGACTTTATGTGATGTGCTGATGAGGGTTCTATCTTCACACACCAGAGGCAAAGGCCAAGACGAATGATCACCAGTAACCAGGGCTTGCATCTGCTGACCTGCACAGGGCTGCATTCTCTTCCATATCCATGCAAGGTCCACCAAACATCTAGGTCAAAGTATTGCTAGAAACTAGGAAAAGCCACAGCCTTGAATGACAACAGTGCATCAGCATGCCAGCAATGTCCCCCTCGGAGCCAGCTGGCCAAGCAAACAAATCCGCACCTGAACGAATTGTAGGTCACTGAAGTGAAGGCTCAGCAGGACAATTTGAGTTATTATGCACTTAGGCATAAGGGGCAAAACCATATTTCAATAACTACTTTAAATTTTCAGATGTAATAATTTGGGGTACTACACGTACCTTAAAGAAGGTATAAGATACCTTAAGTCAGTTTTTTAAAAGACTGAAAAACAGCATCTTGTGAAATCAGATCCCTGTTCAGTTTCATTTTGCCTGCCCCTAAACTGAAGTAACTATTCCATAATGAACTATTTTCATAATCAGTCTGAATTTAACTAATGACTTTAAAATAAGGATAGATAATACTGTGTGTTTAAATCTGGCACAGGGCACAACTCTTAGGAGTCAGTCCTATCTGCTAAATTCCTCTTTTCATGCTGAGGTCAGTTACAGATTCTACCAAATACAGTGTCCCTCCCTTTAACTGCTGAATGTTAAGTTTGTGCTTTTTTTCTCATGCTTTGCAACCACATGGCATGACATCTCTGGCTCCAGATCTCTGGCTTACAGGGAAGGACTATCTGTAGCTGAAAGCCATCTACTACACAAGAGCAGACTTACTGCTAGAGCCACTTCTTCACGCTCAGTGCTTGTGACTCCAGCTGTGAGAGGTCCAGGCAAGAGTGTCCACTTCTGCAGGCAATGGAAAAATGGAAAGAAATCCACAGCTGCCAGAGGACAAGGAGATACAACAGTTGAAGCTTCCTGAGTGATCTTTACAGACATTGAGGCACTATGAGAGTCTAGTTGCTGCTTCTGTTTAGATATTTAAGTTTTAGATGTTGAGTTTGGATATTAGGACAAAATTTTTCACTGAAAGGGTGGTGAAGCATTGGAACAAGCTGCCCAGGGAGGTGGTGGAATCACCATCCCTGGAGGTATTTAAAAACTGTGTAGATGCGGTGCTTAGTGACATGGTTTAGTGGTGGACTTGGCAGTCCTGGGTTAATGTTTGGACCTGATCTCAAAGGTCTTTTCCAACCTAAATGATTCTACGATTCTGTGATAACCTGGGAAGCATGTAGAATGGGGCAGAGTGGGGCTGAACAGTTGTAACTATTGTTCCTCTTTGGGTAGGTAAGGGGGGTAATCCAGACAAGAAAAATATGAACACATCTCTATACACATACATAGAACAAATGCAATAACAGAGCTCTGGGGCTACAACCCTTATAGGTCTTGTGGGAAATATATTAGGCTTCTCTACTGAACAAGGATGAGAGGAAAGCAAGGAGAAGCAACGGTGGTGGAGGCCCCTCCACACAAGGCAGTTGATGGATCAGACAGACCTGTCTGTCTCCTATTACAAAAGTTTTACAAGCATCTGCACCTGATACACTTGTCAGAACATGACGGGTCCAGTTAGTAATCAGGCTGACAACTGCACCAGTTTCTCCTTCGCTTGGTAGCTCCAAGGAGTAATCGAAGCTGCTGTCAACTAGAAGCCATCATTTAAATACGGGGATCAAGCACATCTTTTCTCAGTAGTTTCACAGGCACCCTGTTCAGTGCCTGTTTGCAGACGAGATGATATTTTCTCAGCATAAGTTTATCCAAGATCTACACTTCTGCTTACCCATCTGGTCTTAAGAGATAATTCTTGGGCATCTTTTGTTCTCCTTATTCCTGATGCACTCTTTGCTTGTTTAGTTAAGCTGAGGAATAACTCAATTTATTCTGCCTTCAGAAAGGAATATTACAGAAATCTACTTCCTCTGAAGATGCTAAGCTATCCTTTTAATAGACATCTATCCTTTTAATAGAGAAGAATTACAAAGGTAATGAAAAATCCCTATCCCATTAATATATCTTTACATGTATATTGCTAACAGCAAAATTAGGAGGTGAATGTATCATTTTGACAGTATAATTTTTTAGTGGAAAACATCTTTGTGCCCCATCAATCTCCTCTTCTATTAAAGACTGAACTATCAAGAGGAGTTACTAAAAGTCCACCCCCAACCCTGGGAAGACATCTTTCCATAACTGTGGCTAAGATACAGTGTACACTGAGGACTGGAACAGCATATAAGAAAGCAATATTAACTACTGCCACTTTTAAGACACCAAGGCAGTCAGTGCAACACGACATACACAACAGCCCAACAAGAAGGATTTACACAAATTCGACACTGAGCTTCTGTTTCTACACATCTTTTTCAGTCTTTGCACAGAATATATTCTTACTGTCTCTCTCACACACACACATGTAAAAAAGCGGGTGATCTGGACCCACATGGGCCAAGTTTATTTTTCAGGAGGACTTAAAATTTATGCTTGCACCTACGAAAGTGAGGACCTGTCATGGCTAGACAACGTAGCTAGCAATCAGTAGCTCACTGAAAGCTACTTTGGGGGTCTCTATTCAAACTTGTAATTGTATTTGCATCTGCCTGGACAGTAGGGAAAAGGTGAAGAGAAGCAAAAAGGCAGACTCCGCAGATAACAGGCTGAGTTATGGCTCCTCTGCAGGTCTTCCCTAAGGCAAACCCTTTTGCAACCCTGTAAGGGCAGCTCTGTGCTGGAGCCACTGAGCTCTGAAAAGGTCAACCCATCTTTCCAAAGAGGACAGAACTAGGGGTTAGAAGACACTACTTTCTTCCTCCCTCTAAAGATATATTACTCCTCACATAATGCAGAATGCACTGCAGGCAATCTTTATTGATTCAGTTTCAAAATGTGCAATGCAAATTTGAGAAAAGCTGTAGGAGGGTCAGCATATCTCAGGATTGGATTCTGGAGCATTAAATATAAATACAGTAAATTTAGTAACAAAACCAATGGGGAGGTGATTGGACAAAAATGTTATTTCCAATTTGTTAGGTTTTGTAGGGAAACTTCAGTAAGATTTACTATGTGATAATGTAACTGAACACAACAGCCCTCGTTCTCCAATTTTAAACTAGCTTACCTCCGCTGACTCCTCTGCTGCTACTTCCCATTCATGCTATTGTGACTTGGATGAAAATTAGACCAAGCATCCTAATGACATTATAATTAATCATTCAGCACAAGCCCTCAATAACATTTTCAAAACTGCAGCAAGTGGAAACAAGTACATAAGAGTAACCGCTTGGTAATGCTCTACCGCTGAGACAAAGAGACATTGTGTCAAGCCTGTTTTTGAAAGACTGAAGCAGCCCCAAAGAACACATCACTGACACAGAAAATTACCAAACATTTATAAATAATACAGTATGCTCAGACCTATCACACTGCAAACAAAACAGATCAGCAAGCTATCAGGCAGCTGATGAGAGAGGAAGACACGAAGTCAGACAGCCTGAAGTCAGCCAACTGATGACAACCGGTGTCAGCGACAGGGCAGGTGAACCGGGGTTTTAACAAGGGCTATAGCAAGGGGGGCTGCGACGGTGCGAGCCGCCTTCGCGGGCCTGACTGTTCTTATAACCGCACCAGGCGTCAGCTCCTGCGGCTACAGCCACGGCTCATAGCCCTCCGCCACCGGCACATCCTGCGAGAAAATCGAGGTAGAGGGAGTGGGGTATGGGAGTGAAGGGAAAAGTCTGATGACAGAGATTATCTGCAGCAGCAAAGTGGAAGTGACATTGAAAGTAAGCTTCACGGATAATAGACAAACGCAGTCAAGAAATCCTAAGTACTACTAAAAGGCTCTGCAAACGGATATATCTATTATAAGAAGCAATATAATTGGCTCTTTTGAAGTCTGAATGTCACTCAAAAGAGTTTAGCAAGACAAAGAAGTAATAAATTACATCTGCAAGGAGATTCCTTCCCCAAACCATCACTGAACAGTAATGCTAGATAATAGGTTATAACGCTACAATTTAGTGCTCCCGTCAGACAGAAATTTAGGTAAACTAGGATTGCTTTATTTACAGGATTCGACTGCCAGGGTCAAATCATCACATCAAATCAAAATTGGTAAAGAAACCTAATGGATTCTAGGTATATTAACTAAACCAAGCTGTAAAATCCACTTCCCTTCTCCTCTTGTTGACATCCGAGTGCCACAGGCAGAGTGATACTCGCTTCATAACATACCCTCCGTTTAGCCTTTTTTCCTGAGGTAACAAGACGACAAGATTGCACTGTCTGATAAAAGGTCTCGATCACTTTTGTACTGCCTGATAAAAGCCCTCAATTGCTTTTATTGGGTAATTTCAACAAAATTTAACAGAGGGGTACAGGTCTCAATGATACTAATTTGATATAACTTGTTACACATTTCAGGAAAACTAGCAGCTGTGGACAGGAGAGACTCAGTGAGTTCAGGAAGGTGGTGGTGGATCCACCCATGACAACAGGCAGGAGTCTCAGCATTAGTGGACACCAGCAGGGATGGCCATTCCTGAGCTCCTGACTCTGTCTAGGGGGTGCATCCAAAACTTTATGCCCTACCTCTTCAGAGAACAACCAACCCAAACCTCAAAGCATGCGTGTGGAAACACAGAGAAACCTCCTGGTTCTTCCTTTGGGCACTGCACCACAGCAAAACAAAGTATCTAAAATTTATTGGCTCTGAGAGAAAGGTCAAACTGGATCACCAACGTAGGAACTCATTCGTGGAGAATCTCAGACTGGAAATCCTCTAATGTTATGTTGGCTATTTTAATGCAATTGTGGTTCAGCAAGAGACACTAAAGCTGCCTCAACAGTAGAGAAGAGGGTCTGGACCATGCCCTCCCAGGTAAATGCTCATAACACTGCAATGGAAAGTCGTATTTTCTTTTCCTCTCTCTGCAAAGCTTGCTTTGCTTTACTTCTGTCCTTCCATTACAGAAAATCATGAATTCTTTTTTTGCACTGAAAGCCAGCATAAAAGAAAGGGTACAGCAGTAATCAGTATAGTGCCTCTTACCTAGTACACTCATCTCCTGGAAGAAGAGAAATATCATCTTGAATCTTTGGGGCGAGAGAACATTAAGCTTCCTGGGTAAGTGCTGAAGCCACTGCCTTAATACATCAGAGACAGAACCTTTCCCTCCTCCCTACAGCCATCTTCAAAAATAGCGTGGCAATGCCAAGGTGCAGGGAGCCCAACCTTGTCAACAGCCATTTCTTACACTCAGAGAAGCCTTCCTAGATAAAAGCTCACACAGTGTTATATATGAATTACAATCTAGGCTGAGCAGTCCTGATGAGAACACAGAGATCCAGGACTCTGGGGTGGGGTAAGCATTCAGTATTAACACTAATGTACGGAGAAGCTGAAGAGGCCTCAGGGTGGTGTGTAAGTAATTATGGCTTTTGGGACTGCAATATTAGATTTATGTATCTAAATTCTAAGTCTCGTTTTAAGCTATTGTCATTTTCTGGATCTGGTCCCTACTGACTAGTCAATAGCAGCAAATTTCCTCTTGCCTAAGTGTAGAATAATGACTTTCCACCACAGTAACCACCTGAGTGTCCCTTCACAGCCCATGCAGCCCAGCTCCAGAAATGCTGACTTTTTAGGGGATCCATATCTGGTTGAGCAATCCCATCTCAGCTGTTCAATTCACACACAAAAATCTAAAACTAAACCACATTTTCTGTGGCCTGGAGGAAACCCATGCAGATCTGGGAATTACGCTGAGGGGGAAGCAGGCAGTGGATGCTTGGATGCTTGCTGGGAGAGTTGGAACGACCACAGGAAGAAGAAGAAGAAGGGGACAACAAAAGGGAAGGGTTTGCCACACAGTCTGAATGCTTCTTCCCAGCACTAGCACTAGCCTCAGGCACACAGCACATACTTTGACCACCCTTGCATATTGCAGGTCCATCCATCTCACACGCACAGCACTACTTTCAAGACTAATCCCAAGCAATTTCCTACAGACAGTTATAAAACCCAAGCAAGATGATTCCACAAAAATCCCCAAAGCAATTTTAGTAGTAAAACACTGTTATTTTTTTTCCTGACAGCCTGTATTAGGAAGCAAACTCAACCATTGTGGCTCTTACTATACAACTTAACCGTCCGGATGCCACACACAGTGAAAGGGCTGCATGTAGTCTAGGTTTGAGAAGTCACGTGCTTCTATGCCATGGAATTGTTTTTCCCCCAGTCACAGCCTCTAGGGGCTGTCTGTCTGGTTTGTGATTGTGCTTTACAAAAACGTGGTCACGCAAAAGTGATGTGAGCAGGGCTGAACGGCCAGAAGATCTGGGTCATGGCTTTGCATGAGGAGAGTAGATGGTTCTCAAGTGAAAACACTGAGGTTACACATGAAATTATAGGACGCTCAATAGCATTTACTTAAGGAACACTGACTACTTCAAGTCTGGTTTCTGTAAAAATAAAAAAAAGGAAAGTAGTTTGTAGCTACCGTACAAAGCCTTCCATCAGTGTGTCTCAGAGCATTTAAAAAATACTTTAAACAATACACCCACCTAAGAATTCCTGCGAAACATAATAATTTTCCAGTCGTGTTTTGCCATTTAAATACAAATCCGCCTCTACACAGACACAGATTTTACACTTCTTTACCCAAAGCCAAGTTTCATGGTGTGGCTTGGATAAAGGTTCCTTCACCCCCGGGCTAAGACAGGGGATCCCCCTGCCTGGGATGGTGATGGGACAGGGGCAGTGGGGACAGGCAAAGCATGATGCCATGGCCAGGAGAGTCTCATCCTCCTCTGTATGGAGCTGGGAGGCTGATGGCTACACCAGCTATATGAGTCTGGACACCAGGATTGCATGGGGTATGATGGGGCAGATGGGTAAAGCCTTGCACATGCAGAATGAGATTCTCAGTGTCCACACTGGCCAGTCTTTCCAAGACAAAAGACCATGTAGATATGGAAAAAAAATGGAAAATACAGGGCTTACGTATACAACACTCCTGCTCACACTGCTTGTACAGCTGTGCCTTTCCCTGCTTTGCCCTTTCAAAACAGAAAGTTCCCACAGGGCTGGGTCTGATTAGAGATGCTGTGCACTGTTAAACAAGGTTATACAGTAATAATGAAACAGATCTTAAAGCACAAGAGCTGTTAGATTCCAAACTTTGCAACTAACAGAAAAATACTTGAAAAGAAAATCCTGCCTCCTGCACAAAGAGAAGTAAAGGCACCCAGCATCGAACTGTTTTTTATACAAGATTCCATTTCAGGACAACTTGTTACTTTAGACACAGAACTCTTGTCAGATTTCAAGATTTGGACTGATCCAGGGTCCAAGACAACATTTAGGTGGTCAGTGGATAAGGAGGTATCTGGAATGAAGTGAGACAGGATTAAAACACTTCTAATTTCAGTGAAATAAACCCTAAACTTCATTATAAGTCTCTGATCTGCATTTGGATTTGCACAGGTGGATCCCTGAAGTAGCGTGGCTCCCTGGGCATCACCAGCAGGATTGACTACTTAGTCCTTGTTTGGCTGCTACTGAGAGGAACTGTCAGAAGTCATCAAGTCAGTGACAATTTTGGTAAACAAGGAATCGATTAAAATTCTGCACAAGAATCTTCCTTTTGGAGAAAAACTCAGAGAATCCACAAGATGCCACTGAAAGCAGCTGGCAGCGTGTCTCCGTATAGCGCACTCTGGTAAATCACTCAGACTTGACCACGTTCAAAACCTCGCCAAGGCTCAGAGCCAGTCTTGCCTCCCCGTGTTTTGTAGGGCCTGACTAACCCTTCCCACAGCTGCTGCTGTAACTTCTTCTGCAGCTGAGCACCACTCCGCAGCCTGGATCGCAGAGATCTTGCTGGGACATCCCTGCTGCTCAGGCTCATGCAGCTTCTCAGCAGAGAGGTACGGAGGGCTGTCCCTAGAGCAGAGAAGGTACTAAACTTGTAACTCCACAGTGCTAATGTGTGACTTTCACAAAGCCACAGAAGGTCTTCATGTTGGAGCAAAACCGCGGGCAGATTGAGATGACAGGCTCTAAACCCTGCACAAGGGCATGAGAATTAGTCCCTCTGTTGCTGTGAATCAGCTTAGAGACGTTAAAACACTTCCACTGTCTGATAAACCCATCTCACCATATTCATAAATTATTTTTGAACCCCAGAATGCTGGAAAAAGCAGATGGAACAATTTAGATTAAAAACCCACAGTCAAACTCAGTTTAAAACACTGACCAATTTGTAGTGTAAATTATTAAACTCTGAACTGGCTTCCTGCACTCCTAAAAGTAGCCAATGTCTTTAAAAGCAGGATAAAAACCCAAACCCAGTAACAACCAAAAAGCATTTAGAGGTTATTCCCTAACCATGGCTAGATGTATTGCATCATAAAATGTCAACATCAAAACAATATAGAAAAAATAATTACAGACAGTGTTAGTGTTGTAAGCTGATAAGGACCAGATGGTCTTTTGTATTTATGGTTTGCCTTGTGCATACAAATGCTTTTGGGATCTAATTAGCCTTCTACAAAACTCAAACTGGGTAATTACTATCATTATCCCCTTTTCAAATAAATCTGAAGTCTAAACTGCAATTAAGTTTTTTATCTTACAATTCATATCCACGCATTTTAAGAATTGTTCTTTGCTATCTTTTCACAAATCTTCTTCTAGTGATTGACATAAATAAAATGGAAGAGCTTAAAATGATTCAAAAAAGGGTAATTTTGTACAAAGAAGAATTTTCAGTTAGCAGAGTTAAAGCATTCCTGAGAAATGCCACATTTGTGGTGAACAGGTTGCTGATTTCCTGAGCATTTGATTCTGCCACCTTCAGGGTTCTTGAATCATGTCCCATATTCCTATCGACAGCAATCACTAAAAACAAAGAACGAGGCACAACTGGCAGAGCTGCTGACAAATGCGTATATGAGACCTATAACTTCTCCTGTACATACCACGATCATCTTTTATGTGACACGAAGTGGCAGTCATTCTAATTAACTTTTGACTTGGGCAACACGCAAGCTGATGATGGGCTATGAAAGGGTAGCAGTGCAAATAATAAGCAAGAACGTAATTTTTATTGGTTTTTTGCCCTCAGGACAGCGAATCACATGACAAAGGTAGCACGCTACAGAAAAGCATGACAGTATAATAATGCACACCACTGAATTAGTTTAATGGAGAATTAATCAAAATCTGTCCAAAAATAGATAGCAGATGAGATTACAATGTTGTAAGCTAATCATCTTCCACTCCCATTCACGACAAATGATTATAGGTTACAGAGTTGCACTGCCATTTCCTCTTGCAAGAAAGAAAGTACTGAGCTAAAAGCTGATGCTAAAAAAAATAATACTTCTGGCGATTAAGGAAGGACATACTAGGTGGCCAAAGTTTTAATGTAAATACCTGTTTCCCTGCTAAAATGGTTTAATTTCATTCTACTGCTTCTGTGAAGATCATTAATAAACGAAGTATCAAAATCAGCACTAAAATCAGAGTGAAAACTCTGATGTTTCCACCTGGATTAGCTATCTGATAATACTACCAGCGGTTTTTCTAGATAAACTTCTGCAAACATGACCTTCTCTCATGCAGACTGTTTCCACTGGAAAAACATTTAAATTTGACTGTTCTGTGAACAGGAGTTTAAGCATTTTTAACCCGCCACCCCCCCGACTGCATGCCAGATATTTTGGATATGGGACCACAGGATAACTCAGGATGGAAGGGACCTCGGGAAGTCCAGTTTGTCGAATCCACCACATCTTGAAGTTAAATATGTGCTTTTCTGCATACAAGGTTCACAATTTCAGTTTTTATTAATTTTTTTCTTTTTACAACACCAAACCTTGAAGCGCTGAACTCAGAAGACAAACATGGGCTCCTACGCTGATACGGAGAGATTTCCAGTACTCCTGCTTGGTTTCCACACAGATACCTGAATTCCCATCACTGCCTGCGTTCCTGAGCCCACATCTGTCGTGTGATGAGGAAACAAGTTCATGCCTGGCTGAATCTTGATGTGACTAAAATTAGGTACCCATTCATCTGTCATCTCATTTAGCTGCAGCAGTGTTGGGTAAGTGTGCTTAGAGCTTGCCTGAGCACGCAGGCAAGGACAGGTGAGCGTGGCCACCTTGCCTCTCCCACCTCCTCACCCAGAGATAAATTCTTTCTGCTAAGATATGTGAAATTGAAATTCGATTCATTCTCTCCTCCTGCCCGATAAGGACCAGAGATCTGAATCCAGGCTTGAAGGAGTACTGCAATCACCTGACAGGAATTTTCTGAGACATCCTCTCCTAGTGCATCCCTTTCATTAGGGAAAAAAATAATTCATGGAAGCAGGGGCAGAAAAACAGATTTCTCTTTTCCCAGTTGAGTGCCTGTATCACCTGGCTATTGAGTCACTGTCGCTCTTTGCGGCCTAATTCTGTAACGATTCCCATGACAACAGAGCTATCCGCTCTTTGAATATTGTGGAGTCTGGAAAAAAAAATGTCTTTACAGATAATAATGCAAAGAAATCTCACAGATAATACTAAAAGCAAAAGAAAAAAAAATGGTAAAACCAGCCACTACCCAGGAAGAAATCATCATCTCTGACTTGAGCAGGCAATTTCTGTGTTTGCCGGCTAGCAACAGAAACTGCTTATGTGTGTCAAAAGATCTCTTCTGCCATAGTGAGATAAATACATGCTTAGTTGCTGATTTCCTAATCTTCAATTAAGAAGACAGAAAAACCTCAAAGCAAAATAAAACATTTTTGGGAGACCTTCATCTTTCCCTAAATGATACATCTGTGAAACAGACAGGCTGTGCCTTGGAATGGCCTATTTCTTTCTACTGATTACAGAGTCAGAGGAACACGGTGTAATTCAGGTTGGAAGGGGCATGTGGAGGACATACAGCTCAACTCGCTGCTCAAATCGGGACAAAAACATCAGGTGGCTCAAAGACTTGTTGAATTTTGAACACTTCCACAGATGAAAACTCCATAACCTCTCTGGGCAGCTGTTCCAGCGTCTAACCATCCTCGAAATGAAAATGTATTTTCCAATATATAGCTGGAATTTCCTGCACTGTAACCTGTAATCCAGGTGTTACAAGGATATGTAGACTGCAGATGTCTCAGTGTAGGTGAGGTGAATGCTATCCCGATTTCTCTTCCACAGGTAGTGCAAATAATATTACTCCCTGGCTGTCATGACCTTCTGATAGCACATGTCCAGCACTTGCAGGATCTATAATCTCCAAAGACCAACAGAGACTTGTGGTATCTTGGCAGTGTGAATCTATACAAAATGAATACAGGATGGTATCGTGGGGTTTTTTATTCCCCTGCCCCTTCCTCCCAGTTCTTCCGGTCTCATTGTTATCTTTATAGTGCCACACCACGGTCTCACACTTCTTTTGGCCATGGCAACCACTGAAAGAAAAGATAGGTGGTGAGAAAGAGGACCGCAGACTCGTAAGGGCCTTGCTAGCCTTCTGCTTGGGCAAGGCACGAGCGGCAGACATCCACCACACTATTCCTGTCCATTCTTGTTCTCCAGTGGGAGGATGGGACTGGGTGGCTGAGTGCTGACTGGTGTAAATGTATCCCTGAGCTCACGTGTAAGCTTCTCTACTTCCTCCATGGGAATCTGTAAAACTTGACTTCCTCTTCATGCCTTTCTGCATGCCTCCAAAGACGTCCACCTGTTATGTTGATGGAATGATGACTATTCATCAAAGGAGACAGATGAGTCAGACCATCTGGCAATCAAATCAGAAAACTCCTCTTATTCTACAGTGGCAGAACATAAAAACCAAGTGGGGGAGGGCTTACAATGTAAAACCAATACATCCTTGGTGGTGCAATATGCTTATGGAGTCAAGTCTTAAGTAGAAGGAGGGCTCACAGCCAAAAGAGCCATTTTAAGGCAGAAGGTGTCTCCAGAGCCAAAAATCTAGGAAAGGTGAGCTGATGGAAGGCAAGCTCAAAGGCTCAAGAGCCTTTCTTTGAGAGGGCTGCCATGGCTTCTCTGGGAGGTGCTCAGATCTGCGGGAGATATCAGCGTCAAAGGGAGAACCTGGAAAGCCTATCTTTGTAGGCAATGCTAATGGAGCAGAAACTAGGAAGAGTTTCCAACTGGAGTTGGAAAGATGGGGAATTCATGGTTAACACTTCTGGACCAGCATGAAATCTTAGCAGTGCAGTTGCAGCTGCACCATTAACGAGCATATTTCTGTGAAATGAAGTGAAACCTCCAGTTCCATCAATGCCGATGGAGAAATGTAAGAAGTCTACCAGTACGGAACACCAATATTGACAGCGCAAGGCTATAAAGCCATGCTTTTGTCAACAAATTTGTCACTCTGAAACCACGCTCTGGCCTTGGATTTCACTACAAGTTTGTGCCCACTGAAGTTACTGCATGTAGCTCAGCCCTCTGCTATGGGAGCAGGGGCCAACTCCACTCGGAAAACTGGAATCAGCTCTCAGCGTGCTCTTTCCTGTCCAATTCCCACAGACGTGGGAGTGGATGGGCACGGCCTGATAAACCTGTTATCATGGTGATCTCAGGAGAGCCACAATGCTGACCAAAGGAGTGTTTGAGTCAGGAGAAGATGGAGGCATCCTTATTTACAGAAGCCCCTTGGTGCCTGGTGGAAGCACGTCACATGCAAATTGAAGCTGACCTAAGTGGCCCAGCTTCAAGCATGAGTTGGGCTAGATAACCTCCAGGGGTCCCTTTCAATGTAAACTTTTCTATGATTTGGTAGATGAAAATAAATAAATAAATAAATAATAAAAAAGGACAAAAGGAATAAAACGGAACTTATTCATAGGACATATGCAGGGTGTGAATGCTCTCTAATAACAGAGGATGAGGAGAGCAGTAATTATGTGGTATCATCCATGCTCCCTTTGCATGGGGTACTTAAAGCATCTGAATACACACATGACAGACAGATACCCTAAGGAAAATAGTCTTGGCACTTGTGTGCTCGAGGTGCGTGGAGGTCTGCAGCGCAGTGTGCTTACAGACAGGCACTCTAAGGATAACTACATTTTATTCCCCAGCATAAAACTCAATTGTCCCAATAATGGCATGGCTTGCAGCCAACAGCACTGTTGTGTTTTACTCCAAACAATAATTGAGTTGACAGTCAATTTTTTTACTGAGGGTTGAAATATCAGATTTGATCAGATATTAGTACTGATGCTGCTGCATTTTGCCAGCTTGCCAGTTTTTCTGGATGACAGGCAGATTTGTGATCACAGCACTATGACTGAGAGCCACAGCTGTGGCAAGACATTGCCTTGGTCATGGGTTCAGAAACTTGTGCTGCAGAATATAATACAGTGCAAGAGTGGGAAAATGGGTCAGACAGGAGTCAGACCCATGAGTGACAGGTTACTCTGTGAATTGATAGAGTCAATGAAAATGCCATGGTCTGCAATGCCTTTGCTGTAATTTCCCAGTCAAACTCCTGCCCTCTCTGGACTTTGGATGAATTTCTAACACGAGGGAAATACAACACAGATAAGGAATATTACAACATGTGTCTTTTCTGTAGCTCTGTTAAACTCGAAGCTGGCGATTACATTTGAACCTTTCCAGTCATTGGTTTTTAGATTTTTTTTTTCAGACTTTTATGCAGGGAAACACACTGTGCATATGGTTTAGTCTCCTTGTTTTCAAGAACATGCTTAGCTTCAGGAGTGTGCTTAAATGCCTTCTCAAACTGCTTTGTGATATGTGCCTTAACGCGGGCTGGCATAACTGCTTAGCCATGTAGCAGCTCACCCAAAAAGTTCTTACTACCCAGATGGCTCATTACACCTCTCTCTTGCAATCTCTGCTGGATGCCAAATGGCTCCTAAGTGAAGTTTAAGGAGGGGTACTTGACCTTCTAATGCCATGTATAGTTGATAGCACTTCGGAAACCATCTTTCTTCCCCTTTATAAAAGCCAAGCAGTCACACTCTCCTGATGCAATGTGGTGAACTAAGTTACTCAGCATAAAAGCTTCATGATCTGAAAAGGATGCGAGCCGGAAGGAAGTTCCTAAATATGTAGATCTTGATGATTCTTCCTGAACCATGAAATGCAGCTTCCCCCATCAGAAGCTACACCTGCTGACATGCCACAAGCCTCAGACAGTCCGTTTCCAAAGAACTGAGAGTTAAGTTAATCATTCTTCCCCAATAACATTTTTTTTCTCTCTTAGCCAACTTAACCTTGATTTGACAGAAAGAGAGAATTCTCTATCCAAGTTCCTATGAATTCGATGAAACAAGCAGCCAACTAAAGGATGGAGGCCTACGTCAATGCCTCCCTGCACTCACGACTTCTGCTGACTTAGTGGTGATTAGAGAATCCACATGTCAAAAAAATGAATTATGAATGGAGGAGTCATACGAAATGGCACCAGCACCAGCAGATATTTTTTTTGTTGGAAGACCACAGTGAGCACAATCCCATGTTTCATGCACTTGCTGCATCGTTGATGCTCCTGTGATTTTTTATCTTTTTTGGACAGTATTAACCAAGCATGACAGAGGGACAGCTAGAAAAAGGAGAAAAATACCAAAGCATTCATTTCAGTTAACTTCTAAAATCCCATCAGTTAACCTCTGTAGTTGTGTGTAGAAGTCTATGTGTCACCATCAGAATACTCTAAGAATGGGGTGGTGAACGAGGCAAACTTTAGAGATTTATAGAGGGAGAAGAGAAAATTCTGTTTTCCAAACTTCAATTTAAAAGCATCTTTAGTTGTTTTTAAGCATGATTTTGATGAATATTTTTGTAAGACAGAAAACTTGCAACAAGTATGGCTGTGGAAAAAAAAATTCTAAGTAAAAAAAAAGTCTTAATAATTATAAGTCATTACCATCACTCTTCAGCAGCACACCTTTCTTAAAAACTGCTGTCAGGTATTGAGACTAATTCATGTGTGTCAGTTTTGGGAGTAATAGTAAGGAATATCAATAGGCTGGCTGCATGTGCCCACAGCCAGCAGGACCAAATACATTGTTTTATGGTATAAAATCATAAATCACTCCATTTCCAGCCCAGTAAAAGAACAGGGTAATTGCAGCCAACTGACACCAACAGATGAGAAAAACCACCTCTCTCAGTTGTGGATCTCCCCTGTACCCATCCTTTTTTGAGGAAACCTCTCCCAAGAAGTAAGTCCCCAGATGATGCTTGCAGGCTTATGGCCCTTTCTGGTCTGGAAATGTACTTAAACCTGCAAGCTGGGAAAGAGGGCCCTGGGTGGACCCCCAGCATGTGCTCTCGATTCCAGTACAGAGCTGAGCCAACAGCTCTTCCAGGTACTTAAAGACTCTCTATGTCTTGCTACAGGGCCCAACTGTGCAACACTCCCCCACCCCCAAAATATTTGCACCCATAGCCTAACAAATTGATCAGGTGTAAGCAGAATTTTAAACTGAATTTACACAGGCAAAACGAGCACAAAATCCTATTTACTTCTTCTATCAACACTACATGTTAACATTTTTCTAATGGCCACATTGCTTTCGTAAGGGATGAAGTTAATGCATGCCCTACCGGCTCCTGTAGTTCTTAAGGAAAAAAACTGGGTTTGCATTCCAAATAATGATATATTCACAAATGTTTCCCTCAAGAGATCTCTTTGGAGGAGAGATGATGACACAATTATTACAAATAATATTCATTTGCCAAGCTGATTTGCTTCAGAGAAATGACTGAGAGAGAAACTCAGTGGAGTTTCCATCAGACTCTGTGCTAGAGAGAGCACAGAGAGGCCAAGCCGTGTGTCAGAGCACGGTGCTAATCCAAAACTGCCGGTGCCAGCTTCCCAGTGGTTCAGAGCACGTCTGCTTCTTAACAAATTAGAAATGACCTCTTTAGTGCATGTTCAAAGGGAATAGAGCATTGATACAGGAGCCAGGGCACCACACAAGCTCCTGTACTAACATCAATGCTTTGGTTCAGTCAGTGTTCCCTACACACAACATAATTTTTGCTCTAACCAATGTGTCCTCCATGCCTCAACACAGGATACATGGTGTTATGTGGCTCCGTCCATTTCTCCTGGCTTTTCCATTCACATGTCAACCTACCACGTGCCTACTTATTCCAGTTTCCCCTGGAATTCAAAACGAACGCTAAAGTCAGAGCTCTGGCAAGCAGCAATCAGCTCTGCTTAAGTGAAATCTCTAGTCGACCCAAGCTGTAATAAAGCAGATTGACTATATAGCTCTGATCAGAAGGGGAGCATCTCTAAGGCTCCTCTTCACTCAGCCTGTACTCCCTTCCAACTGTTACAAGCTTGACAGCATCTGCTACCACCGGTCTGAGAGCAGTTCTACTTCTATTCTCCAGTTAGGCTCTGGTTTTATGATATTTTATGACCATTCACACCCTGTCAACAACCACCTGCGTTTCAGTATTGGATGTGGAATGTGAACTGGAAGGAAGAGGTGGCCTGTGCTCCTTCCCTCCCTGCAGTCTCTCTTGCAGACCAGATCCCCTGAAGGAAGCAGGGGGTGCCCCTTGCATCAAACCCAAAAGACAAAAAAACCCCACCCAGCTAGGGTTACACAAACCCTCCCAAATGTTTTCTGCTAAAAATGCCTGGCAATATGCAATCAAGCCCAGAACAGTGAAGTAACACTGTGTGCTTCAAGCATGAAGGAATAACGTGAAAAGACTTCCAACAGGAAATTGTCTAAGATGGAACCAGTGACTGCCAAAGAATTCAGGTTCCTAATGGTCCTACCGCTCCATGAAAGTGACGTCCCAAGTGAACATCTGTATTTGATCAGGTTATACTGTAATTGATGTGCAACAACTTCAAGGCAATAGTTCTTTGTATTTGCAAGTACTCCAAACATGAATGTATACGACCATGGGTAGCCTGCTACCAAGAGCATGTCTGCATTCCAGCTTCAGGAGCTTTCAGTCTCTTAAAATACTAGGGAATGCATGTCAATATATCCATGGAAAAGGGCCATCATACTTTCTATTACCCTTCCTGTTTCATTGCCAGTCTCTTTTGGAGCCAGGGAAGGACGTTTCTTTGAGCATTTCTGTTTCACCGTGCCTTCATTGCCATCAAGACACCCATAACACATATTGCAGTCTGTTGCAGCCTTCTTTATGCCCCGAGGGGAGAGAGGGGTGCAAGCTGTTCAAATCCAAATCCTCGCATAAACATGATGCAGCCTCAGAAACTGAGCCCCTGCTGCCAGCGGCAGTCAATGGGAAAGCTATTGCACACCAAGCACCGTTGGCTGCAAGAGGTTTGGGTGGTAATGAAATCCTGTGTGTAATGCTGGCAGAGGAGCTCCTGTCCAGATTTAGCACAGTGAGAGTTATCGACTAACCTGCGACTCAGCTTGGTGGTCAGGATACTTCCTGGGAAGGCAGGAGACCTGGGTTAGAGACCTCACAGGTGCAGGAGGAACTGAACCTGGTTTTCTGTTTGAGAGGACTTCTTTAAGCATCAGTAAATCACACTGCAGAGGAGTAATACTGTTGTCATCTTTTGCCAACTCCGTTTTCATTGCAAATCAGTTCTTCCCAAACTCCCCTTCCTGCAGTCCTGAGAAAGGCAGGACTCAAACTATCCCACCTGGACAGGAACCCTGTGGCCCAGTCAGAGCCCTGCTGGTAAATGTTTGTGCTTGTCCCATATCTCAATTTTACAACGATAAATAGCAGTATGAGCTATGCACAGCTTCAAACCTTGCTAAGCCTTGTCTGCTTTTGAATGTTGTAGGCTGTTTTTTGCTGTACCTGCAAAAGTCAAGCACTTGCCACTTGCCATCTAGTCAGATGCCTACTGTCTAGTTTGGCCAGGTGTAAAGTGAAATCACCTCATGATTATTTGCCTGTGGACTGCCTTGTGGTTTTGAACTTGTTTGAGTTGCATCATTTCCTAATTCACTTTAACTTCAGTTCTGCTTAGCTTTGTGCAATCGCAGATTCTTTCCCTCCCCCCAGAAAGAAACCATGGTTTATACAGAGAAGGATTAGCAAAATTAAGTAATTGTGGTACAACTCTCCCTGTGAATCAACAGGAGAGTGCAACCTACTAACTACTGTGACCCTGAACCATGCAAAAAAGATATAATTTTGAGTGAATCAAAACATGAGGAGAAGAAAATCCCCATCATGAACATCATACTCTTCTCGCAAAGAGCACGCAGTGCTGACAACTCACCCTGCTAATGCATTAGAGGATGGAAATGTAACATCAGAGGAAAGGACAGGTACTTGTGCACATAGTTTTACTGTACTACTAATGATCCTTTACATAAATGTGGTGATCTAGATTCTTGTTATAACTGGTCTAATAATAAGCAATTGTTGCATTTTGCTTAGACTGGAAAGACATTAATTAGAATAAAAATAAATCTGTTTCTTACACTTTTGTATTAGATGTGTTCTTTTAGTTGCCTGTATTTTGTATGGAAACATTTGGAACTCTGTATGTAAAAATATGCACATGTATATATACACATAAAGTGATTTACAGAAGACTTTTATTACACAGCAGTGCAGCTGTGTAACTACATGTGTATCTGTGCAACTATCACCACATTGATTCATGAATTTAATGTAAATCAGACCAAGTCAGTTGCTGGAAGATCTGTACGCTGCTATGAAGAGCAGCAGGTAAAGTGCATAAAATATCTGTGAAAGAGACCCTCTGAATACCAGAGTTAATATAAATTTTTTAAGCAGACTATAAGAAATTATATTTTTTCCGTAACTTAAAAATATTTAACTATAATTTGTATTGCCACTATCACTTCTCCTTAGGAGAGATGGTACAGGACAAAACAGAAGGCAAGAGCTACTTTTATAGCAAAATGGGACCCAATCAATCTGTTCAGTGTTCTGAATAATGGCAAAGTTCTGAATCTAGTCCTTACCCCACACAAAATACCTAAATCAAAACACTCTTTTTTTCTTTACATTACATATATGTGTCACTACCAAAAGAGATGCTAGTTAAATGAAAAATCTTACTGAAGATTTTAAGTGCTGACCCTTTCAATGCTCTGAATTTTTAGTGTCGCATCAATCTCACTCTCATTGTAACTACTATCATCAAACAAAGATGATCACTCTTTATAAGCAGTCAAAAGAGGCTTCTGAAGGTTGCCAGCAAAGAACAGTTAAGGGAAAACTTTCCCAATTAATTGACAATTTTCTTTTTCCTCCAGAAGACATAAGGTTATAAAATCTGCTTTAAAAATAGGTTAAGGTGAAAAGAAGTCTTTGTGATTATGGGACAAATTTCATTTGAGAGGAGGTCAATGAGTGCATTCCTAATTCATTATGAGACTACGCAGCAGAGGACCGGATGGTCAGCCGCCAGCTCCTGCCACAAGGATCTGTCACAACGTAAGATCAAGTCGTTCATTTCCCCTGTTGTTTCATGTTGCTCAGAGGAAAACGTAACAACAGCACAACCCTCTGCAGATTTGTTCTTGCCCCGGTGAGTATTTACTAAAAATACTATAGAGATACTCTGCAGAAGAATTTATTTAGGCCTGCAAAGTGTGCCCATTTTTCCAATGCTTTAATCACCAATTAGTGCACACGGTACTGCTCTTAACTCACTACAGCTTTATCTAAAGTGAATAAAACCCATCAGCTTGCTTCTGCTTTAGAAAAAGTAATAGGAACGGGCAGCACAGGACTGGCTGAGCTAAACAGCAGCTTTGCTTTTATGAAGATAACCACTAGGCATTCCTAGTTTTCAGGGACTGGTGAAATTGCTTCAAAATGCTTCAAGGTCAAAAATCTTTTCAAATAACATTCCAACCAAGCTCAAGAGGTAGCATGTTTTTTACGTTGTACTGTAAACAATTATGGAGCAATATCACCATCATGATCTATGCAGACATAATGGTGAGCTGAAACCCTAAACCACTGGAGGTCATTTAACAATATATGGTACAGCTGGTTTTCTTACACCTTCTTTCTTTGTGCTTTGTCTGATTCCTGTTTTATGTATGTCCTAGTCACTATTTCACCTGTGTTTTCAAGCATACATCTGATTTCCTGCTTCCAGTCCCATACCATCTCTTTTCATACATTTTTTCCCCAAGGGGAATCATTCCTCCACTGACTAATTAACAAAACTCACATCCACATAGAAATCTAATGCTCCATATAGCTGCCAAACAATGTGTAATCAGCATCTTCATCTTTAAATTTATGATACCTGACTAGTGCCCTGAGCAATTCTTAACTCTGCCACCTTCGCTTTAACAGGGATGAGTACCAGATGTTCCTGTAGAAGTTACAAGCAGCCATCAAAATATGTACCCTGTGCACTGTGGAAGTTTCTTCTTACCTCCCTGCCAATTAATGGCTGGCTCTGAAGCATGAGGGTTTCTAATTCTTGTTTTTTTCTCTTTATCCTTCCTAGTACAACTGCGGATATTCTCATTAGCTGGTTTCCTATTAAGTTCCATACCTTGAGGCCACAAGCAGCACAGGTTCATTATCTCACATTACTTTTAATTCTGATTGTTCAGTGCTTGAAAAAATGAACAGTAAAAACTTCTAAATGCCTTAATGACATGAGATTCTCTAAGGGTGCTTCTAATGGGAAATAAAGCCACCTTTTCTCAAGGAATAAAGTACCAGTGGTGGAATAAAGCTTACCGTGACCAACGATTGTTCCTTACAAGCCATACACATGCTTTTATGTTCCTAAGAGTTTTTCACTAAACATTCGTTATGTGGATACAACTTCTCATCCTACATCTCTGCTGAAGATATTTAAAAATCATTTAAAGCCCTAACAGCTTTAGTTTCTTCTTTTTCTATTTTTGCAAGCAAAGCAGCAATTTAAGTCCACATAACAGACCCAACAGATTTGCATTAAAAATATGTGACTTGAACACAAAAACAACGAGCCTTTTGACAAGCTCACTCTACAAACTGATGAATATACTGTACCTAACTGTGATGAAATATTTAATACTACAGGCTATTTGCAGTTCACTTATAAAAAGCCACTGACAACTCTGAGGAAACTGTGAAAAACATACTAAAGAATTCTGCTGATGAACTACATTTTCAAAGGGAAAAGTCATTCTTCTATTTTCCTAACCAACAAAACTAGCATTAAGAAACTGCTTATTGTGACTTTGACAATACCCTCCTGCGGTTTCATCCTCACCTGCCTTCACAAGCCGTGCACTTGTGCCTGTGCAATCTCAAGTACTACACTGGGAACAAAGAATCACAGATGTCTGAGCGAGAAGTAGTAGAACATTTGGTGCAGACAAGGTCTATAAAGACTATTTTTTCAGAAGCTTATACCAACAGGAGTAGCCTTATCTCATATATATATCCATATACAAAGGTTCCTCTCAGTGTTACAGCTCCAAATTAAAGGACAAATGCGATACTGGGAGCGGAAGCTGGAAATGACAGGCAGAAAGGAAGGACTCAGGATACACAGAAAGAAGCCGCCCCTTAGTATCAAAAGTGAAAGGCACAGCGAAGCATGCTTTAGAAGAGCAGAGCTAGAAAGGGAGCTCAAATGAGATGCAGGACTGCAAGGACAAGGATTGCACGCAATGATGGTTCAAGTGAGACAGCGAGTAATAGTCCCCAAAACAAATGCACACACAGTGCAGATCTCCACAGCTTGCTTAGCTCCCCAACACAAATTTGCAGTCAATGAAAAATATTCTTCACCCTCACACAGATGCCTGAACTGGGTCTTGCTTGTTTTCAGTGAGCATTTGGGGAATCCTGCGGAACAAGCTGAAATGCAAATATCTGTATTACTGCTTTTAAAAACTAGGTGACATGAATTCTACTAAGAAGTCTTAAATGGCTCAGCAATGTAGGGTGCTTTTTTTTTTTAAAGAGATGCCAGAGAAGCTGTTGGAAACAAAGTTTGTAAATCTAGAAACTTTGTTTCCAACTAGGAGCAATTTTTAGAAAATATCTGTGAATTTTAAAATTTAAGTTATCATAACGTGTTCAGTGGTACTTACAATTGCAGATTCTTATTAAATAAAATTCCCAGAAGTCACCAGAATGTTTGTGTAAATCAGGAAAAGACAACCCAAAACTTTAATGTGATTAAGCAAATGTAGTCCAACTGCTATGACTTCAAGCATACAACCAGCTGCTAAGAGCACAGTTTTAATGCAAGCCATGATCACACGACGTGCAGATTTTATCACTCTTACTGTTACTGACCTGGACATACAGCCTGGATATAACGATCTGAGTACTGCTAATCTGTCAGTGCCCTCAAACTGCTGATGTGATGTACCTTGTCACATGCCTCACTCCATTGCAGTTAAAACTCAGGGCTGTGAATAGTCACAACAAACCTGTCACACACAACTACTCAAGAGCTGTATCAAAACGGTGCACCAAACCTTCTCTTCAGCCCAAATTAATTTTATACCCAAACCAAGACCGCGGGCAGATGAAGACAGAAGTAACATCTGGAAAGTGGTAGGGATGAAATTTTGTGTCCCAGCAGGACCTGGGTAAAAACTGAGGCTTGCAGTCCAGACAATCAGGTAGAAGATTGCCCTAGCAGCTTCACTCATTTATACCAGGCAGCCCATAGCAACTTCCAACTACAGTGTCCACATAATGCAGACAAACTGATCCAGGATCTTTACAAAAGGGGCCTGAGACTGCAGCGAGACATTTTGGGATGTGTAGGCCCCCAGGCTATGAGCATCCTGGTGCCACAGTAGGGATCCGTCAAGAACAAGTCAAAGTGCTTTACTCTTACTCAAGCCTCTCATATGGCTTGTGCTCCCTCGAGCAATGCAAAACAGACACTGAGGACAGGAAACTTGCCATCTAGGACTGGCCCTCTCATGGTAGGTTTTTAGTGACACTGAAAACTACCCTACTTTTTGAGGAAAAGAAGGATGTAAATGTAAGTCAGCATTTCATCAGACTACCTGTGCTGCAGAACACACATCCTTACAGAAGGATGACCAAGGAATTTTCCCTTTAGCGATTGTGCAAAGTTGTCTTAACATCAGCCACCTCCCACATCCAGACACCAGTACTGGGGAGGAAAAAGCCTGGTGCTGGTTGCTGGGCCCGGTGGAAATACAGGAGATCCAGTGTTTCGCAGCAAGCAAGTCAGTAGCAAGGCTTCTTTCTTTTAACCAGGTTTTAAAGATGCTGGCAAGGCTCAATGCTCTCCCTTTTAAGTCTTCTCAGGAGCTTCCTGACTAATCAAAATAGCCATTTGTCTTTGGAATTCCCTAGTGTCCTTCTCAAGGCCTATTAATATCACCTTTATAACCTCCCCATTCCAGTAACTCTGATCTTTGAAAAGTCACGGATTCAGATACTTATCAAATCAGTAGTCATGAAAACACACCCCTTTTGACACAGCTTAGGTCAGGTATTCTCTCAGCCATCCTAAAAATTCCTTACTGAATTCCTCTTCCTAAGCATCATGCAGAGTAAAAAGCCTTCTATCAGCATCTCAGGTTGGGGTTCAATTTGCACACTGTCTTACGCGATTGATCCTGTATATCTATCTATCTATCTATATATACACACACATATATATATATGGGGGGAGAGAGATACACACACAGCCAGCCCTTATCTCATCAACAGAAAGTCATCACTGCCTTTTAAAATGCACCTTACTATGCCATTCTTTTTATTACACATTTCATTGCTCAGACACCAACATCCAGGGTGAACACTATGTTCAGAACAATCCATTAATCAACAAATTTAATAAAAGAATATGGAAGACAAGATCAGAAGGACTTTAAGAAGTTTTGTCCATCTCACGGCCCCAAAGATGGATCAACAATACCTAAACCCTTCCCAACATTCTCTTTACTACTCCTACTACTACAGATACTCTCACCACCCTACTACTACTGAGGATGTTTCGTGGCATCTCACGTTTCATCACTGCAGTGCTTAGCTATCCTTATGGTTAAAAGCTTCCCCTAAAGTTTAGCCTAGATCTCTCTCCACATGTTACCATGACACTTACACAGAAAATCATCCTGGCTTTTCCTTTTAATCACAAGTCCAGAAAAAAGGTGTCATATAAAAACTGATGTAAGAAAATTCCTTGGAAGCCTCCAGCCTGAATATCAAGTAAAGAAGCGCAGGACTGATAGGAGCTGTTCCGGCAGCGCACACTTACAGATGGGGCAGCAGCATCACCATCTGCTGGAAGGAGTGAATTTAGCTAACGTACCAGTTGCCACCGAAGGAGGAGTGAGAAATGCCTTTGGCAGATACACAACACGAGAGGAACACGGGGATGCCACACGCTGCCCAGTTCACAAGAAGCGAAAAGTCGAATGGCTTTCCCAGGCCACAGAGCAGAATAAATCTTACCCTGACAATCTGAGTAAGAGTAGTTTCAGATGTTTTGTATTTTATCTATTACCCATAGCTGAGATAGAAAGCCCAATCTTTTTAAAATTCACCTCTCTCCTGGTAGAGGCCATCTGCTATTGTGGAGGACTCCTGGTCTTCTCTGCCCAAGAAGAGCCAGAGCAGAGTGAGATGCAGGGTCAGCTCAGAGGGATCAGGCCAGCAGGCATGTGTGTACATCGGGATCTGCCCATCAGTTTGTGAGGAGCCAAGAGCAAAGGGAGTGTGAAAGGCTGATAATTGCCTCGGGAACAGATTGGACTCCTGCTGAAGAGGAATTTAGCACTTCTCTGCAGGCACCGCCTGGTCAGATGGTGCTCCGTCATGCTGCAGCTCTCTGCATGCAGCCAGGCAGCTAACGCTCACAGTATCTCCCTGCTATCTGTTCTCTATGCAACTGCTGATACAGCTCCAGAGATCCTGCAAGAGGGGGAACGGGAGGCCTCCACGCAGGCAGACATGGGCAGAGCTTAGGGGAGAGCACTGGGGAGATGCCTCCAGGGCCACTGTGGGAGTGTGAGGCAGCATGGTGCTCTCCAGAAGGACTCACGACATCACTGATGACTTCAAAGCAAACCAGGGAGAGAGCAGTGTCCTAGTGTATTTGGCTGCTCGATTTAACAGCAACAGCTTGGCTCCTGGTGCTGCCGTTTGAGCCTTTCCAGGGGCCCATGTTGCCAGGGCAATGGAGGCAAGTTTCTAATGCATCAATTTCAGTAGCCTGCGGTGTCATTTTTGGTGGTGAGAGCCCAGGCTTCATGAGGTGTTGAAGAGGGTTAGCCCATCAATGAACATCACCTTTCACCATCGACATATGGTGCTGAGAGGTGTGGCAAGAGGAGAGCCTGCAGACCTGGCACAGCAACAGCCATTAGGGCTCTGGCAGCCACTTTTTGCTGGGTTTAGCAGTAGAAAAGACTGGCAATTGGGGCTAAGGATAGGATGCGAATCACCAAAAGAAGTCATTCATGCTGCACCCCTCACCCCTCACCCACGTTTTGTACCATCAAACCTTTCCAAAGCCATAGTCATGCAAGCCCCTGCACCCAGCACCAATGAAACCCAGCCAGGAAGGCACGTATTTTATCTTCAGGGCAACCTGTGTAATTTATTCCAGTGTAGAAACACAGTGGTGACAAGGCCTTTTGGCTGCTGTGGAGGTATGGAGGATCACTGCTGGTTAGCTTGCTAATGAGCAGTGCAAGAAGGCTGTCACCACTGATGATTTCAGAGCGAAGCAACCACTGTACGATAGCTCTCTATGGGGAAAGACAAAATAATGCATCCAGTTTTGTGTCAGTAGAGATGGCCCTGGCGTCTCCTTCATACTCCTGCCAATGCAATGTGGGTTTGCAGCGTCTTCTCCCCCGCACTCCGGTGAAGTGTCCCAGTCACAGCCCCACCAAGCTCCAAGCCACGCAACAACACCCACCCTTGCTTCTGATAATGTTTCCTATCAGTCAATCACAGTTGCTTCCCTACTTCTACCAGTGAACTGTGTGTCAAGGAGTCCATTCCCATCCTCAGGATCTAACTATGACATTGCATTTAAAATATTTCTATGGTATTAAATAGCTGTAGCTATCAGCAGCTTACATTCTGCAGTCTTCTGAAAGCTGGTTTTGCACTTCACTGATACCTAATATTGGAGTTATTTTTAAGATGCATTTGTTTCTTGCTGTAAGAAAAGACCAAAACCTCACCACTTAATGCCTCCTCAGAGCCCACAGGCAAAAGTGATTATCACTATGTGCCTGAAATTGCTACATTTTATTAAAGCTGGCATGTCATATCCAAAGGAACTGCAGCAAGCAGGCTGCCTCGTGGACGATACTACAGCAGAATTGCAACCACAAGCATGGCCTTGCTCTGTACGCTGCTAGGGAGGCTGGTCAGATTTCAAATCGAATGAAAGGTGAGATACTGAACTCCTCTTAGCCCTTACTGCTAATTGCAAAAAGCAGCACCATGCTGCTGATGGCAAATGGTTTGGGAACAACTACTCCAGCTCCCAGTCCACAACCTGTTATAAATGATGTAAGATAAATCTCTATGTAGAGAAAACAATAATGTCATCATCACCCTGACACACTCAATTATTGTCCAAAACCTAACGGTCAAGTATGTCAAAACGTAGCCCTGCACTGTGTACATTTTCGATGGTATGGCTACATCTGTATTGTCAACCACTGGTGGTGCCACCCTTCTGCGACCTGTACTGCCACGGTCTCCTGAGCCAGACTGGACCCAACGGGCACTCTGAGAGCTGAGGTGAGATACGGCAGCGCCCACAAGTGTATCACTGACACCGTGATGGGTTACAATGATGCCCTGTGCCTGTGCCAGCACTTTGTATATTTAGCAGCTACCAACTAGATCCAGGATTACGAGAACTAAGTTCCCTCAGGTTTCATGTCTTGTGGTAGATTGTCTAAAGAGGGTGAAAACCTGGGAAAATGGCCTTGGTCACAATATCTCAAACTCCCTCTACTTTGCACTCATCCACCTTTTGACCCGATTGTCTATCAGACTGCTTTTCCAGTCTCCAATAAGTCACGAATTCAATGGCACTTGCTTCTGCCTGTTCTTTCCTCCTGTCATTACTTGTCCTTATGTCATCTGAAAGAACTTCATCATCTTTAAGATGCCTATCTTACTGCCAAGGTTGGAGCTAGTCAATGAATTTAAAAAAATATATCGGGGGTACAATCAGCCACAGAGACAAAGACACAAATCAGATAATCACGGAATACGTCAGGCTATAAAAAATCACTGTATGGTAGAAATATTTTTGATTTATACCAGTAACAATGTCCTTCCTATCAAACCTTTTTTCAGAAAGCAGACATAACTGATTTGAGAGATGAAGAGCATAAGGCTCCCTTCCAAATGTTGCCACGATATTTCTTTAATATAGAGGTTTGGGTGTATTTAGAAACATCTTTCAGAGCAATACCTTGCATTTAAGCAAGGATCTCCAGAGGGTAATTCTGAAAGCAAATATAGTATTACAATGGAAGGTACTTGTAATTCACAACACCAACTGAACACAATCATTTTCTTTGTGTATTTACAGTTGCAGAAAAACAGCACTCCAGAAATACACCTAGAGTAAGCAAGCATTCAGGCCTAGACTTTCAGTTGCTCTGCACCCTGTAAAGTCACTGAAGAGAGGGAAAAAGGGGTATTTATCACTGCAAGCTTAACTGAAGAGCATGTTGTGTTCGTCTCACACAGGCGTGACTACAAACTGCTCAGCCCTGTGCAAGTCAGGCTTAAACTACTTATGCATTTAGGACATAGAAAGCTGATGCCAATATTCTTGGCTTGTTACTTTGTGGTTAAGAGGGCTCTGGAAGCCAGACACCTTTGTCTGAAAACAATATATTTGGCATTATTTTCAATACTGAATACTCAAAATTGTTTTTCTTATTTCTTCCAACTCCATTATCTAGGTGTGACAATAAGCAATGCCATGCAACTTGTGACAGAAGTAGTAATTATAAACAGACTTTAAAAAAAACCCAAAGTCACCAACAAAGGGATGTAGAAATCTCAGGTAGTGCCCCAGTGAACATGCCATTTAGGATAAGAGATGACTTGCAGAGGTATTTATGTCTCTGAACATCCAGATCGACACAATAGCATATTCAAAGTCACTAAACCAAAAAGGGCAATCAAGTGCCTAAGACTGGTGTCTTTAAGCACCCAAGTAACACTGTCGAAAATGTGAATTTTAGGCTTTCCTGAGATTTTTACTCAATATCCCTTTACATGAGCATAGTATTGGACTGCAAACGAGAAACCTCTCCTGGGGAGGTAGCACCAATTTTCAAATTAATACTATGCCCTGTTCACAAGGCTGCCTGGTGGTCACCATAACAGTGACAACACCTTCCAATAATTATGATGCCATGGGAAACAGGCTACCCAATATTAATGTTCTGATTTAAATGATTTTCAGTATGAATCTCTACTGGTATTACCGCCCTCATGAAACAACCATGTATTGTTACCCTAATCATACCAAGGAACCAGATAAGTGATTTCAGCATTCCCACACATCTGGGAAAGAGATTTCAAGAGCAGAAAAAACCAAAGGACTAAATGATTTACCAGCTGAAGAGAAGACACGTAAAAAACCATGCAGCTGTTTATACATTCAAGTAATATCAAATGTCTGCTACAAAGGGAATGTCTTTACATGTGGTAAGATTGACCCAAACTTTCCAACACAGGTCCCTGGAAGGTGGACTGATGTCAGCAGTGCCAGATCACTGAGGTTTCAGCTCTTGCAATGGCCATTCACAGGCTCCTCAGCACTGATGAAAACTGAACCTTGTAGACTGGTGTCCACAGACAGATCAAGGGTTTACCAGTAGGACTAGAGGTTTCCCCATCATCCTTCATACAAAAAAACAAACCTCCAACCCCAAAACTCTGCCCAAGAAGAATTTTTACTATGAAAAGGGAGAAATGTCACAGACTTTGTGACACCCACTTAGGACTTTGGCTTGTGAAGGAGTTTCAACAGAAATTATGGTGGTACCTTCAACAGCATCAAATCTGGAAAGCGACAACTGACACCTGCTGTTGTCTAGGAGTGCCAGAGAGCAGTTCCCTGTACAGCCCAGGGACAATCAGGGGCCATGATACATGAGTGAAACTTTCAGAGCTGGGGTTTTAATACAGCTCTCAGCACAAACCCATGTATCAGCAGCCTCGCTCAACTGACTACTTGAATTTTTAATCACTCTCTTGAATTCAGACATCAGAGCAGGTGACTAAGTTTGACACAGTAAATCATCTGAATATGAGCTTTGTAATTGCTTCTGACTTTACATCGCAAAAGCTTGGATAATGTTGAGAAGGGTATCAGAGACATTTGAATAATGTTGTATTAAAGCAAGTCAAGCTCATGAGCAACAGAAAACACAATGCTCAGAAAAAGCAAAATGTGTAATAGTGTCAGGAGGAACCTCTTCACCAGAGAGTTCACCGAGTCCCATTTGATTCAGAAGCCATTACCCTGCATCTGTATGTTAATGAAGCAGCTGTTCCACTGCTAATTGCTGCTTCGACAAATTGCTTTTTTCCAATTAAGATTTTATTATCAGATTTATCATTGCAAACCGAAATAGATGTATTTCAATTTTAGAAAGACAACAGAATGGTGCAATTATCCAGCAGTCTTCCAGCTAGGCATAAATCAGAATCTGTAATTCCAAGGTTTACAAGTTCTTTAGAAGTTGAGCAGATATCTAGATACATGTCTTCTGTGAATGTCTGCGTCCACAAGGATGCCCAGATTAGCCTTTTTTAATTGGGCTGCCTGGTTAAAATCCAGGCATTTTAAGCTTTATTGAAACATTTAGGTAAATGGCTTGATTTCTGGAAATGCTGAATACTTACAAACCCCATCCCCATTTCAGTTTGGTAGTCTTACATATTTGATGCCGCAAGGTGAATTAATCTTAAAAGTTAGAGTTTTCTTAGAGTCCTCTACGATAAGGCTGCCTATCGAAGTGTTAATTAGACTTTCAAATGAAAATTAATAGACTTTTAAAACTGCATTCAGCACTACTTTAGAAATATGAGATCTGAAGAACCTTTTAAAAAGTGTACATCTCAAAGTTCTTGCAGTGATCCACCATGGCTGGAAGTACATTCCTTCGCTTACTATTTCTAAATGTAGTAACTTACAGAAAGTCAATGAATACTGTGTTAACCACAGCAGAAGTGTAAGTATGGTTTCCGTGGAAGGAAGATGGAGGCTTTGCAAGCCTTTGTTCAGTGCTGCACCAAGACCCCAGTTAATGCAGGTGCTTTGGTTCGCAAGTAGCTCCACTGAAGACAGCGGAAGAGCTCCTGTGCCAATCAAGAGCACACTCAACTTTGCTGCGCCGGAGGAAGCTGTCCAAGGATACTTGGGACTGTAGTGGATAAAACAAAAAATAAGTAAGGAGGAGACTAAAGCATTACGCAGCAGAAATTAAGAATTCGGCAGCTTCATGGACTGAAATGTGATTTTGGGAGGATAACATTTCTAAGACACTGTAGTGGTCTCAGGAGGAGAGGAGAAGAAAATTTCTAAGACATCTATTTTTTCTATTTCTTCTATGAAGAACCTGTGCTTTATAAACATCTCCCTAACTTGCAGAGATGACACACAAAACTCTTGCAATATAGAGGAGTGATCCCAAGCTTTCCAATTTTTACATGTGTACTATAGGCATCTTTCAAAACACTGCCACCGGGCTCTAAAGCTGTGTCTTCACTGGACTAGATGGATAATGGTATTTTCTCTTCAGAGGAAAGCCAAATGTTTACCACAAAATTAAAGTATTTATCAACCTTGCAGAAAGAGCTGAACACCAATTTCCAGTTCAGAAATGGGGTTCACCGGCAAACAAAGAGGATTTCAAGGGCACATCTGCTTCATGCTACTGCTCATGGCAAATGTCTCTCGGAGAGGGCAAACAGCAACCAACAATAACACATATTGATACTACAGCTGCAGTAAGGACAGCCAGCGCCAGGCAGCTGCCCCTCTATCACTGGCGATTAGGAAAGGTTATAGCTGTATTGACTTTCATATTAATTGCTTTTGTTGTTGTTCTCTTTATGAACACAGAACACATTTCACATTTTTTCATTTCAAAACACTGTAAGTTTTCTAAAAAGGTTTCACTGTTTTTTTAGACAGGTGGAAATAACTATGACAGCAAATTTATAACTGGAGAAATAACTACTTTGAATACAAACGGGGCAATAACCGTCCCATCTATCAAGCATCACCTTAGAGTAATGGATTACAGAGAACAGCCACTTTTGTTAATCAGGTTGGACTTTGTAATATTTTTGTGTTCCATAAATAATAGAAGCTTTACTGTTGGAGACCACTTTCAGCAAATCGTGAAAATTAGTCTGTCCTTTGTCAGAAAGTATCTAATGAAAAGACACACTGATGGCTATCTCTGCCCTTTGAAGCAAACTATTAGAAAATCAATCTCGTTAAAGATGACCTGCGCCGGCCCCAGGAAAAATCTAGCAGCTTCAAAATCATACACTGACTGTCCAAAATAGCAAGGCTAAAAGGGCTAAGTCATAGACATGCAAATGTGGTTATTTTCTCTACTTAAAAAAATGGAAAAGAACTCACACTAAAACTTTCAAGGTCTCAGAGCCAATGACTTGGGAATAGAGCATTCACCAAGGAACTTTGCTGGAGACTGTGCGCAGTATGATTAAGTGGTCATGTACGAATAGCATGCTTGGGTCCTTTTATGTATTTGTTTTCACCAAAATTGACTGTAATACATCACATTGCATACACATACATACATACACATCACAATACATACACCTGCACTGTGGCAAGGCCAACGATTTTCTAGAGACTTTAGAAAGTAAATTTTCCTAATTAGGCAAAATCTTTGACTCCCTAGTAACATCCTTTTGAGTTACCCTTAGGAAATCTATCAATAATGTAATAATAGCAGGAAGTTAACATGATGAATCCATTTACGGCAGAGGAATCCAGAAAGCTTAGAAACAACATGTAGTCCTGACACCTTCAAGCTCCTTCAGGAAGAAGCAAGCCTGTTACGATGATCAGAAGTCATTCAATGTCATTCAATGAGATGTGCACTGCCAAAGAGGCATTCCACTGATGGATAGCTACTATAGTGTTGAAGGCTGTAGGTAATTAGTAAACAGCACATCGTGCAAGACCAAATTCTGTCTAAAGTCATTTGGCAAATTTCTACTGTTACACAGAATGGTAATGGAGTATAATGGCCACATATATCAGATGGGGTCTCAGTCATTAAGATCTCATCCAAGAGAAGAAAACACAGTAAGATGGCTGGTCTTTAATCCACATAACAGGAAAGGATAAACACTGAGGTGATTCTGCCAAGATTTACATCTGTGGTTCCAGGAAATCAGGGTATTTTTGGTTTGATGCTTAAGGTTAACAGTCAATCTCATCTGGCTATTCACATCTCATCTTTCATCCTGAACTATTCTACAGCACTTAAAAAATAATATACAAATCAGGATCTCTACTTGTAGGAGCATTCATTTCTACTCTTCACACTTTAAGAGCTCCTAGCACATGAAACAGAGGAGTAATGGGCAGAGGCAACTTGATGTTTTAAGGCCAGCACAGTTCATTTTCTGCCACTGATACCATTAAACATACAGTCACCCAAGCTCTTCCAAGTAAAAATCCCTCTGTCTAGCTCTCAGGTTTCTGCAGCTTTCTTTCTCTTGCTTGGACTGCAAGCCATCATCAAAATCGAGACACACTGAGTTTAGGCATAAATAAAAAGGCAATCCTTGACAAAAGAGCAGAGTGAACACATCCCTGTCCACTGTTCTTGTATGTTTGAATATTAGCTACTGCCACAGAAAAATGACAGCTACTCTCACTGATTTATTCTGAATGCAACTGAGGTTGCATGTAAAGTTAGAACTTCCAACAATAAAAAAGGATTAAGAAAAAAAATAATGTCTTCCATGTAATTGGTTCCTATTTCATAAACTATGGCTTTTGTGAACTCTGTCTAGAGCTAGCCACAAATATGCTAAATATCCACAGCCCAAAGGCAATGAGGATGTATGTATTTTACAACAAACAGTGAGCCTTGCATTCCAAAGTACATATATTTTCAGTTCAAGTAACTCATCTTTTGCCCTTCATTAATTTCTTCTCAGTTTCCCTGCTTAGCTGGATATTATCTCCCCTATATAATTTTTAAGACAGTAACAGTCTTATTTGAAAGAACTGAGCTCTTCATTGAGCGTAATCTAGTAGTATACTTCCAACAATGCCCAATGCTGGATGCTTCCCACAAGAGATGCAATATACCTACCTGTCCGTGTAGGCTAGTCTCCCTAAAAGAAAACAGTCTTTTTAACTTTATCAAAAGCATAGAATTATTTTCCCTTCCTCCCTAAGCATAAAACCTAGTATCACTTATCATTTTTATCCTACTGAGTGTAACAGCGCTTGGTTCGTTGTTTTTTTTTTTTAATAGTTCTGCTTCACATCACCAGAATTTCTGAACACAGCTCTGGGAAACTCTAGTACTATCATCCCTGCCTGAACGAAGGTAAAACCTTCAAGAATCTAAGAGTAAACCATGCCTTTTAAACCTCTGTCAACTCTCACAACATAAGAAGGAGGACTGCTGGTATTTAATAGTTTGATTTAGAAAAGCAAGTGACTGAGGTTCAGACTCAGCTAAGGGTAACTTAGTTAAAATTAAATCAAAATTGTGGAACAGGGAGGGTTTTTTTTAATGTTGAAATTAAAAAAAGGCAAACTTCTAAACTCCACTACAAGCAGCAATTTTGAGATGTCATGATTTTTTAAAAAATCTACCAGAAAGCAAAAAAGGAAGAAGAAAGCCAAGTGAATAGCAAAAGTCCTTCCAGTTTTTAATGCAACTGAAAGATAATTCATCTTCCCATTTTAAATATATCAGGAAGAATTTGCCAAGTATGGCCTATTCGATGGTGTGTTAATTTTGAATTAACTTGGATGAAGCTGCTGGCCTTCCTATCTCTTCCTAATTCCATTGTGGAGGTAGTATCTGAGACCCTTCTCCCCTCTGCTGACTCACTGTGCGAGAAGGACAGAGAGAACTGAACACCTCCATGTGCTGCTTCTCTCTGATGCAGCAAGGCAATTTGTGGCCGTATCTGCACTTACTCTTGAACCTGATGGCCACTCTTCTGAGACTAAACCGAATGCCTCACCTAATCCATCGCTTCACTGCAACATGAAATTTCCTAAGACACACACACAGAAACCTCAGATACAACAGTTGCCTGATACCACTTTTGAGAAAATAAATTATTTAACCTATTTATAGAACCATTTTTTTTTTTTTTAATTGGAAGCAAAAGTGCTGTGTAGTATGAAGATCCAACAAATCCTGCTTGTGGCTGCATAGGCAGACCACAGTAAAAGCTCTCCCCCTTTGCCAAGGCACTTTTCCTGCACCACGGCCAGATCTGTGATTCACGGGACAGCGAGCCAAAGTCTCTAGTACCCAAATACTGTCAGGAAACCTGTTTTGGAGAAGGTGCATAGGAGTACTGTACTCTCATTAGCTTCTGCAAGATTGATTTCCTTTACTTATGCCTCCTTGCTTGACAAATTGTTCTTGATGCAGAGCCTGATGGAAACATGAATGGCCCCAGTGCGGATTCTCTTTATTAAGGATGTATGAGAGGATATACAAGTTGTTTAGCCCAAGCAAAATGACTCAATCCCTTCTGACGCTAATGTAAAAATCCTTTAAAGTGTAGGTCAGTTGCTTGGTTAATTTAGGGACGCTGACGGCGTAACATCAGTTATCAATTTTGATAGCATTTGGGCACTGGAGTCAATGGTTCTGATAGCATTTGGGCACTGGAGTCAATGGCTCACTGTCCCATGAATCACAGATCTGGCTGTGGTGGAGGAATAGTTCTTTTTTTCCTCCCCTTCAAAAACATGCTCTTCCCTTGAGGAAACTCCACTTACTACTCAGTAGGGTTGGATTCCACTAAAAGACTTTTTTCAGGACCAAACTTCAGCCATCCTATGAAACTGTCCCACATAATTACAGTATGTGATGATATGATAACCTTCTGAATGTCCTTAACCCCAGGAGTGCCATTACTGCTCTTTAATAGGTTTGAAACAGAAGTACAAAGACAGAACAGCACATTTTACATTCCTCTTTGCATTAGACGTCACCAAATTTACTTATCAGAAGAATTATGAATGTTCCAAAAAGGAAAAAATAACCTTAGATATTTGACCGAACAAAATCTGTGCATTTTCCACCTCTTTAAAGCCAGTCGGAGAGCCTCTCATATTCATTCTTTCAGGCTTTAGGCAAATGATATTCAAAAACCTGAAGATTTCATTATGATCTCTTATATTTTCAGTAATGGTTTGATGGAGATTAACCTCTAGGTTATACTGAAAGCCTTCATGTCTTCTGTTTGCAGTGACTACAAGAACTCTCCTACTGCATAAGGTTATTCCCTTAAACGAAATTGAAAAGATAACACAAAACTTTTATCATATGAAGTCAGACCAAACCAGACCAAGCCATGCTAAACCATGAGACAGACAGACAACCACAAGCAAGGTGGGGGCAATCAAACAAATTGCTGCAGTTTACAGATCTGTCAGTGAACAACAGTGTGCATGCTCCTACTCTGCTTCAAATGCAAAGGGAAGCATGCAAACTATACAGTACCCTCATGGTGACTTTTGCACTGGAATGACTCAAGAGCATTTGATGTCCATCACCATGCTCTGCTGATGAGAGTAATTCACTAACCACAGTAGCTGTAGTATTTACATCTGCTGATATCCTCCTCCTGCAAGTGCTGGAAGAGCTGTCAAGGAAGGCATCACTGCAGTGTGGAAGGACAAGTACAAGAAAACACATTTCAGACCACACAAAAAATCAATACATAGGTTGAATAACGAGGCCAAAGGAAACCATAATTAGATAACTTGTGATACAAATGTACTTTCTTTAGGGAGAGAGAGAAAAAAAAATCCTTGAGTAACTAGTGAAGGCAAGAGGACTCCAAAATTTAATTGTCGTTTACTAGAGGTGGTTCTGTCATTGTGGGAGAGGAAATAATGTCTCTGGTCTTGGATTGCCAGTCTCCAAACTGTGCAAAATGATATAAATAGGAGTGACTTAAATCACTCATTTTAGTCATGATTTAAATCAGCAAGCAGGAAACATTCATTTAAATAATCAATTCTAATCTTGTTTTGCAGCTGTACTTTTAGTTATTTCCCTAAAGTAAGTTTCAGTCCAGTGGTCGGTAATCATTAAAACACACTGAATTGTAACTAAACTGTAACTACACACTAAATTGGAAACCTTTCTCTAACCAGGGCTGTACACTAAATCTGCACACACTTTAAAGCAGTTCTGTGCTTTGCTATGCTAGATTTGTGATTTTTTTGTTGTTGTTGTTGTTGTTGCTGGATTACTTTTATTACTTCATTTTATATTTTATTCCTGTATCAAATTGCACTGGGATGTTAACTAGAACTCCATTACAAAGTCCATAAACAGTATTCTAAAATCGTGCATTATTTACTGTGAAATTATAGACTAAGTATAGGAAAAATACAATACTAACTGATTTATTAAATTAATGAAATGCTAGCTAGAGAATTGAACTGCTAGTTTCTAGCCAATCTCTCTGAAAATTGCAGATTTTGTGAACCTCAGTCACTGCCTCTCCAATGTACCCTGACATCATCACACGAAGTCGGATTTCTTGCTTTTTGTACTTCAGGCCTGGTTTAGCTGAACAGGACACCTAACTGAACCGGCAAAAAAACCCCAAGCCCCAAACAAAACAGCAAAAAAAATCCCTAAAAAGAAAACTAAAGTAGAGGCTTAGGCTAACAAGACTTGGTCCCATTTGCTGACTTGGTGACACCCACCCATCCCGAGGTGCAGGCAGCACTGATTATTGCATTGCATTCCCCTTGGTTCAGTGCAGGGGCTGGAGCGTGCCCAAGTCTCCAAAGCTGTGCTTGGGCGAACGGGGGCCAGTGCTCAGGCAGGAGCGGTCTGGGGTGTCTGCGGCATGGTGAAGGAAAGGAGGACTGCTGGCCAGTTATAGCAGGAAAACAGAGACATTTGCAGCTTTGTCCCAGGGCCAGTGGTCAGGAATGTGAGACCGCCTGCCACATGCAAAAGGTGCTGGGGAAGGCAGCAGAGTTTTGTAGCTCTTCCCGTGCCTGAGCAAGAGGCAGACACAAGTTTTGGTAGATTTGGGATGGATGAACCCATTGGGTTTCCTAATAAATTAATGCAAGAATCGCTATTCTGAAAGGTCTGCTGCCATAGAAAACATTACTGGATTGCTCTAGGAGACAGTAAGAAGAAAGTGACATTGAGATCAGTGTATAAACAGATTCATTGTTCCAAACTTCGCTGTCCTTTTGTGACTGTGCTTCTACATAAGGCATAGACCAGGATATTGGTTTTCAGGCATTTGTCAAATAGGGATGTTAGAGAACATCACAGAAATGTATTACTCATCTTACAAGCAGTTGGCTGAATCCATACAGTATTGAAAATCAAGGTATCAGTTTCACAGATTATAAATTGACTGGGATCATGCTGAACATCAGAATAATATTGTGTAAAAGGTATATTATTTGCACAAATTTATACTTGCTTGCACTCAGTGTATCTTAGTTCAGAGACAGCAGAAGCCAGGAACAAGTACATCATTCATGCAGGGCAAGTCTGTTTTGGTGCCTTATGGGCAAGATCCAGCCCAATGGACCCTCCCAGTCTCCTCCACTGCCCAGCAAAGGGCTGTGCTCAGGTAGGGAGTATCTTCCTAAGGGCCAAACAGCATCGACACACAACTGTAGCTATTTAAAATGCAAATGTCATTAATTTTACTTAATGATGCACCACACTTCAGTTTGAATATTTACCATTTGAGTTCAACATACTTAGTATTTTATGCCACTGCTCTGAGCACTCAGCAAATAGAAGCAGTGAAATATGTGAAGGAGCACAAAGGTTATGCAGTCTTGCTTAATGTGTGCTACTGAACAAATGTGACATAATTACTACTACCAAAAGAATTAACTACTTTACTAAAAAAAGAATAAAATCCAATTCTCTTTCACACATTGGTTTTATGTGCGAAATTTCAGGTGTTTTTCTTTGTGTGCATAAGGTTTTTACTGTATTATACAATGGGCAAGAATTCAAAACAGCTCTACAGCCGTTAGTAAGAGACGATACAAACTACGCCTTATCTTAAGCTGCTGCAGAGAAAATGACTGACGTAAGGAAAACAACAACACAATAATAACAATGAGATTTAACAAGTTGATGTTTCATGAAAGACGGATCCTGCTCCAAATTTGGATCTGTGTTCTAAAAACCAACGAAATAAAATAAAGCACAACTGCAGAGCATCACCTCAAAATGAAGTTTTTGTATTTCGTATAGTTCTCTGCCTACCAACCTATTAATTAAGTGTGGGCAGAAGCAATGCAGTCAGAAGGCATAAACAGCAGCCTGTGGGGTTTTTAAACAGGATCCCATGGTGTAAGGGCTCTTTGGAAAATGTAACACATTGTGCTCAGCAACACATATAATAATGCTAATTATAATACTAGAATATCATAATTGTACTCATTCTGAAAGACAGTGGTAATTGCTGCCTCTCCTTCTGGAGTGGGACTAGTCAATTTTTTAAATTGTGTTGGATCTAACCCTCTGGGTGGGTTGCAGACCATAAAACACAAGGGAAATGGCAGCATGTTGGAACACTGTCTCTGCTTTTAGGATCTTAACACCATCGCCTTGCTTATTTTCAGCCCAAAATGTAGTCAGAGCTAGACAAAACAGAAGGGATCAGTTCTGATAGTGTAAAAGTCCCTCTCAGGATGGCAACACTGAGTTTTAATAAAGGTAAAATACTTAAGTTACACTTATCTTCAGTTATTAACTATACTTATCAATGTTGTCTTCCATCTGCACTTTCTATAGAATACTCTGCATTATTAATGGAACAGAAAACTGCATTCTTAATATAAAGCACTGACAACATTGAGGGCTGCTTTGTATACATTCAGAATTACACATCCATATATTGAAAACACAAATTACAGAACTATATCAGACAGAAATCTACTGAAGCATAGGTTATCCCCATTTTTTCTGAAGCACTTTCCAATTTTTTTCTTAACTTACAAAGAAATGAGTACAGTAATGTATATATGTATATATCACACACACACACACACACACACATATTTATGGCCAGCAGGACCGCGACAGTGATCGCCCCCCTGTACTCAGCACTGGTGAGGCCGCACCTCAAATACTGGGTTCAGTTCTGGGCCCCTCACTGCAAGAGGGATGTAGGGGTGCTGGAGCGTGTCCAGGGAAGGGCAACGGAGCTGGGGAAGGGTCTGGAGCACAAGTCTGATGGGGAGCGGCTGAGGGAGCTGGGGTTTTTAGCCTGGAGAAAAGCAGGCTCAGGGGGGACCTTATCGCTCTCTACAGCTGCCTGGAGAAGAGGCTGTAGCGAGGTGGGTGTCGGTCTCTCATCCCAAGAAACAAGCAACAGGACAAGAGGAAAGAGACTCAAGTTGTTTCAGAGGAGGTTTAGACTGGAGATTAGGAAAAATTCTTCACTGAAAGGGTGGTCAAGAATTGGAAGAGGCTGCCCAGCGAAGTGGTTGAGTCCCCATCTCTGGAGATATTTAAATGACATGTAGATGTGGCACTTGGGGACATGGATTTGTGGTGGACTTGGCAGTCCTGGGTTAATGGTTGGACTCAATGATCTTAAAGGTCTTTTCCAACCTAAATGATTCTATGATTTTATATCACAGCATCTTCTTTTTTCCATTTTTGCTATTCAGTCATTAATGAGGCCAGGGACCAACTCTATGCTGATTTTTAAGCCACAGGATCCTAATTAAATCAACTGAGTTAAACCGATTTGCAGTCAGTGGAGAATTCAGTTTTCAGGCACTGTGCTATATTCAACCTGTATTTGTTGTACAGTTTCCTTTTGCAATAATCAAATCAAATTTCCATCCCCCTAAGTACAAATGCAGCTAAAGAAATTTAAAAGTCTTAGATTGGAATATACAAATACTTTCCCACAGAAGGGATATTTCACTCTATTTATTGATTTTTAAAACATTCAGAGGGAAACTGCATTCTTTTCTTCTGCTGGTTTTCTTGTGTGTTCAGTTTTGGCAATAAACTGGGATAGTACTGAACAAAGTGATAGTAAGGAACATTGTTCCAGTAAGACAGATTATTCCACAGACCTCTGAGTGGGAAATTGTGTATTCATATCCAAAGGGCCTTGTAATAAATCCTCTCGTTGTATGAAATTAAAGTAAGAAGTGAGACCCTGAGGTCCTGTCTTCCAGCAGATGGGTAAGACCTATTTTAAAGAACTTCATTCTGTCCATCCCAACTTTTTGCAGTTGAAAATTTTAACTTAATATTAAATAACTTAATATGTAAAGACAACAGTGACAGTTTCCCATACTCATTCTCAAAAACTCTGATAGCCCAACCAGCACTTTCCCCTTTCTTGTTCCTACTGGGTGGGATGCCAAGCTCAAGCTACAGAAGAAAATGGCAGCAGTTACTGCTTTGTTGCAGAGTGGACATGGCACTACAGATGGCAGTGGCTGTCTCAGAGAACCACACAACAGACTTTCCAGAATATGTGAATGAAAGAAAAAAATAATAATGAAAGAGGTTGGGGGAAAAGAATTCGAAGATCCTACTGAATTTCTTTCTCTCTATACTAAAAGGGTAAATGTAGCCTGCAATCCCACCCAGGACTACAAAAATTCTATTGTGTTGCAGAAACCCTTTGTGGGGACAAAAATATTGGACAGAGAACACTTCACAACTTTGGGTTTCTAACAGACTTTGGTGAAAGGCCTTTTAGGAAGCCTTCCAAAAAACTCAATATACTCTGTCAACTGGATTTATCTAATTCGTTTGTAGAACTGTAGTAGGTTTGGGGATGCTGATATCCTTTACAAAAGATACACTGATTGTTGTCTTAGGTTTACCAGCCTGAAATTCCTGGAAGCATCTTTTGAGGTCTTTTGGAAGAGTGCAGCCGAACACTCTAGGCTATGCAGAACTGAATTATGGGTAGGGAGGAGTAGTCTTATTAAAAAAGTAAGAAAAAAAGAAAAAAAAGTTTGTGGTACTGAGGCTTGTAGATAAGGTACCATGTACCACAGTGGGAAAAACTACAAACACCACCTCTGGTTGAGACTACCTTTGAAAGTACATGCATTAGCAAATTTTGAGCCAAAATAGCCCAATAACACTAGCACAGAAAAAGATGCTGTAGGTGAAAAGACCCTTCTTAAATGAGAACCCAAAGCAAATCTAAAATAATTCCACCATTTATCTATCTTGTTAAAATACATTCTCCGAGATGTCACTGTCTTGCACAGATACCCACCTTTACTTGAAGAAAAAATAAAGATGTTTAACCTACGTGTGGAACACATAGGGAACAACTGAAGTGACTTAACATGCAAAATACATTGTCTATCTTGTCTTGTACTGAAGAAGTGACTAGAATCCCTAATGAAGCTCAGCACACCTCTCTCTTTCATATGCTCAAAATGCCCTACTTTCCTCACAATGTCACCTGCACCAGAAACGTCACCCGTGCAACCCAGCTTCTCGCACCCAGTGCACTGCACTCCTTTCCAAAAAAACTTATCTACAGCAACAGACTCTGGTTTATTCACCCGACTGTTTTTATTGGATCCTTCTCTCCTTTATCTTCATGAAAACTTGAGTTTAGAATAACGCACATTTGTACATTTCTCACCAGGAGCTGTTGGTACTTTCTACGTGCTGGCATCTAGGGAATAGTTTTAGAAAGCCTCAGGCAAACTATCTCTTAGATTTAGACATTCCTTTTATATTGATGAGCTTGTGCCTCTCCTGAACAGTTCAACAACTGCAGTATAAGGTGTGTCTTTTGGTTGCTGCCTTGTACCAGTTAATAAAAGTAAAACCAGAGAACCTGGATAAACACAGGAGAAGGGATTAAAATAACAATAAATATGAAAAGGTGTGCATACACCTTTTAAATGTGTAGGCAATGAATTCAGAGTACAATGTCTCTCTCTCCGTATAAAAATAATTCAACACTGTTCTGAAGTCTTGCTGAACAATGAATTTCACAAGGCTGTTTTTCACAAAATGCAACTACAAGTGCTAAAACTTCTTCCCTAGTGACATTTCGGCACCAGGCTACCAGGTTAAATTTAATGTAAAACAGTTCTTACTTTTCATCTTATGCTTGCAAAAATCCGTAATTTTTTTTGCTAGTAAGGCTAAATTAAATAGTTTAATATATGACACACCTTCTGCACACGCTATAGTTTCTGCAGTGAATCTCATCTCTATCTGTATCTACAGTCCTAGTGATCCTGTAGCACTTTGGAACTGAAACGCCATGGATTTAGTTGGCTCTGCAAAAGCAATGACCTATAGAAAGCTTGCTCTCCAAGCCCAGATGGCCACAGAGCTACAGCATACACCGAAAAAAGGCAGAAAATACAAGAAGTACTGCGTATGCTGTGACATCACTGACTTTTCACAAAATAAATGCCTTTTAATGATGAAATGCCTCATTTTCTCTCCCTCAGAGTTTGTTACAGAACACTAAACAAACTCAGGTTTGGTATAGAACACTAAAGTATACACTGGGTGTCGAAAGACTGTCCAGAAAGAAATTCTTTTTAATTAAAAGGTCCTACAGATGGAGTTCTCCTTCTATTTACGATGAATAAATGAGGGGAAATGCTTTGACCTCCCCTACACATTGTTTCTTTTGCAATGAAGCACACGGACTACCTACCTTTTATGTCTGCTTGTACAACTGCAAGGACCTTCATTTTCAGATGTCCTAGCGGAGAAATACCTCAAACACATACTTAATGTGGAGCAAAAGCATGCTGGCATGCTCTTTCTGGCGTGTGCGTGTGTGACAAGGTGCCACAATGACAGACTGAGAAGCAGCCGCAGCCTCTGCTAACCCTGCTTCACCTTGTCGCCGAGACATTAATCAGGCTCTGCTCCTCTGCAAGGACTTCAGGTTGTTTTGGTCAATGTCAACACTGGGAAAATGAGAAGTTTGCCCTTTTGTCAAACTTGCCTTGAGAGACATCTTCACCAATTATATCCAGGGGCTGCTGAGAAGAAAGCTCGAACTGTACGTGATTTGTACAAAGGTACTTGACAGCATAAAAAATGACCAATGACTCACAGAGTTCCCTTTCCTGTGTTTTACTGTCTCTTTATATCTTGTTCAAAAGTACTATGCAAAGCTGTAGTGTTCATCATTAATCCACTCCCTAACAGGTTACTGTGGGGCTGAGGAAAGCTACCCAGGGTGCTCTGAAGTTGTACTCCTTGTTCTTTATAGGCCCAGAAGTAATTTTGATCAGTAGAAGTATGATGCTGGGACTCGGGTCCTAGACAGTCATTTTAGGTTTTAATAGCACGAGAGGGTTGTTCTCGGCATGACAAGGCAGAGCAGGTGAAAACTGCAAAGGACACTACTGCACTGGTACCAGTACTGCCAACCTGCAGAATTCAGCTAGGAGGTTGCTCCAACCAGGATGAGATTTATAAAGAAATGGAAGCAATAAACCAGACTGGGTGGGCAGATAAGCTGTCTTCTCCTTTTCAATGATTTCTGATTACAGCCCCCAGCCCTCACAACATGAAGTTAAGCAGACGTTCCTCATGTCCTTTCTCCAGGCTCTTCTCCATCACTAACTTCTTTCTGCCCCACCGTGGAGGTGAACTAAGCTTGGGGTGGATTTGCTTCTCTCGTGCTGTGTCCACAACAAGTTCACAGTGCTGGGACACTATGAGCGCTACCATGCTGCTCATGTATGGTCTGGAAGATTAAAAAGCTTCCCCTCCCGTCCCATCACACACCTTCCTTGCCACCAAGCCTCTCCACCCATCACACATCCCCTGGCCGCCTTCTCCCCACACCTATGCACACAGCCAAAGCTGAGGCACTTGCTGTGTGATATTTCTGAAAATGTTAAGCTCTGGTTCCAGGAGCCTGAACAACGGTAGTTTGTGCACTGTTTGGATTTCAGCCCATACCTTATGCCTACACCTACACAGACGTATTTAGTCAGGATCTGCAATGCTCCCCATATCGGTAGTTAAGTGCTGACTGGCTGGCGGAGTTTTAGCAGCATATGATTTAAAACCTTGACATGCACTTCATATGAGAATGGCAGAAGCTATGTTAATGGAATCATGTGGCTATAGCCCAGAAGTTAAGACAGTAAATATCACATGAAGTATTTGTTTTGTTGTTAGAAAACCAATGGGAGATGTCTGACAAAGCCAAGGCTAAGATGCAAGACAAGTGCCAAGCAGCACTGAAGTTGTATATATGGTGCCTCCTTAGACTGGCACAGAGATTCTCCCTTGTTAGACAAGTCCCTGCGGTGGAGAGGTCAGGAGATGCTGTTGATCATCACCTGCTGCAAAAGCCAATGATTTTTGTGGTCTCTCCTCCAAACCTCTGGCTGCCGCTTGTGTGGAGTGTCTCCAGCACCTCACCCCTTTCTCCTCTTCACTGCTGCTCACCCCAGCTCTGCTGCCTGCCCCTGCTACGCTTCCCCCAGGAAACACCCTCGAACTGCAGAAGGCTGAAGCCAACATGATCTACGAGAGCCTTTGCAGTACAGACTCCAGGAGAAACCCACACAGCCTATTTATACACTGCCAGCTGCAGCAGAGGCAGAGCCGACCGAACACTTGCAGACTCAGGAAAATAGCAGAGCCTCATTTCAGGAGATCATTGTAATAAACAAAATGTATAGCCCTTTTTGTTCACCTTTAAAGAAAAAGCTTAAACTGATCAATCTGCTCTTTGCATGGCAACGTGTTCCTCCTTAATGACTTCTGAATAGCAAGCATTCGCTAAAGCCCAGAGCAACAGTAGTGAAAAAATATTGAGACCCCGATTTAAAAAATGACTGGCAATTTTATCTGCTTCAATACCCAAGTGGTGTATGTTTGCAGTCGATTAGTCACTGCAGATTACTTTTCAGCCCACATGGCAACAGTTGTGGTTTTTTTTTCTATACTGAGAACACGGAAAACTGGGCCAGACTGGTGAAATTCAAGTCTAATTTTCTGATGTCCTTACAAATATGAAATTGTCTTTTTACTTGTAAAAGATACGTGTATTAAGGGTATTATGATAAAAGTAAGAATTAGTGATTAAAATGGTACCTTAAAAATTATATTAGGATTCTTTTAACACACAGGAAAAGGAAAAAAAGAAAACCCAACTAAAAACCCCACCAACGTCTAGCACCGTATTCATCTCAGCTTTGAAATCTAATCATTAAGTAGTGTTAGAAGAATATTCTTTCTCTGGACACTGTCTTCTGAAAGATAATTTAAGTAATAACTAGATTTGCTATGTAAATTAAACCTTGATAAGTCTCACTCAACACCTTTTTTCTGTGTAACCTCTTCAGAAAGATACATGCTCCGTTTTATGTTTTTCATTAATGTACCAAATCACAGGAGGTTGAAAAGGTTAAAGATGTTTAATTGTTACTAGATGATAATCAGTCAGAAACTACGTTCTAGCATGTAGCTGGCTGGCAAAGATGTTGTATTTTCAGATACATCCCTCCTAATTTTTCCTTTCCCTTTGGAAATTATCATTAAGCTGCATTTCTGTGTCTTGCATGACACATATGGTCAGGAATCAATCTGAAAAATTCTTGTGATTTCTCATTTTCTGTGACCAAGTAAGGGCAAAAACCTACAAGCTGCCTTTGGTGGAAGAGACCAGCTTTGCTATTTTCATCATTTACACTATGACAGCCCTCACAGGCCCCAAATGTGGACCAAGACTAATTGCTCCAGACCTGGGGCAAGCAAAAGATGAAAACAAGCTGGATGCCTATACAAACATATACATATATATATATATATATATATAATTTCACCCTTCTCTTTACTGAACGTGTTGCTAAGCTGAGGGTAGAAAGGAAAAGGAAAGGACAGTAAAGAGACTTCTCATGCTATTTGTCCCATGAGGCACAGAAGCTGCAAGAGATGGGGCATGGGACAAGGACAAAAGAGACAAAGTTGTGGCAATTCCCACCCTGAAGCCTCCCCCTCCTTTTTGGTTTTCTCCTGGTCTTGAGCCACATATCCTACCGTGCTGGTAGTAAGGCTGCAAACAGTTATGTTAAAGCACCTAGGCTCTTTCTCTAGGACCTTCAAAGAGCCATTTACCCCTTCCAACTAAAACCAGAAGGGGAAGAACCGCCCTCTGGAGAGGTTTATCTCTGTTTTCATTAGAGGGATGCTGAAGGGTTTTTTTAGGCTTCTGGTTTATATAAGCTCTAATGCAACTTGAGTATTGAACAGTATATGAACAATATTTCTTACATAAAACAAGTCTGTGTCTTCGTGGAGACATTAAATGGATTGTTAAATGCATTTTTGAAAAGTATTTAGATAGTGGCATTAAAGGCTTATGTAAAAATCTGAATACAACAGAACAAAATGCAAGATACTACAGTACAGACACTACAGTATTTCAGGCACCAATTTAAGTGGCAAATGGTATTTTGCAATAACCTTATATCTGCCTTTGTTTAAAAAAAAAACAACAAAAAAAAGACAAGATAAACAGGCACAAGAGCACAATAGTCTTGAAAGCTGCAAAATATGTAAAAGGTCATAGAACTGGGTGGAAAAAGGTCATTCAACTTGCAGGATATTTTGAACTTTGCTCTTCTCCAGATACTGAGTGATACTGCAACATCTGCAAAACTCTCTGTAAATGAGTAAGAGCTCGGCTCCTTGGGTGGGCTGGCAGGGGCATGGACACGGAGAGCCCTCGGAGCTGGAAGGGTCCCCAGATCCCCCTGCCTTGACCCCACTTCCCCATGGAGAGCAGAAGCTGCCTTGGAGGTGGCAGTGCAGCTGCCAGTACCAGGGAATCAGTCCTGCAGGTTTGGGCCTTGAGGAAGCAATGCAGTCCCCACACTTTCCCCCCTACCCCCGACACTCCCAGCCCCAAAAAAATGCTTTTCCCCCCTGACTGGTTGTCTCAAACCACAACAACTCCTTCTGCCCTTGAAATCTACAGCAGCAGGTACTGCCTCCTTCTCAGACAGAGAGCAGACCGGGCTGAAAGAGGTGATCATCATCGAAGAGTAAAGCCACAGTGAAATCTTTGAAAGCAGTCACAAAAGTCTTTAAATCTGGAGTCAACCACAGGGATAACCCAAACAGCATCATGGCAGCCTCTCGGCATGCAGCAATACAAAACCAGATGCTGATGGAAACAGGAGGAGAAGGACAGACGTAGTACCCCAAGGCGAATCACCTCAACCTGCACCAGGGAGCCCTAAATGCAAATATCTCAGTGAAAATGGAGGATGGGTGAGAGCAAGCAGGGCTGAAGCCATGTCCTCCTGCAGAGCCAGGGGCTGGAAGGTTGCCATGCTGCACCTTGAGTTCCTCAAGAGCTGCTGAAGATGGAGCAGCAGCAATGCCAAGTGTGACTTTGACTCTGCGAGTTGACTTTGGTGATGGAGAGCATTTACACTGAACGCAGATCGTGTTTCTGTGAAACCCAGTGCCGCAGCATACTACATCCTTCTAAACAATGTTATTAAACTACTATAATAATCACCCTGCTCTTCAATCCAAGGTCTCAAAGCACATTACAGGCAGTAATGAAATAACTCACACAAGACCACTGCGAGGAAGAAGGGGATCATTACTGCTGCTGCTCACAGTCATAAAGTCATGCTTTCAGACACAGAATTTCGTTGTGAGGAGCCAAGCACACAAGTCACCGTATACTTCACTCCACTGAAGTCCTGTCAAGGATTTATCATTGCTTTCCACGTCCTGAGACTTGTAATTACAAGAGACTCTCAGCTTTCATTTACAAGAAACAAAATGAAAACAATCCCCAGAAAAAAGCTGTACTTGTGGATCTGAAGTTGGAAATCTGTTCAGTCTACCCTAAGACAGAAGGCAAATGAAAACAACAAAAATATATTTTCTTCTTGTGCTTCAGATACTCCCATTCTCTTAAGGAGCTGCAATATCTTCTTGGTGGCTGAGTCAGGATTTCAGCCCGTGCGTGGCCACCAGCCCAGCACCACTGGTGTGAAGTCAGCTTGCTGGAATGAACTCCTGACCTCCGCGCTGGGGAAGCCATCCCAAGAGACATTTCCAGATCGCATAAGAGCCTTATGACAGAGCTAAGAAGGGAATCCAGGTCTTAATTACCACACGCTCCACATTAACGAGGAATTGTTGGTACACAAGTGAGTTAACTGGCAACTCGCTAGAGCAAACACAACACAACGCCTTGTGGTTCAGAGCTGTAGCTGGAGTTCAGAGCAGCCAAGTTCAAACTCGTGATTCTCCCACCACTTTCCTGCATCACCTAAAGCGAACTCCTCACCTGTGATGCCCGACTTCCCAAAAGCACAACTTCCTCTGATTTATTACATTGGCTTCTGTGACATTAGCAAGGTTTTGCCGGCTGGTAAGGAAGTGAGCATCATCCTGTGTGTAGGACAGAGCCCATGAATGGATGGGAGAGCACCAAGCAACAGCCCAGACACTAGCACTGGCACTGTGGTGGGCAAACGTGTGACCGCAGTGCTAAGGTGATGGATCACACTGGACCATTCCTCTTCTGTGCGGTTGTCCTGGTTTCAGCTGGGATAGAGTTAACTTTCTTCTTAGTAGTTAGTACAGTGCTGTGTTTTGGCTATGATGTGAGAACAATGCTGATAGCACACTGATGTTTTTAGTTGTTGCTGGGTGATGTTTATACTAAATCAAGGACTTTTCAGTTCCTTGGGCCC
>JAVJGI010000014.1:10754138-10804009 GCA_035590275.1 Ibycter americanus | reverse complement strand
AGAAAATATAAGCATATGGTGAATGGAAGCAAAATTAATTATAGCCAAAATATTCTTTTGCAGAGCAGACTTACATTTATCTTCTGGGTATTGTGGCTACATTTAAAAAAATTGTAAATGTGCACTGCTGTTCATATACTGTTGGTAAGTTAAAAGTTCAGGAAATAATACTTAGTTTTCTAACCAAATCCCTTCAAGATCTGAAAAGTTACTTGCTAACTACCGTACAAATAGACCACTGCAGAACATATTCCTTGCATGTATCTCATCTGACAAAGCCATGAAATCTTTCTTAGAAGGCAACAAACCCACAGCACATTATGGCATCAACTCATATTCACAGGATGCAACGAGCAAACATGTTCTTACACAGAAAGTACAAGCAAATGTAATATTGAGAAAGAAAGAGCGTGATTACAGGGGGTAGTGTGGGACTTCAGGGCTCTGGGTTTGCTTTCTTGCTCTGTGACAGCATCAGACAAGCTGCTTAGGGCTGTGCCTCCACTAGGCTGATGGAGAAGGGGTTTGCTTCACCCACCCAAGAGACATGAGTCAGCTCTGCCCTTACATGCTTGAGAAGCTTCATCAGAGCCATCCGTGTTTCCTTGCCTCTGTGCAAACTGGCTTCCTTCCTTGCCTGTTGGCAACCCAGGCTTGCCTTCGAGCAAGAGAGAAAGCAAGGGCTGAAAGGCAAGGATGGGAAATGGTGGGGTAATTGGAAACTGGGTACTAAACAGGATAGTAAATAGGTGCTACTGGGGCTCCCGTATGTCCAGATAACTTCTGTGCACGTGGTAGAGAATGCTGGTACCAGGTCAGCCTTGCATTCCAGGTTCAGCAGGGCAGGCTGGGCTGGACTCATGCCAGTAAGGCTCTGCATTACATGCAGCCAGTGGTTTTGAGGGCAAATTGAGATCAGGTCTTTATTACTGGCATAGGATGTTAGCTGCATCCTTTGCCTCAGTTCCCTGCTTCTAAAAAAGAAAAAACAGTGTTGGTCTACCTTACCACACAGTGTGGAGGACTTAGTTACCATGGGAGGAGAAAACACATAAGTACAACAGGTGAGGAAGTACAGGCATAGCAGATCAATGTAAAAACAAGGTCAGAAGGGCAGGGTCCCTTGGGGGGAGACTTTTAAGACCCAGCTTCAGAGCTCTTAGAGCTCTGCAGAAAGTTTTGTACAATGTGAAAGCTGTGATTAGGGGGGTCTTCTGATATTTAACCCCCAGATACTGCTTTATTTTTATACATATATATCTCCTGTTAAATTAAGCTCCATGCATCTAGACATATGGCGGCACGATCTGTACAATTATACAGATAAGGTCACATACTTAACTGGCAACAGCACTACTAACTTCAAAGAAGTTGTGTCAATCTTCCCAGGGAGAGAAAAGCGCTCTCATTAACATAAAGGGAAGGGGGAAAGAGAGGGGAGAGTAATTTCACAGAAAATAATTATCTTTGATTATAACAGTATAACTCTAATGGAGGGAGACAGACAGAGAGAAAAGAGGAAAAATAACACAAATATGCTTAACCTTTATGTTTGAACAGATCAGTTTAACTGCAGTGCGAGGTGATGAAGCTTTGGAGGTTTAGTAGGTGCTGACACAACCTCCTATATGATGGAAGACAAAGAAAAACTAATAGTTGAGGATTGCTGATGCCACAATAGCTTACACAAATGCACCTGTCTTCACAGTTGCCTTCTCTTCTTATTCCAATTTTGCAGGTTTTTTTGTTTTGTTTTTTTTTTAAAATATTCACATGCAGCATAGGCCAGGCCAACAAATCAACAACACCCCTGGGCCCAAGTCTTCACTTCATGTGGGCTTATTTTCCTCCCCGGCAGCTCCCTCTCCAGACCCCTACCCCTGTACAAATGCCACACTCACAGGCTCCACATCTCAGCATCTCTAACTCACCAACCTAATTCCTCCTGCCAAAGTTCAGGCTTGGATCACAATCAATTACTGTAATGCAGGGGCATTCACTGTTATTATCATAATAATGTATGGCAGGGTATGACATGTATCCATAGCATATGCATTGTGCATACATTTAACAGGGCTGTGACTCAGTACTCGTGGTAAAGTTTCACGAAGTAATCTCAATTATGCTTCTGCCACTGATAACAATTATATCATCAAGAGTATTTGGCTACCTGGAAGTGAATGCAACAGCCCTAATCACAAATTAGTGAAGGAACAGTACAGCATATGGAAAAGGTACGTGGTTTCTTGACCAGTTCTGACTAGTCATGACTTCCGGAAATTTATGAATACAGAAACTGAACTGACAGACAAGGTGGAAAAATTAGTTTCACAGCAAAGCTGATAGCCAAAGTTAGTTCTGAATAGGACAGAAGATATCCTCTGCAGATGTTTTTTTAAAATAATAAATGATTGCTGTAACGTACAAGAAGGTAGATTTATGAGATTAACGACAAAATTCTTGCTGTTCCAGAATCGGTGCTGGGGCAGGACAGGAGGGAGTTTTTTGGTTGTCAGGCAGTAACCTTCTCATCAGCAAACCGACTCACTGGCCCTTGCCACGTTGTTGCCCTTCCGATGTAAGTCTCCATGGAAGCAGAGGGGGAGTTCAGGTTAAAAACAGATGCTGCACTGAGTAAGTGAGGACCATTGATCCAGTCAAGGCAATGGCGATACTCCTGAATAGAATCATAGAATCATTTAGGTTGAAAAAGACCTTCAAGATCATTGAGTCCAACCACTAACCTAGCACTGCCAAGTCCACCACTAAACCATGTCCCCAAGTGTCACATCTACACACCTTTTAAATACCTCCAGGGATGGTGATTCAACTACTTCCCTGGGCAGCCTGTTCCAATGCCTGACAACTGTTTACGAGAAGACATTTTTTGCTAGTCTCCAATCTAAACTTCCCCTCGCACAACTTAAAGCTTCTTACTGTGAAAGAGGACTAAAAAGGTCATCGTGGAGATCTAAAGAAAAGTTAAAAATTCTATAAGCCACGTTTAAATCTGCTGATTACAAAGAAACGGCATGTATGAGCAGTATTGTATCTTTTAATGCCATTTCAAAAGAGGCACTTGATACCAGAGACATCCAGCTATCTCAACTGTATTCAGTGCTTCACGAATAAAAACCCACTGCTAGCAGAAATCAGGTCTGTTCAAGAGAGATGATAAAGCTGGATTTATTATTTTATTAATAGCAGCATTACTGTAGCCTCAACTAAGGTGACACAGCTCACACCTTTATCCCCTCCACAGATAACACATACAGAGTAAGGAGAGAATCACTGCCAGGGAGGAGGGAAGAAATGGCCTGACTGGGTCCAAATTTTCTCATTCGTAGTGGAATCAGTGGTCTGGCCACTAGACTATACTTACTTAATCTAAAAAGGTTTTATATTCCTCTTCATTCTACCATTTCGGAAGTGATGCTCCTCTTCGGTTTTATATGCCTATGAATACATGACTGTGTGTGGATGTCTATTAATGCTGAGATGCCTCAAAAATCAATAGCTTGCATTTCCAGACCCTATTTGATCTGCAGCTGCCTCCTATTAATTAATTTCCAGGACAATCCCATCGTTTCCAAAAAAAAAAAAAAAAAAAAGAAAAAGAAAATCAGTGAGGTTAGGTGACTCAAAGTCAAAAGAAGAGTTCATGTCACTGCTGGGCTGCAGCTCAGGAGTTAATTGAAAATTTCCTCCGGAGAACAAATGTGCACTGGCAAGCAGATGGACTTGATGATTTACATCCTTTCCTCCCTGTTTTGTTTTGTTTGTTGGGTTTTTTCCCCTCTTTTTTCTTAATTTATTACTATTATTACTGTTATTATGACAAGTTCCTTGGGGCAGGAACTTTGTCTAATATGCTGTACCATGCCTAGCAGGCTTCCAAGTCCCACTGTGATTAAGCATGTAACTCCAGCATCCATGGTCCTTTGATTTGCTAACTGCTAACCCTGGGCTCAAACCACTGGAAATATGGTATCTAGTAAAGAATGAGCCATCCCAAAGCAGAAATTAAAGCTTTTTAAATGCTCAGAAGCTTGATTTTTAACGGTGAGCATATTATAGAGAAGTCATTAAAGAGCCATGCTTTTAAATAATACTGAGAAGTGAAAGAAAAGAGAGTAGATCATTTAGCATGTGTTGATACAACATAAATTACAGGAAGTGGAAGCCAGCTAATGCACTAAGGGAATTACATTGTAAAAATCTGTATTAGTTATAGATAGTTAAATATCAGTGATGGATATACTGGGCTGGACTCTGCAACTGTTTGTGAACTTGGCATTTGTACAAACAGTGTTAAAGACTACGGAAGGAAAGGAGATCAATTCCTCAAATTCAGCTTTGACTGGAGAGCCCTACAATCAATGTTTTTTTTCCTCTGCAAGGTCTTCTGCGGTCTTGGACAGGTCAGTTGAACTTCAGGGACACTTCCAGGATGAATGGTAGTGAGCATGACATGATCTGCATAGCCGGTTTACATTGCAGACAGACCTGCCAAACAGGGCTTCACAGCCAACACATGTGCAGGAGATGCCACCAGGCACCCTTCAGAAGGAGTCTCCAGTGGGAGGGAGGTGATCCGCAACACCATCAAAATTCAACATACATTTCCCAGTTTGATCACTACAGCACCTAAAATGCACCCTGGAGGAAGATTGCAGGTTAGACTACAAAACCAAAAAAGCTAAAGGCCTTCATTTACAAAACATCCAAGATTTTATTTCAGAAGAAGTTTATTGAGAGTTTAGCAGCTTGCACAGCACCAACTGCAGCATCAGGCAGGTTCCCCAGTAATGCAGCCGACACTCCATGACGCAGTGGGAGCAGGAACAATCAGTGGTCAAGAATGAATGTATGAAGTTGTCTATTCTTGAAGAACAGACTTTAAAAAAAAGTAGCAGCATGAAATGCCTCTTACAAGAACACTGTGACAAATGGACCAAGGCAGTACTAAGTTTAGCCTGATATTGTTGATCCAAAGTTCCTCAGAAATGTCATCAAAAAATAATTTAGTTTACTCTTTTCAAATGTTCCAGCATTTACCTTTAATTATTACATGGTAGAAGGTTTTATACACCCCTTGCTTTACAGAACCAATGTAGGTTACTCTTTCTCTTCACCCAATGCAACTTGGGTTTAAACCTGAAAGATGTGCAAGGCTGTAGTAGGAACTAAGTTGCCTCCACTTCCATTCATCGTCTGTATAGCCTTTTGCATCACCTACAGTACAGCAGTAACGTTAGCAACTGAATTGTTAAGACCACTGAAGTTTGCCTCCCAGAGCAAGCTGTGCCCCCTTGAGATGATAGCTACCACAAAATCCCAGCAGAACCGAAAATTTCTGGAGTACTTAACAGTCTTTGTTCCTCTGCTGGAAAAAAAACACTTGACAAACATGGGCCTAAAGAATTTATCACAGAGTCCCAATCACTGTTCTTTCTCCTCTCTGGTGTACCTTTATTTCTGGGCTGAGAAGAGGCACTGAGTAGCTAGTAGCTATACTGCTGGCAAACTTCAGGACACAGTGCAGCAGAGCACTGTGTTTGGCTCAGTCTGTGAGAGCAAAGACACGTGTGGGGATTTCCTGGGACAAACCAAACAAAAGCATCCATAAAAATCAGGATGTATGGCAGGAGGGTGAAGCACTGTTTTAGTATGGCAGGGCAGACATGGCCTTCAGCCCCTGCAGGATCCTACGCTGGCTGGCTTAGTGAGTGCAAAAGAAAGCAAAGCCCAACCTACTGAGAAGAGTAGCATTCATAGCAATTGAATTCTGACACTCACTAACCCTGTATTAGCTTATATAGATATTAATACTACTTCAGCATGAAAATACCCAGACTCTTTCCAAATCTGCCTGCAGATGTGACAGTTCAGAGACAACTTCCAGAGGCAAGGAACTGCTGCTCTGGAAAGATGTACTGACCTACATACGCTATTTCTAAACCCACTAGTGCATCCTGCCTTAAATACTGCAGCAAATACTATTTTGGGAATGCCAGGGGCCTGCCTCTGTTTAAATGGTGCCAAGCAAGAGACTAAGCAAGGTGTAATCGGATTTTTCAGACACAGCAGCATAATTTCAGAGTAAATTCATTAACATCACTGTGCACGAGAGTAAAATTCGGTCTGTTCGCATGTTAGTTAAAATATCTCTTAACCTAATCTATGTAAGACTGAAGAGAAGCTTATTGGGTTTGTCCAATATATGTGGAACACTAAACAAAATAATGTAATGGTTTGAATTAAAATTCATTGTTTTCTTCAGAGCACAGAAAAGTAATAAATCAACACAGTAAATTACCCCTGTGCTGTGCTGTGAAATTAACACCCATATACATGAAATAAAAATAAGAATTTACGGCCCTAATGAATCATTTTTTATTTTATTTTTTTTTTATTAACTCCATCATCTGTTTTATTTACCTTCTTCCACATGCCTCTCACCCCAAAATAACTCACTGGGCTCAGGGCGGCTGTGGCACTCCCATGGGCTCAGCTAGGAGACAGCCCAGCTGCTCTGCCAGCAGCTCTGCCTTCCTCCTCCTCCTCTTCCTCGGCCCCATCTCACACCACCCACCAAGGAGCAAAGCCCTGTGACCCTGTGCTCTGCCAAAGCAAGCCTGAGCCCTCCACAGAACAAAAGCCAGGCTAAGAGGGAAACCCCTGGCTGCCCCATCATCCAGCACCAGGGTTTAAGGCTAACCTGTGGCTGCCGGAGGTGCTGAGCACCAGGAACGCCTCCATTGCTGCTACACGTGCAATGCAGCTGGGAAACAAATGCCCAGGAGGATGCCTTTCCCTGTGGTCACGTAATCCACAGAGTCACTTCAGCTATTTGAAAAACATGTTGCCCACTCCCCTCACAAAACTGTGCCTTGCAATACCTCTTGCCCACTATAAAGAAAAATCCCAATTTTCTCCCTTGGACCTGTTCAACTTAGGCAGCAGTTTCCACCAGTTTTCAGAACAAGGCTGCCTTGTTCTCAAGCACCAATGATTTATAGTTTCACACATACTCATGTGCTATATTATTCACTTAGTGCTTGTACCTATGAATACCAGCTCACGAGATTAAAGTGCGGGCCGAGGCACGAACTGATGCTCGCATGTATTTTAGCAAAAATAATCAAGGTGAGAAAATGGAGACCTTCATGGGAGGTTGCCACACTGCCTTTCCATACCCAGCCAACTGCACATGGAAGGGTGTTGCTCATGTTCTTGTCCTCCTCCCCCGGAGCACCCACATAAACCCCAAGCGCGCAGGGGAGAGCCCCTGCCACCCATGTGTACTCATGCTCCCGCAGCAGAGCCAGCCCCTGGCAAGAGCATGAGTTGTCCAGGGTGACTTTGGTGCTAAAGTCTGGCTCTCAGCAGCTTTTTAGCAGCTCTTGGCTCCTGCAGGAGCAACTCTTCCTCCCTCCAAAACCCATAGAACAAAAAATTGCAGGTCATAATCCTGAAAGGTCTGAAGACTGCCTTCAAATAGATCTAAATGCATGTGATGTATTTGCAGTTTGACAGTACCTAAAATAGACACCCAGAGCTGTGCCAGTCTACAGAAATGTAGGAAGTGACAGGTTGTATGCCACGTCTGTAGGTAGAAGAAACCTTTTAGTAGACAAGGAGTATTGTTGCTTCCATTATCCAGATAATCAATTAAGACTGCAAGATTTGGCTGCAATTATGAGCCTGTATCAGAATCAGGAACAAAACCTGGACTCCCTGTGTCCCTGTTTGGTGCCTTGATCAGATGGCAATACACGTAGCAGTACACGTGCTTCCAGGAACCTGCATGACCTGTGTGAGCTATAAAGCAGCTGAAAGCAAGCTCCAGAGGAAGGCAAATGCAGTCCTTGCTGAGCTCCAACGACCACTGAGAAGGAGCACGAGATTGCGCAAAGGCTGAAAGGGACATGCCACGAGCAGGGTGCAGCAACGCTGGGGCCATTCCTCTTTGTGCCAGCAAGGACCATCCAAGAAGACAGGATCACCCACCTCACCCAGGCTGTGCTGTGCCGTGCCCATCAGCACTGCAGATAACCACATCGTCTACAGTCAGGGCAGAAATGTCTGAAACACCACGCACCCACTCACCCACCATACGCCATAAGCCATGACACGCCCTGTGCCACTCTTTGCGCCTTGTGACAAACCCAGCTTGGCTGGTATAACACACCAAGTCCTAAAAATAAGAAAGAGGGCACAGGAGGCTAAGGCTAGTAATGCAGTGTTCTCCAGCAGTAGTGGGAGATTTTTTGGTGCAATATAGCCAAGTAAGCTAAGGAAGTGATCTGTGAACCATGTTCCATGCTTCTTTGCAGCAGAGAAAGTCAAACTGCTCTCTCCCACCTGTCTTCCTGAGCCTCCAAATAATCTGCACTCAGGGAATACTCATTTCTGACACCAAATTCAGTGAGCGGTTTAACCCTGAGCACACTGACAAAGCCCAGTCAGTTGGGCATCAGAGTAACTTCTTAGTAGCCCAAGAGCACTCATACACTCTGGTCAACTTCCCGTCTCTAGTCGAGGCCAACTTCTGCCACGTCCCTCGAAAGGATGTAAAAAATGCAGGATGCTACCTTTGTGTTGCCTCACAGCACCTGATTACTCACAGGAGCAAGATGTCAGTTTGCTGGCACTGTTTAAACTTCCGAAGTGACACAGAAAATAAGAGATCCCCTTTCTCACAAATGACAGCTCTCCCCTGACGGCAGGAGCACGCTCGCTCAACCCACGTACACGGCAATCGTTGCGTATTTGGGTTCACATTAAACCTTTTCATCTTGATTATACAGCACGCTGTCACATTTAGTGCTGCTGTGCAAAGCGCTACGTGAGTTATTGCTGTGCTGAATCCCAGCAAGCACACGGGGCCAGCATGCTACAAACCTCTTCTGTGTGTGCTGATGTCGCCTGTATAAAACAAGCGGAGTGTAACTTGCTGTCTTAGAGAAACTAGTGCACTGCAGGGAGATGGCTGAAAGGAATCTGGCCAGACACCCTCAGGGGCACTCTCTAGAAAAATCCATTACGCTTTTATTCCTTGGACATCAGCATCCCATCAGGAGAAAGCCTCCCTATGTCAAGGCTGGGCAGGCAGAGCTCGCCACACATCAATACTTTCCCAAGGGAAGATGAAATCCTTGTGTTCAAAATGCTTAACCTCCCTTTTGGGACAAGGCACCTCTGTGCACACACACTCTGTCAGCCCCATAATTTTCAAAGGCAAAATAAAAATAAAAGAGGCTGCTTTCCTCAGCTCTCATTGCTCTGCGTTTGGCACCACGGTGGCCAGAAAGGGATGGTTTATCCCTTCCATGCCAAATCAGAGCCAGCCACCAGCCAGGATGCTCACTGAATGCAAAAGGGATCCCTTGGGAGTTGCCCAAGCAGCAACGTTACTCATCCTAAAGCCTTTAAGTTCTCAGACAGCACAAGATGAAGACAAACCATCTTCGGTGTTAACTGTGAGAATTAAAATCTCCTTGTTAGGGAAAAACATCCTTGCCCACTGCTGCAGTGGGCCAAAGTGCGACTCCACAGGGTATGCTACGAGGCCAGGGTGCTGCGGGGCAGCAGCACACCCAGCTCTGGTCCTCGTCACAGGCTCACCCTGGCTGCCGTGAGGATAAGCAGAGCTGTGCTGAGCAGGCTGCTCTGCAGGAGAAGCCAACAGGAGGGAAGCAAAAGCCGTAAATACTACAGAGTCCTAACGCTACTACTTTGCCCAGATGGGATTTATGGGGTGGGGAGGGGGAGAAGGGATGCAGATGGAAGAGCCATCTTCGTCCATTTCAAGTGTTAAAAATAAGTGAGATATGTGCCTTAGGGCTCAGCAGATTGAACACAGCGATTATACATGCTCCATGATTCTTCACCTGGGCTTATGCCTGAAAAGATCCTGACCCCTTCTTATGCCACACATTGCAATAAGATTGCTGAGCCAAATGTTGAAAACCTATTTAGTGAACATCATTTCCCTACGCCAAATTAAAAATGCTCCCTTTCAGGTTTATTTCTTCTGGTTTTCTAGCTGTTTAGAAATTTGCAGCACGTATAAATGAACTTTTTCTTAAAAATATCAAAACCCCAGAACAAAATCAGGAGGCATTACAACCAGCATGAGAGCTGTGTGAATCCTCTGAACTACTTTGATAAAGATCAGCCTATGCTGTGAAAAACCACCTCGACTCTAGCTCCAGACCATGCTGGAGGGTTCCTGCCAGCCCAAGGAGCAAGGGACAGCCAGGTACGTGCTGGAGTGAGGACCACCTGTGGCTAAGCACAGGCAGACATCCAGAGGAGCATCCACAACCTTGGCCTCCATCTCTTGGGGTGATTTCTTCATCAACCAGGCACCAAGCACGCCTGGTTCAGCAAAGGCACTGAGGGTACAGACATGGGCAGAGCTGGTCTGCACAGGCACAATGCTCTAGTGTCAGCCAACATCATCACTTTAAATTAAAACAACGACCGTATCTGCAACACTACACCCACAGGCTACATCCCTAACTGTTATAAATCAATGCAAACACAGATTGATTTTTTTTTTTTAAAGGCCAGAGGGACTTTGAGGTCATCTAAACTGTCTTTTTGTATGAAATAAGCTGTAGAATTACATCCAGCTACTGTAATGCCAAGCTGGACAACCATCATGCCGCTCACTTTAATGGTGCTATGCCTGTTTACAAAGGATGAAACACCACTCTAAACTGCAATAGCTTGAATCTGCCTCCATTGCTCTGCAGATTCACTGTAGTAAAGTCTCATCCCTATAGATGCAAAAGTCAGTAGCTATTCAGTAACCTACGGAAGAGCAATCGCTGCAGCAGCAGATCTGCAGCATGTCATCTGCCAGTGCGTTCATGTACCGATGCAAAAGAGGATGCTTTAGACACAAGACGCTTTAGACACATAACTAAGCAGAAAGTGTAAGTTTGGAAAGCAGTGCAACACCAGTGGATCCTGAAGGGGAGCAAGCTGATAAATATTTAAATTGCATTTTCCCACCACCCTAAGGCAGCCGGATTTTATTACCTGTTTTGGGATTGATTACAAAGAAGTTCTGGGGATTTCCACTTGTAATCCGGTAAGTCAGTTTCTCATTAGTGCTGGAGTCAGGGTCCTGGGCTTGGATCTGAATGACAGATACATCCTTTGGGGAGTTTTCCATGACGGCTGGGTAATAGATTGGTTCAGAGGTGAGTGGGGCATTGTCATTCACATCCTCCACTTCAACGTAGACTTCGATGGTAGTGTAGAGTGGGACAACACCGTGATCAGTCGCATACACTGTCAGCCAGTAGGATTTGGTCGTCTCCCTGTCAAGAATATCTGCTGTGTAGATAACTCCTGCAGAAAAACAGCAAGCAGAGGATTTCAGGAATAGGATCAATGAAATGTCACATCTATTTTGATTTGGCTGTACTACAGAAATGTGTTCAGCATATAACAAATGCTCCACCCTTAGAAAAATAAAAGTTGTACATAAAATGAAAACAGAAACTTGAACTTGGGCATTGTTTCCTGAACCCTGCTCAACATCTCAATCCTTCGTCCCAGGAAATTCTGGGGGGAGGTAAAAAAATGGCTCTTCATAAGTGTCCTGTATCTTTTCTGGAACTGAAGCTGGTAGGGTAACTGAAGAAACACCATCATTTTCTGCTGGTGAGGCGAACTTGTACAAAACTTGGTAGACAGTGATATCACCATTGACAATAAATTGCACAGGAGAAAGCGGCTTCTCTTTTCAAGCTCCTGCCAGTGCCCTTGCTAAAGAAGAAAACCTAGGTGGCAGTTTAAAATAAATCTATTCAAGTTCAGAAAATAGATGGTAAATTTAATGAGATCACTCATTGCCAAAATCCTGGATAGCAAGCAATCAAAAGCTCACATAGTAAAAGCTATTAGACAATCAGTATATCCTCTTTTATCACAGAGGAAGGAAGGGTTTGGCCGCTTTACCTATTGGTGTAAGAAAAGATCAGATGGTTTCCTTCCTTGTCCTAAGAAATCACAAGAGAAAGTGTTTTTGTGTATAACAGATCCACAGAGAGGCGTGGCACCCACCACTCCATCCAAGTACCACCCGAATGCCTGCACGGTTCCTGCCATGAAAGACTTCCACCCATCTCATTTCTGCCTAAAGCGATTTAGAAATCCATCCTCCTACTGACACAAACATCAAAACCACTATGACTTTTGTAAAAACAGATATTGGGTCCTTAAACCAGAAACCCTTTCTAGCACTATAAGACCTGCTCGTATTTGTGTGGTTCAAACCTTCACTGACTTTAGCATTGATGACAAATGCATAGAGGACCAGATACAATACACCAGTACCACACACACACCCCACACCAGCATCAGACTAAGCGAATGCACTTTCCCACCACTTCTGCGACAAGTATACCAAGAACATTCCCTTCTCTGAATACAGCATTATTAAATCTTGGGCAGCACATTAATACAATGGATCTCAAGCTTGAGAAATACTAAAAAAGGCAGTTCACAGACCATAAAGTCATGTCATTAACAGATGGAAACTGGTGGAGATGTTGCAGGGCAAGACAGGAACACAAGAAACCTGAATTTAGTCTCAGATGTGCCTGATGCTACTTAGAACAACATTATCAGTTAATCATTGACGAAAGAGATGCTCTAAGATCAGCCCTAACAAGGGATGTGCGTGTCTTTTGGGCTTTTTGGTTTTTTTAAGTATCAGACTGCACTGAAAATTTTTGACAGCCTGAAGTCTTAGAAAAGCTTTAAAGACACTGAATAGGCAGAGAGGTGTCTTGGGCAGACTTTGGGCACTGCTAAGGAAGGTGCAGGCTCTGTGCTCAACCACTCTGCAGAGCACAGGCTGCCAAGAAAGGATCCTCCTTGCCTGTCCCACTGGGAATCCTTCCTAATAGGGTATGTAAAGTTTAGGCGCAATTTATCTGCATTGTTCCTCAGCCCGAGTCTTACAAGTTATGCATTAAATCTGGCTTTTTAGATTATACCAGTAATTAAACCCTTCATGACACTGGATTCTGACAAGACTTTTGGTTTAGAAGATAACTGGTAAGTGTATTTCACTTCTTGAAGAGCATCCATGAAAATGATGGCCCTGTGCTCCTGAGACATCAGCAGAAGGGATGGATTTGATGGCCTGATAGAACTTCTGATGTCTAACAATATGAACAGCCCCAGTGCAAACTTCCCAGGACATTTCTCAGCAGAACACATTCTACACTGAAGTTTACTGACAAACTTACTAAACTGCTTTTATGAGGGGTAGCAGCCAGAGGCAAATGATTTAACTTCTGTCCTAAGGGACAACCACCTCTGGCATAAGAGAGAGAAGCCCACCGAGCAAGAAGGGATGCTGCCTGTCCCCAGGGGCTCAGGCTGTGGTTCCCAGCACCCCCATCCAACTCTGCTCTGGGTAGGAGGCAACACAAAACCTGTCACACAGTTACAGAGATGCCTGATGCACTTACACTTGCCTTATAGGACATCTGTTTTTTAATTTTCTAAATATTTTTTCAAGTTTGTTATTTTTTTATTATGCTTTTTAATGCTAGTTTGAACTGACAAATATTTTCCTACCATTTGATCAATGATATAGAGAGGGAGGCGAAAGAAGCAGTACCAATTCCAGCCATGGACATGCTTAGGTCTCTTTCTAGTAACATCAGATCCACATCCTTCTTGCTCAGATATATTATTCACCCAACAAAGGTGAACAACGCAGGAGTGGAGGACAAAGGCAGAGTGCATTCTAAATATCCTTGTCGGCAGCAGCCTGTGCTACGTAATGACTTTCTGTAGAAACATGGGTGAAATATGTAGTGAACTGTGATGAAAATGCCTACAAGTCCAGAAGAGAAATTACACTGCAGGGATGAGAAGAGCCCATAATAAATGACACCCTGTGGAAATAAATAAATAAAATAAAATAAAATCCACATGGGCAAGGATGAGGCAAAAAAGTTGAACATTAGTGCCCCTAGAGATGTTGATTTATTCAGAAGACAAGAATTATTTTAGCTCTTTAAACAAAATTTGAAGTAAGTAGGGGTATCCCCCAGTGAGAGCACAGATTTTAGCAGATTAACCTCTGTTTATGAAGCTGAATATCACCAATACTGAGCTGATAATAAATCTATCTTCTAAGTCATTCCTTCATTTTATGACTCCTGGCAACAGTTACTTTCCATTTCTGTATTTCAGAAGGAAAGGATCATCGAACAAGTGTTAGCAACTGCCAACAGGTCTGCTATACTGGTCCTTCGTTTTACTTCTGATTTATTAAAAGGTCTCAGATATTAATTAATACCTTTTCCTCAATATCTCTTGTCATTTCACCTGTCACCACCACACAGCAGCTCGATAAATAAGAAGGTCTTTGTTCACTTTCAGGTTTTCAATGTGGAAACCCTCCTGTCGCCCCAGGAACAGCTTCTACCATGCTCTTGAAAGTCCTGCACAAAATGCCTCCTTGCTGTCTACCCAAAGATGGGTCTAAAGTTAGTACCCACAAGAATACACATGCTGCTTGAATATTTAATCAATCTCTCCGCAAAGGCATGGGTCAATATCTTCCAGATGGATGTCAAACTTCATCTTCATATGAGGTGTTAACTCTGAAGACTAATGACGCTTGATTATCAGCACTGCTTCTTCATCACTATGGCATGAATGCAAACAGACTGGTAGAGCTGGCATCAGGAGCCATAAAATATTCCCTGGGGCAGCCTACAGGTAGGCTCTCACTCACTTTAGCTGAGTGAAAGTATGGAAAAGACCAAAAACATCCCTGGGTAAGACCACAACAAATTCAGAAAAGACCTCATTTACTTCAGAGCTTATAGACACTAACAGATATTGAAGACAGACAGAACTTTGTTTTCAGGGTCAGGAGAGCAGAGGGGATGACAGGCCTTTGGGAGCAGCTCTAAGGCTCTTTTTGGACAGCTTCTGTGGTGCACTCTTCCCAGCTGCCTGCTAATTAGAAGAAAAACATGAACAAGGTAACGATGTCTGAGCTACACAAATCATGTAAGAAGAAACACCTGCAGAGATCCTGAAAATTTCAGTGATTAAAAAGCAAAAAGTTCCAAGGTTTTGCAGACACATTTCTGAATGAGACAGAAAAAACAGATGTTCCCATCTACCGGAATGCTATGCCACGGAGGCGCTACTGCATTTCTACATGAGGCAGCTGAAATCCAACCGAGCAGTCTGTGTAAGCCAGCTCTTTGTGTCGCCCTCGGCCAGACTTTGCAGTATTCCTGAAGGACTGAAGCCAGCACTTCCTCAGGCCTGGGGCAGCCTCAGAAATAAAGCCAGCCAGCCAAAAAGCAGTGCCACCAATATGCTTGCTACTGCATTCCTCCAAGTACATTTGCCCTATGTGATTTGCCAAGCACCACGTGCATTACGAACACTGTAAGTGAAAAATAACAACAGAGTGCATTAATCTCTTGATTAAAATCCCGGGCACATTTATATGTAAATTAAGTGCAGCCCTTGGGCTTGGCAATGTGCCAGCAATGCAAAGGTTGTGTGCTTGTTTCTCTTAAAGGTTTGTTTTCCCTCTTTCCCTGGGAAAATAATGGGATAATGTGTTCTGTATGGCTCCTGCAAGTGGCACACACTGTGACACTGCATTACGAAGGGTGAAGGCAAAAAATAAAAAGGAGTGAGAAGCTAGTGGCTATTCATATGGGCAAAGAATCGGCAAACTGGATTTCATTCCTTCCTCTCCCACCGATTTGCTGCACATTTTCAGCAGACCACTTCAAATGACATGGTCCACTCACAAAATTATCTGAAAGTTATGTATTTACTACAGTCACGAGAAACTCAAGAGGCTCTTAAAACAAAAAAAGGATTAGAGAAAAGCATTATTACTTTCCTTGCATCTTTTTTGCCCCCTGTTTGTTTACCTTACGTGTTTGACAGCACTTTGTGTGTAGGTCACGTGAGTTGCCACAGCTCTGCAAGACAGTGTTCACTGGAGCTGTCAGCCCAGGTGTTTACACAGGTGCCTATTGCCATGGATATCTGCTTCACATATACGTTCCTTCTAAAAGTCAGATCATCCTTCATGAATACTCTCAATAGTGCAAACATTGAAAGGAGTTCAATTCTGTTTAGGTTTTTTCAAGGCAAGATTAACAGACAGCTTGGTGGTCCGTAAGAAGCTGGGCAAGGAAAAGTCAGAGGAGAGTAATGAGGCTCTTCCATCTAGCTGAGAAAAGCAAGTCGAGGTCTGATGGCTAGGAGTCAATGGCAGAAAAAAAGAGAACACAAATACTGAGTGCAGAAGATATCCGGCAGGAACAACTGCTTGCCAGGGATGGGCCAGAATCTCCCATCATTTGGCATCTTGGTACTGGGACAAGACAGTATAACCTATTCTTCTACCCAACTTGTTTGCTTAGATGCAAAAAATGATGTAGCATGTGATTTTGCTGAGTGACTGAGTAGCCTGTGTTATAAAAGTTGCTAATGTCAGTAGTCATACTCTCAGTTTCAGCAAACGATGAGCAAGATGTGGGGAGGCTCCTGTACAGACAGAAAGAGAACTGACTTGGAAGTATCTGCTACTCTTCCAAAAACTTCTATCATCCAGAAGTAGTACAGAAAACCCCTTAATTATCTCTTTTTCAAAATACTGCAGTGATTTTGCAGGGTGGCATCTTGCTTAATACCATCAGCTCAGTTGTTCAGTTGAGAAAAGCCTCAATGACAAGATGTTGCTTGTTCTTCTCATCCCTTTTCAGGAATAGGAGCTAATTGCACAAATCTGCATCTCAGACTGGGAAATTAGAAAAGGCTAGCTCAAGTGAGCAGCCCACTTATTCCCAGAGCTTGACTCAGGAGTGGCCGCAGAGGAGGGCAGGAGCGGGAGGCAGCAAAGGCAGAACCTGTCCTCAGCACAAGCTGCAGCGTGGGATGAAGGTGCCACTGCAGCAGCACACCCCCAGATGTTCCCAGATGCCAGAGTGCAGCATGCCCCTTTCCACTGAAAGCCAGCTCCTCGCTAGTGCAAATGCAAGGTTTAGTGGTTAAAGTAGCTATAAAAATACACGATCTTTAAGTTGACTGAAAGACTAAGGGTGATGGATGCACCTTCCTAGCTCCAGCTCCTGGGGCACCTGCAAATTCACCCTCAAGATGTGCAATGGCCACTCCAGCTTCTGTCACGCAAAGCACTACAAAAATGCATTTCCAGAGCCCTAAGTCTGCCTCTCCCTCCTCCAGCTTCAAAGCAAAGGGGCTCAGTGCAAACCAGCTATAAAGTAGATCGTTTCTCCCCAAATGAAAACAACATGAATGAGGCAGTCAGGAATGCCTGCTGACAGCGAAGTACTCGGGGCTCTGCTTGATTCCTCAAAGGAGGAAAAGAAAAAATCACCGATTCCAAAATGCTACTAATTATTCATGACCCTCATCAAAGACTCTGTGAGTCTTGTGGCAGTAAACACAACACCTTGCTCGTCACTGAGCAGTCAGGCAAAGGTCCTTGCTTGCATTGCCTTGCTGGGAAAAAAAAAATAAACAAACGCAGCTTTAGAAGAAAACAGTCGAATAATGTCACTTTTTTCCAAAAATTCTTGATCTAAAACACAGAGGGGGAAGAAAGAGCTTACACACCTCATCCAGCTGCACCAAGATTAAAGCTTTATATCTGCCCATCTGCACTCCTGCCCTGAGCATCAGCCAGATCCTGCCCCACACATTTTGCACAAGGGGGCCATGGAAACATTTGTGAGTGTAAACGCAAATGTCAGAGCTAATCTGGATTCCCTGCATTAGGCAAAGACGTGATTTTTGAAGGACACTTAGCAGAGAGCTATCGTAGGCAGGAAAAGTTTAAAAATACTGCAAGCCCATTATTCATCAAACCAGCGAACATTAAATCAACCAAAATGGCATGATTTGTAGACAGGAATTTCACACCCAATTAAGGAAGAAAATTTATGATTTCAAGAAAGCTAATGTTACTCCTAACCCATATTTTTTTTTATTTAGGTCCTTCACATAGAATGGCTCTGTGTGTATAAAAGCTGAGTGTATACCTCTTTCAGGAGATATTTATTTCGTTATTTCCATTAAGGGTAAATTGTAAATATAAACCACAGGATTAAACAGCTTTAGTGTAATGAAGACGTGAACCTGAGCACTGATGCCAGACCAGGTTAGCACACTGGGACCACTAAAGCCAGTGGGAATCAGAATAAACCACACATTATATTTACCCCTTTTTTAAGTCCTCTCAAGCCATGAATCACCAGTGCCAGTTCTGAATACGGATGGCAGTATCACATTAGCCACAAACTCAATCGGAGCATGAAGGAGACCTATCGCTCATCCCCCCCACCGCTCACAGCCAGCAGCTTAGAAAATCAGGCTCCTTACTTTGGTGATTAAATGCTATTTCAGTGCCTTCATTTAAGCCCCCCCATTGTGCAAAGTGTGGCCTCCCATTTTTATTTTATTGCACAAATTTTGTAGGCTTTAATGCATATTAAAACGCAAACCCAGCTCCTATTGAAGCAAATGGAAATATCCCCATTGACTTAAATGGAGATTAGATCATGCCCAGGAACGAGTCCAAAAGCAATATTAACTTTGTGAGGCTATACATACTTCGAACTTCCTAATATTCTTTTGTCTGGTTCAAATATAAAACATATATAATATACCATGCTTGTCAAAAAAGGCGACAGGTAACATTCCTATCTAGGGCTTAACTTTTAATTTTCTCTTTTTTACTGATGTTTTGAATGTAAAAATTTACTGTTACCTCAAAATGCAGTTTCTGCAATGAATATTATGTCTGAGTTCCCAGAGCAGTAAAAGAGAATTAGAAACCAATCCTCAGCAATGTTATTTCCACTGACACTGCGTTAGCCTGCAAATATACCTTTTATCATGTTATTACACACAACACCGTGAATATCACAACCAACCAGGATCATGATAAGGACATTCAACGTGCTAATAAATGTAATATATCTGCATGTAATAGATAAGTAGGTGGATAATGTACAGGTTTACAACTCGTACTGGACACAACATGCCAACATGTGTTTCAGGGGCAATTTCAAGTGTGGGTTCTTTCTGAAGGAGGGACCACTGCTGCTGTTGTGCGCTCAGAGCTGGGTGTACACAGGGGTTGTAAACTGCTTCTGTGCGTGGAAGAAGCCACCACCATGCAATGGTGTAGACCAAGCACGGCCAGTTGGTCTGAAGTCCAGAATAGGTACATATGTTAACTTCCTTCCTCTGACCTCTGACGTCTTGGGTCACCCAACAGCCCAGCTGAAGTCAGGGATACTCGTGTGACTCGGATGCACAGTGCAATTGCAGATCAGGCCTGGCACGGGTCGTTAAATCAGGTACAGCCCCATCAGCACGGCTTGCATGGGGCTTGATATCAGGCTGGCGATGGTGTCCTGCCTAAGCACGGACCCTGGTCAGCCCTGCCTCAGACTGCAAAACACAAACCTAACTTCTTTTACTACACATAGAGGGGAAATTCAACTAATTAAAGGCAATAATCGAGTTTAGGTCTGGCCATATATATATATATATATTTTTTTTTTCAAATAATAAGAATACATATATATGTGTGTTTACATATTTGTCGATATTCAGATATACGACTATATTAATATTTATAAATGTATGAATATTTACATATAACATATCCATATATTTATTAATATAAAGAAATACAGAGTGTGTGTATTCATATATATATATATATATATATATACACACACATATGATGTGATTCAAAGGGTAACCGTTGCATACCAAATTAGCAGTGCCACCCACCATAGGGACTGGGTGTTCTCAGGGGTCTGATTGCATTTCCCTGGGTGTCCCAAAGCAGACACCAAGGCTGCGGGACTGCTGCCATGGGGGCCGACTTCCCAGTAAAGCAGCATCTTAATGGCACTGAAATAGAGGCACATCGCTGATTAGGTGTTTGACCTTCGAGGTTACTTATACGTTGAGTTTTGAGGTGAGATTCTTCCCTCTTTACCTTCCAGTGGCTTAAATTCAATGCTGCTGGTTTCCTTTGCTCGCTTTATTTGGGGTGGGGGGAAGGCTTACAACTTCACATCAAAATAAGCTATCACTTAAATACAACATCTTCAAGGTCACTTACACATCAATTTCAGAGCAATTTTCCAAACATATCATCAAGACACTGAACCAAAGGCTTAGTCAAATAAATTCTCTATCTTCTTCCACTTATGAATTAAATGAAATAAGATGTGCCAACATTTTCACCTGACTAGGCTTTATTATGGTTTCTGTATCTCCCATCACATCCCTTCACTTATTTAAAGAAATATCCATATTAATCTCACTTTAATATTTTTTGCTTCAGCGAAAAAAGCCAAACAACCTAATCTTAAATGGATAAACAAAAAATGCACAATGGACAGCTCTGGAAGAACCAAATTGCCTTCAAAAGCACAAATACTATAAAGAAACCCTCTCATTTATGAATAATCTCTGCCAAAGCTTAACACACTCCATCACTGCTGAATAATGCAATAAAACACTGCAGTAAAACCAGGCTGAGAGGAGCCATGAAGCCCCAGTGATGACTAAACTGCTGCCACGTACCATTTCCTACTCACTACAAGCGTCTGAGAACAACGGGACAAACTGTGACACTGCTCTGACAAATGGGATGTGCTGCAAGCCCGCGTGGCTTGAGCCATGTTGTTCAACTTTTATGAACATGGGCTGCTGCTGGCATCCCTTTAACCAGGGTCCACCTTCCTCTTCAGTCTCAGAGACACAGAAAAAATACAATGCTTATTTACGGGATGAATTTTGTGCTATTTGCTGGACATGCGCAGGCTCAACTTTTCAGCCAAAGGGCCAAGAAAAACAAATGAAATGTGCAGTTTTGTGACTGTGGTAGGTGTCATGCAAAATTCAGATACCTGAAGGTTTTTGCAAAAGCTTGCAGAAAGATTTACTGTGGGAACACACGCCTAATGTAACTAAGAACAACAACCACTGATGGTATAATTTCACTCTATTGACTATGCTGCATTTTTAAATTTATTTTTACTTTTTTTAAAGCACTTGTGGCTACTGGGTTTCCAGCCACACATGAACTGCAAACTGTGAACTCTCTTCAATATTATAACCTCTCTGGATGCATTTATCCCTCTGTATCCATTTGTCCCTACAGCAAATGACAAGTTCTGCCTTGTTTTCTGAGCACCATCAGGACTACAAAACTCTTACATGCCTTGTGACCACCTCTGCAGCCTTCCCAACCAAACCGAACGTAGGGATGGTACCAGCAGAAATCCTTACGATGCTAGCACCAATGATGAAAGCTATTACACTTTGATAATAACCTTTTTGTATGGAGGAATTTTTTCCTCAAAGGGTCTGTCTAATGCCCAGAGTAACCCAGATTTTCTGTACATCCTCTTTAGTAGATTAATAAAGAGATCAAAGTCTGACCCATGTGTCCTCTGCCGGGAGGACTGGGAAGCTATTTTAAAAAGAAGGGTTTGCTCCTGGTTATTTTAGAAATGAGATCAGAAGCAGAGCAAAGCTGAGGCAGGAAGAAGAGATGGAGAAAAAAGGCAAAGGATGCTCAAAAGGATTCTGATAAAAGTCCTGGCAAGGGACTTCTGTGCAGGGTCCTCTTCCTTCACATGGAGCTCTGTATCTTCTGTACTGCCTACATTATGAGAGACTGTTTTGGGAACCCTTCTGCAAAATCTGTGCCGATGTGCTTCAGCTGTTTTGTACCAGTGGTGAGGGAGGTTGAGGGAAGTGGAGGAAGCTCTGCAGGGGAGCCTGGTTGCTGGGGAGGGCTGCCCTGGAGAGCAAGTGATCCCTCATAGCAAGGCAGGCCATGCTGACCTTACCTAGGCTCAAGTACAACATAAACTGGCACTGGCTCTTCTGATGGATCTCAGCACTGAGGAGCATTGGCCTGGGATGGCTGGCCAGAGCAGACAAAGGACTATTGGGAATATTCCAGCTGGTAAATGTCTTTCACCTTTTAGTTATATATATTATGCTGGAAATAGAGTATTATTATATATTATACAGGAAATAATCTTCCCCATCCCCCCACTTTGTTGCTGTTTCTTTCTGCCCACAGCCAACGGGCAACCCTATGAAAAGAGTAACAACATTAACCCTAAAATCTGCCTTTATCTTTCTCTCTATCCAAACATAAACCCAGAAGAGCAGTCAAAAAGGAGACAAAAAGTACCTCTTAAAGGGGTTTAATGGCCACGTTGCACTTGAACATGAACATCACAGGGAAGAGGGGAGTGTGATTCACAGAGCCAGCACCGGAGCACCATTTAACCCCCCTGTGCAGCACAGCTGTGCTTCCTCTGCTTGGAGGTATCGTGCATAACTCTGGAGTCTGTTTTACAAAGCATGTCAAAAAACTGCAGAAGATTAAAAAAAAAAAAGAACTTCACAAACAGTATAAGGAGCAGAGACAATGCCTTACAGTAGGAGAGTTTAGTATTTCAATCTGCTAAGCTTATTAAAAAGAAGATGGAGAGGCAACTTGATTAGAAAAATCCATGTAAAGTTCATTGGGAAGTATTATTGGGAAGTAAAGGGCTCTCTAATCTAAGAAAATAAGGTGGAGCAACATCTAACGATTGGAAATAGAAGCCAGGAAAAATAAAATTAGCAATCAGCTTGATACTCTTCTTTATTATTTATTTTTCTAAAGCGGGTGATTAATTCCTGGAATAATTTCTTCCTATCTCTAGATATCTGCAAATGAGGGCTACAAACTGTTGGGAAGAAACATTTCGTGGTAAACATATGCAACACTTCAGTTAGAGAAAAATCACTCAGTAAAGAGGTATAAAAATGATATATAATAAACAGAGATATAAAAGGGATGAAACCAAATGATCTGGTCTCTTCTGGCTTTAAACACTATGGATCTGTGAACACCATCCATGTGTTTTCTCTGAGGAACTGGGAAAAAGAAGGTTCACTGGATGGTGCTGGCCTGCTCCCAACTACTCAGCTCCACTCCCATGATCACTCGTTTACTGCCCCAACAGCCTCTGCACTGCCATCCCCACGGAGGGGAGAAAATACATCTAATGAAAAAACAGTTCCCAGTATGTTCTCATTGTCATGTATGAGGGCATGCAAGACTGAAAAGCCAGTTCTAGAGATGTGCACAAGGCATGAGAAGCAGCACGTCTGCTGGCCATGATCACTGGTGAGCCTGGAGCAACATCCACCACTTCTGTCCAGGCTGAGCACCAGGAGGGATGTACCGCGGGGGTGGCAGGCAGTGAAGAACCTGGTCCCCTTTCGTGCTTGAGGAGAAACTCTCAGATTACAAAAGGCTCTCAGGCAGTCAACTTCGTGGCTTTGTAAGAACAATCAGTTGCCATTGTGTTTGAGTGACTTTTCCAGTGGATAAGGGCTCTCCAGACACTATACACTTTGTCAATACTGTCCGTGATGCTGTAGCAGAACATTGCTGTTTTGCAAAGCAACACATCTTGCGTTTCACTGTGAAACACAGACTGCATGCATTTAAGCCTGAAGTTTAATCTAGACCTATTTGCAGGACTCTCCCAAGGTCCAGAAAAATAAAAAAGTTTTCCTCTGTATTATACCGGCTTCGTGTACAGGGGCCAGGGCACGCAAGAGTCAGCATGTCAAAAAAGACCTGACTTGTTTCGAATCAGGACTACTGCTTTAAACTACCCAGAAGCAAAGCATTTACTTTTTTCTGAAGTAAGCTTTTAGATGTACTCTCTCCTCTCTTCTCCAGAGATGCTAAGAAAGAGACACACACACCCTTTCATCCTTCATGTCTACAGGGTGTAAAACCACCTCAAGCTGCTGCTTCTGCTCTGGGCAGAAGTTTGGTGGCTGCAGCAGAAAAAAATACAACAGTATTGGCTGGAGGCCAAAATTTATTTCAGATCACCTGTCAGCATCAAGGAGTTAGGAGATCTCTTGCCCTTTGCTTCAGAAAGGACAGGAGTTCAGTTTCCCTTGGTTGAACAGACACAAGAGCAGCTCTGGTCACACACCTAAGCACAAGAACGGGTCTTACATCCCAGACCTCTTTCACTAATGGTGTTACCTTCCATAAAGCAGTCCTCACAAGGTATCTTCTGCACAGATGCTGAACCTCTGCAGGGAAACCACACTGGCATCATGTTTTCACCCACACTGTCATTCTGGAGGACTACAACCATCTGTGGATGGCTGGTAACTGACGGTTGAGAAGCTGGTATCTACCAATTCATACCACATACAACACAGCAAACTGCTGATGCCCCTACCTGAGCTGGCAAGCTAGAAGGCCACTGATAAATTTGGTTTGGCACTTCCATTAACTGGGACCTGAAACTGCAGACCTGCAGAATTAGCAAAAAGGGCAGGACAGGACAGTGCAGTCCTTAACTATGTGTTGAATTTAACTCTAGCCCTATTGAAGTAACTGCAGAGTTTAGTCTGTCTTTTGAAACCCAAATGGGCAGGCTGAGGAGCTGCCTACTTAGAAATCATCAGCCTCTATGTCGCTTTTTGCACAACTTAACTGTCCCCAAAATCCTGCCCTGAATGTAAATCAAATACTCTCACCTTTCTTAAATGTTTAGGGGTTTTTTTTTTTAAGGGTCTTATTTTGCGTGGAAGACAGTGGGCTGCTCCCACAACTTTCTCTGAACCTCATTTTCTCATTTCCCATCATCTACCCTAACAGTGTACATCTTTCACCAAAAAGAGTCATCAGTGTTCAAAGATCACTCACAACTATGCTGACTCTCTCCTATGGCAAAATTATTCACAGAAATTGCCAAGAGCAATCCCAGATGCTTCTAAGCATCTTTCTAATAGAAAGGTCTTAGAGACAGCTTCAAGCTTTGCATGGGAGGCACCTCACCTACAACCGTATCTGTGACTGCAAGAAGTGAAGTAAGTAGAATTCATTTCCATGTTGGATTTTTTCCAAAACCCCTTGAGCAACCTCACAGTAACTCTGCAGGAAAAAACTGCACACTATCATTAAGATAGCCAGAACTTTAATTTTCTACCTTGCATAGAGGAAATAGAGCTGGGGTTATAACGGCAAACTAGCACAAACCCTGCACAAGCAGTCCATAATTATACTTCTGTTTCACTGTCCATACTCTGTGTGATAATAAATCCAAGGTTCAAGGAGTATATGTGAATATGCTGGAGTATAGTAGTGGAAAGTACCACTCGTTTAATCTTGGGGAAGCGCTAGTCTGACATTTATCTTCAAAAACCTTCCACAGGTAGGATACCCTTCTACAGACAAGAAAACAGAAGGGATCGAGAAGCTGAGATACACAAGGGACTGTGGCAAATCAGAGCAGTATGATAAAAGCCTTAACACAGACAGCCCTACCGGGATTGTTGGGAATGGTGCCAGTGACTCAGTGGGTGCTTCCTTTTGGCTCTGAACAGAGTGAAGCAAAGAAATGTGCTCTGTCTGCTGCTCTCCAAAGTATAGCCTTTCAAGTAAGACATAAAGCTCAGCCCTAACCACACCAGAGTCCTCAGAAGTCATGGTACTTTCTGCCAGCTTTCCCTGCTTGATGTTCCAGATGTTGTGCCTCTACCCAAGATGCCAGGAAGCAAAGCGGGCAGCCTGGCACCAAAGGGGTGCCAAGACATTGGCATCCACCCAGATGCTCCCTTGCTTATTTGGGGCAAGGCTCAGATGCACTCAGTAGGAGTAAGTATTGCATTCCCCAGGTGGTGTATACATACATGAACATGAACTGCAGCAGCTCAATTTTATGACGAGGCGGACTAAACTCCCTAAAGAAGTGCAGAAAGTCAATGTCTTGATAAAGTAAATAATGAAATGCTGCAGTACCAATATACACCAGGTGATCCCTTGAGGGAAACCACAAGCATGAGCCCTAATGAAGTAAGGCACAGAAATAAAGGTTTTGCTGTGGACACAACCCTTATGTGCTCATTATGCACCACAGCAAATTTTATCACTGTATCACACTTACTCATCTCCGTAAAGTGTTGTATACACGTACAAACAGATGTGGTATGTATAAAAACACATGCACATAAACTTGCAGATGCATATTTTAAATGAAAGAGGGCAAAAGAAAAAGTGAAAAGTGATTTATTTTCATTTCTGTAAATAGCCAGACCATGCTTTCTCTGCATGGATTGCCTCACAAGTCCATAATTGTATGCAGTTCAAAGCTTTCATAAACACTTAGCATTTGAATTTGCATTTGTGAATATTTTAGCTTTTAAAAATGTCCTTGTATTTTACACTTTAAGTTCTTAAACACTCAGTAATACCAGTGTGGGCTTTGCCTAGGGCTAATTGATCGGCTGCACTTACGATAGAGAAAGTCTATTTGCCTATTTATACATAATTTTGAAATGGAGACTTTATTTTCACTGTTTGAAATACATCAGTATGAGCAAATCGTAAAATTGAGTTTAATTATTTATTTATAATGCAACATTGCTGACTGTGGAAGCAATAAACCCAACCAAACAAAACCCAGGAAATTATCCCAGATCCAAGAGCAGGAGGCGGCATGGTTTCCTCTAATTGAGTTTCCTCTGCTCTTATCTTCTCAAGATCCCTCAGACTGTTTTCCAATTTTCATTTCCATTTCTTCTGTTAAATGCCTCTAACCCATGACCTCCACTTACTGCCACCCATTTATCTTCCATTCTTAATTGAGATGTAACATGTCCACTTGTCCAGCGCTGAGCACTAGAACTCTGACAGCACACTTCATAAATACTGGCTCCCTCAGGAGAGCTTACTTGGGAAAGTGCAATTCAAAACTCGATTCTTGAACAGGTAAGTCTGTTCTATTAAACCTGAGTTTACCTTATAACCATACCGTGGTGAGGACAAAACCCCCAATAACAAATAATAATATCTTTGGGCTTACTTGCTTTTTCTGCTACAAGATGGAATTATATTTGTTTTGACCCAGGAGGGTACGGGGTGACAGGGCCAGTGGGAAGGAAAGATATAAGGCAGCTTTCAGCAGTCAATCGTTTTTTACTTTTAAACAGAATGATTTTAAACGTGGTGGTTTGCAATCAAACTTCCTCCCTCAAGACTCAGTGTAAAGGAGTTTTTGAAGGATGGCATTGTTCAGAAAATAGTTAGACCTTATACAACATCACTTCAGGAGCTCTTGACAAACATTACTAAAACTCCCAGCAGCCAGGTGCTTCTGCATCTTTTTAACAGAGGGGTAAGCCCAGCATCAGAGAGCCAGAAATACAACAGAAGGGAAAGAGTAAAGCTCCAGCTACCAAGCAGTCATTTTAATTTCACAGAGTAATGCTAAACTCGAGCAGGACAGAATGGAACAGCAATATCTTAGCCTCTTGGAGCAGTAAAATAAAATTAATACAGCACCCCAGGCTACTATTAAATTGTAAAATTTAAGAAAACATATCGTGGTCAGGCATTCAACCTCTCAAGATAAACAGATGAATCACTCCATGCTTATTCTAAACGACTACATGTTTGTACCAGTGATATCAAGTAAAACACATATTCGCTGGGATCCTGAAGGCAAATATCCAAGAGGAAAATTCGTCATTCAAAACCATCATACCAAGGACTAGGCTGGAAAGCTCCATGGCCAAAACATCTGAACAGAGCACACTCCTATTTCATACTCCAGAGGTGTGACTGCAAACGGTGCTGACATAGCCCAGACAGCTTTAAGGTTAAGGCTGGTACTGATAGACTGGTAGTTGCACCAGTAATACCTGGAGAAGGCTACGTGAACTGCAGCAGGGTGGCTGTGCCCAAAGGCTGCCCAGCAGCACCACAGCCACACCGCTGCATGAGCGAGCGCCTGGCATCTCTGCAAACACTCCCGGGGGTCAATCCAAAGCAGCAAAAGGTATCCAAGGAGACTGAAGCACTGTAACGTCTAGAGGCAGCCAGGAACAAGAAATATGGGTTGCACTATCTTAATTTCTGAAAGAAGGTGACAGGTTTTGTAGTAGAGTCTCCAAAAACAGAACCAAGGAGTATTTTGCTATGCATGGGTGCCATTTACAAACACAGCGACACTGACAATCAGGTACCCAAGTGGCTCCCAGCTGAGTAGAATATTAAACTTCATATTGCAGCCATTTATAAGCTGAACACTATGCGGGAATTACTCCTGCTGTTTCCCTGTGCCTGAATGTCTGATGGTTTCTATGAATCCTACCTCAAGACCGTGTCACCCATCGCCTGCAGGCCCAAGTAGACTCTCAAAGGCTTACAACTGGATAGATGTTGGCATGGGAACAAGTTAGTTGAAAGGATCTCTGTTAACTGGCACTGTAGGCATGCCAATGAACAGCATCACAGACTTTGCCTTTATCTCACTTCGCAGTTCCAAGAGGAACTGTGCTGTCGAAGTCTCTGATCCTGCATGCTGCCAGGGAAGATCCCAAGAACGCATGACAGCATCACTCTGGCTGGTCAGTAATTTTCAGGCAATGCGCTGGGGCATGCAATGCAAGGTCCGATGGAATGGTCCTTGCAAAGGACTTGAAGGCACAACCAAAAAGTAAAGCAGAGGCTGAGAATGAGGAGAGACCGTGCACGTTCACTGCAGAACACATCGCTACAAGGACAAAATGAGAGGGCAAGTGGCAATGGCATTGGGACGACATTGGCATTCCTGGCATAAGCACGCCTCAGCTCGCTACCAAATAAGCATCTGGTGCCACCTAATTAAAACACCAGTTCCAGGAGGTGACATCCAGCATCATGAATCAAATGAAACATCTGCTAATTCTTACAACAGCCAGACAAAACAAGCCTAAAAAACGCAAAACAAACATGCACACACACACACACACACATTACTAACTTTGGCACTGACATCCTGACTGAACATAAGAACTGTATAAAATTGCCACATTATTAACCGGTGCATCTTCTGTTTAACTGATCAACTGTGCAAATTCACTACAACACATGTTCAGCTGCTCAATGGGCAAAAATGGATCAAATTTTACAGAAGTGGGTAAACACACCCCACTGCACAGCACTGCACCATGGAGGGGAAGCCTCCCTCGAGCTTGTGCAGTCTAATCGCACAGGCTATTAACTCAGATGATTAAAGGACTGGAGACTACAGAAATCTCAATACATGCATGGCCCATAATAGCACAATGCAGAGTGTGCTTTCCCCAGTGACAAACAGATGTTTTATTTTTATTTCTTCTATAAATAATTGGTTGTTGTTGTTTTTTTTTTAATAGGTATAGATAGTCAGGCATTTACATGGTTTCCAGCAGAGCAGCAATATTAAGCTACTACGTTACAGCCATTCATAAACTGAAGGCATTGCTGGAATTACTTTTTACTGTCGTTATTATCCAACAATCTCTACAATATGTGTTGTTACCGCAGCAGTAAAATGATTAGATTCTGAGCATTGCTGGAAATCTGTAAGTAACACCATGGAGGTGAACCCTTAGCGAAATCAAGTGTTTAAGGAAAACTTCAGATGGTCTCTTATGTTGAACCTCGTGGGCTCCTGAAAACAGCAGGGACAGTGCGGTTCTGCCATCTTTTACACCAGCAACATTTCATGTACGTGGTTTAATCCTGCCAATGAGCCTACCATACACATGTGTCACGGCATTTCTCGAAGTGCCTCATTTCAATACGTAATCTCATTAGCGCTTTGTTTATTCTTGCCTTCCCTCTTCCCATCAGTCTAACACAAACTTGTTGCCTATCTTGCTTTGAACTTGTCTTTTTTTTTTTTTTTTTTTTTTAACTCTACTCTAAGACCTTACAAGCAGAGTCTGTGTTTAACCTGAATGAACCCACTGGAATATAACTTCACCTCCTTGCTCTGTTACTGATTTTTAAGCAGCCTTTTGTATGAAAGAGGGAATCAGAAACTGAGCAAAATGACAAAAGATACTTTATATCAACTCCAGAGATCATTAGGTCAATCTAGCACTCAGGGTGGAGATGCATGAAGGCATTTTGGAAGTGCTGCAGAAGGAAAATCCTACAGTAACCTTTAATGACCTCTCCATGCTCAGTCAAAGAAAAACAGTTGCATTTGGGTTCCCCCCACTCCCCCTGCCCCCCCTCCCCCCAATGGAGAAGAAAATAGGAATTTCAGGAAGGGATAATACACAAGCTGATTGCAGCAACTTGCAAATGAACTAGCAGGGGGCATCTGGGAATAGATACCAATTTCCATTCCAACCGGAATGGAAGTTTCTATATTAAAGGGTATTATTTCTGAGCAGTCAGCACGGAAGGAGAATCTGATGCAGTAAAACACGTGAAATTTCTAACTGATCAGGACCAGAAAGAGAGAAGGAAAATAACAGGCTGCAGCCTTGCTAAATACTAAGATGAGGGGGGTATGGAGAAGACGCAGCTGCCAAGGTGGTCAGTCAACAACACACTTCAGAGATACGAGGCATCAGCCATTCCTCAAAGCGATCGTAGTGCCAAGAGCTACAGAGAAAAGAGTGAATTGAAGGGGATAAAGGGGTCAACTGCAGTGAATATGAAAACAACTCAAGGCCAAGGACAGGCATGATGCTTTGGGATTTGGCCGGGAGGCGATAATTTGTGGGTTTTGTTAACTGCAATCTCAGTGGAGTAAAAAGGGCAGAAACTCAATGAGAAGAGAGTTGGCAGTGGGAAGATGAAGGCAGCCAGAATACAGAGCAGGAATAAGGAGCTTGGGTAGAAGAGAAAAGGAGAAGGGGTGCCTGGCAGTGGCAGATATGCTTGGAGAATCATGGGGTTTTCCCAGTCCAGGGACACAAAGGCGGATCTGAAAGTTGAAGTGATGCCAAGAAAGGAAACAGGGTTAAGCAAGGTGGCACAAACAACAACGCCTGAAGAAGGTCACAAGGGATTGAAGGAGGAGCTCAAGAAAGCAAGTCAAGGGCGAGAAGAATAAGGTTTGTCTATCACGGGTCTCACATGAAAGAGCAAAGAAAGAGAATCTCCATCCCAAAACACCATCGGTCGCTACTTCTCAGCCAGGAGGAACAGCTGTGCCCTCATACTGCATCCTCCTCTGCTGGTCCTCTGAGGCTTCTGTGTGTCAGCAGCTCGGGAAAAGGCTTTCCAGAATTTCTCAGAGCAACAGCATCCTTTCACATCTTCTGTTTTAAAATCTGAACTAGATATATATAGCACCTATGTTAAACAAGGTACCGTATATTCTTATTTTATCTTCCTAACCTTTCTAGTTTAAGCTCCGTCTGGCTACAAGAAGCAATGACTTTGACTTGCTGCCATCTGCACTTACTACATTGACAGAGGAGTAACACGTACCAGTCCCAAGAAGTCTATTTGCCTGGATTTCCATTAAGACTACAGCAATAACCTCTAAGCAAATGTTGCATGAAATCATAATGCCATTCACACCAATGCTAAATCTCTCATGCCCTCTGAAAAAATCCAGATCTCACCCTCTGGTTTGAAAATCTCCTCTAAGGGCAGCTATAAAACTTCTCTACTGGTCATGATATCATACATGTGTCAACTAGATCACTGTTCACACTTGATATATTTATTATCAACTTCAGGGTAAAATTTCTTATGCTATTTACAGAATGAAAAATATGTCCTGACAGTTTATATGGGGGAAGAGTGTGCTATGATTAGACAAGGACACCACCATTACAACCACAATTACAACAAAGCTGCACTTATTGACCCCACCAACAAAGGAAGAGTTGGAGGGAAATTCTGTGCAATATTTTATATCCTGAACTAATTAAAGATCTCATTCCCCAAACAGCCAGATAGCAAACATAAGTAGTGCCTCCAGATGAAGGATTCCTGTTTTGATGGTTACTGTAATGAGCACATTCCCAAAGGAAACAGCCAATAAAAAGCATCTCCTGTCTGGAGGATGCTGAATGAAAGTTGGACTTTTCTTAATTTTACAGCAATTCCTTATTGCATCATATCAGCCTTCACCAACGGTCTCAGTTCAATTTTTCTGTAATGAATTTGGAGACTCAAAAGAAAAATTTCATCCCATCTTAGCCAGCTGAATTTCTCTCCTTGACTTAAAGCTGACAATGATTATGAATAAAATGCTGTTTTTACATCACTGTATGGCATTTTAATTAAAATTTATTGAGAGAAACCATCTCCTTATCACCAACAGCCACTAGAACAAAAATGCCTTTTATTGTGTTTTTAAACTGATGTTTCAGACAGAACCATCACTACAGCGCACTGTAGCTCAACTGCCCAGTGGCAGATTAGACTGGTCTTTTCCCTCTGCTCCCCCCTTTCCTTTCATGTGTATTGTGCCCTGGGCAAAAAAGATCACACTCCTGCCTTCTGCAAAATTTCACACCTACAGCCTGATGTGTCTGCTGGATCACGCACAGCTTTCCTTATCAAATTGCTGGACCACTTAGGAAAACAAACCTATGTACCTTACCCATCTATTATAATAAGAAAAGCAAATACCAGGGGCCAGGTTGTGATGCAGTAAGCCCTGGACCATGTGTACTTTGAAAGGGTCTTTGGAGTCACTATTCCAGAAGTGACAGCTGGAGTTAAGAGAGCCAGAGGGAGAGCACCTAAAAGTAAGAAAACCTTTTTAAAAGACTTTTAGAAAAGGAGACAATTTAAAATGCCAATGAGTGTCATGACAGGGGCTTAGGTAGTAGGGAATAATGCAGGGAGCTGGAAAAGTAAGCTGTAAAACCAGGAGAACACCATACCCCAAAGTCCAGATGGGAAAGGTTGAACATGTTGGGTAGATTGGCAAGATGTTATCTGAGATTATGTGACGAAGAGAAGTGTTACTAGTGACCTGACTAGCACCTTCAGTGACAAGGAGGAGACAGAAGAAATTAGAAAAAACCCCATCTGAGGGACTTGAAGGGATGTACTGGAGGTGTGAGTACAAATGAAACTCCTTAATTCAGGATAAGAGTGATGAAAGAGAGGATGTCACCAGAGCAGGAATCAGACTGAAAAGAGAGACATGCTGGGAGAGGAGGTGAAAAAACCCACCAGAGATTTCCCTGGTTAGATGGCAGAAGGCATCCATGGAACTAAGGGCTGGTCAGCTAGGCCAGGCAGGCTGTGGCACGGCTAAAGATAATAAGGGAATCGGCAGCCTTCTCAGCAGCATAACTCTTCAAATACAATTCTACAAGTTAATTTTATTCATGTCTCTCTTGCATAGGGTGGAGAGAAATGGGGACCACAAACAAAGGTAAATACAACTATCGTGACCATTTAATTTTTTTTTTCTTTTTTTGAAGAGAAAGACTTGGGGGGGGGGGGGCGGGGAGGGGAAGGCAGAAATGGCAAAGAGGTGAGAAGGTTTTTATCCTTGGTGGAGAGGAGGCTGGGGCTTAGTTCAGCACTGGGTAAGATAGAGGTAAGCACCAAAAAAAGAGAGGTTTCCCAAAGGGGTAAGGCTCACTGGGCTGAAGTGGTTAAAGACAGAATAAAAGGATTATCAAGAAAAGCAAAGCAAGGAATCAAATTGCTTCAGTGATAAGGGACATTCAAGGTGAGAGACAATACACTGGGATATGTATTTACCGTAGCAGATTGAGTGGAGCAGGATCATTTCCGTGGGCTTTGAAAAACGCTACAAACACAGCAAGCAATTACACCACAATAAATAAACCAGTAGGACACGTGCAAATGAGAACGCCTAACAGAGTACGCACAGGAGACAGCAATTGCCAGGAGACTGATAATCACTCCCCAGGGCCTGACTTTGAGAGGTCCAGAGGGTGGAACAGGGATGCCGTTTCCATCGCAGAAGAAGAAAGCAAGTGCTGCCCTGCACAGCCCTTCCTCTGCTAACCTGCCGCACACAGATATGGAACAACAAATGCCTGAACTTGGGGAAAAAAGGATGTTTTCAATTCCCTTTCTCACCTCCTTGAAGATAACCTGCAAAGTTATGCAAATGCTCAGCTAGTTCAGGTTGCTGATCATGAAAATCAATCCACCTCTGTTTAATGGAATTTAGTAATTAGCAATGTCCAGGTTCCAGTAATTTTGTATGGCTTCCTATCCAGCTCTCAAACAATACTGTAAAAGCACAAATACTCTCAAAACCATAACCCTTCCTCCTGCAGCGTGGTGCTTGTCCCACCATTTATAGCCAGCATAGACTCAAAAACACTCTCCACCCTGCATGTGGTTCCCTCTCTGTGTATGTGCTACTGGCCATGGTAAAATATCTCTGAGTTTGGTCTCATGGATTATAGCTATTTTTGTACATTATCTAACATTACCAGCTCTTAACTCATTTTTTCAGCTTGACTGAAAGCCCCCACCTAACTCCTGGCAATCTCACCACCCATTCTGGCTGGTAGCACTCTGCAACACACCAGTCCATCCCAAGCCAGGCCTCTTCCACAGAGAGCACACTTCTTGCCAGGAAAGGCTGGAAGTTGACAAAGACAACCTGTTTATCCTTGTTTAAGTAAAACCTAGGCACAAACCCACAGCAACATGAGACAAAAACCCCTCCTCTGTATCTTTACCCCCGGTTTGAGTCCAGGAGCTCTCAGTACAGAGCTAAAGCTGAGGGTGACCCCAGGCACTGTAGAAAGCATTCCCCAGTGAGAGGATGAAGTTTAGAAAATTCGTAGGTACTTTATTGAAAATCCAATATTTTTACTCCTTTTTGACAGGGCTGATTGTGGAATGCAAACCAGAAGTGTCCTTGACTTCACCAGCTTCCCTAGAAGTTTCTAAGCGAGTCTAAAAACCTGTTTTATTTCACTACTTATTTAAGGCACTTCTTTATGTACTGGCTCTTCCTTTGGCTGCTTAGTGTCTGGGAGATAAAGGGGATAGCTTTACGCCTACCTGAAAAGAAATCACGCTGGACCCAAAAGATGGACTCAGAGTGATGTTTCCTCAACTCTTGTTGACTGCCCCTCTCCAAGCACTGGCTGAATAGTAGCTGTATGGTTGCGCTGGAAGTTTTTGAAAACGATAGCCTGTCAGAGTCACTCCAGAGATGTGGAGTGTTTAGCCTTCACTGCCCGCCTCCCAGCAGTATCTCCTCCTAATAACCTGCAATTTATACTTGCACAAAGCACTTACCCACACAGCATTTCTGGGACTCCCACATTTCATGTTGCACTGCAATGTGTCTCTAAAAATCCCATGACCTAAATTAATAGCACAAATGAGTGTCTGACATTAAAAGGACATCTTCTACCTACTTGTTGCCTGTTTGCGATGAGGCTTGGGGCGGGGAGGGGGGGATCCTACCTTCACAGAGGTATAGCCTATACGTAGCTCCACTCACCCAGCTAAAGAAAAGCCTTTGTCTTCTTTACTCACAACCATCATGACTTTGTCAAACTGTCTGTCTCAACTGAAAACAATCCACATATTGATTGGCACTGGGATAGGTTTTAAAGCTGGCAGGAGGAAAAGCACTTCCCCACTTGTAAGCTCAGTGAATTTGACAAAGAAATGTGCTTGGACAGGTACAAGTCTCTTTTTACAAAGTCAGTCCTCAGAATAAAATCACCCATTAAAGGCTTTTTCCTGACAGTCACAAATAATTCCAGCAGCATAGTTATAAAGTGCCTCAGAGATGTTTTAACCCATCTTGAAGAACCTGTATGACATCTTTGGCTGTCATGAGAAGGATTTAAAAACATGGTTACTGGCATTAGGAGTTACTCTTGGAAACTGGAATAACAGACACACCAAAAAGATATACAGAAAAAAGAAGAAAAACAAAAAATCCACAGATCTGGGAGCCTCTTGTGATGAGCTGAAGCAGAGGCTACAGCGTTTTTCTCTGACCCAGGAGCTGGGTGTTACACATCATCCCTAGGACAGAGAAATCCCATGAGAAACCAAGTGCTTGTGTCCCCATCTCAGCCACACATAGCTGTCGAGGAGTAATTGGAGAGAAAAAAGAAGAAACTGCAGCAATGCACTTCTCTAACCTAAATGCAGCTGGGGAGAGGCATGCTATAGAGTGTACTAAAAACTAGCCGCACAGTCCAAAAAATAGCAGTTTTAACCTTTCATTAATCAACCCCTCAGCTCCTCCAACTCTAAAAGCCTCTTTAGGTACCATCTTGTCTTCTTGCCCCTCCTAAGCATGCACCTACGTGCTGACCACTAACATGCCACAGCCACCAAGCAACACCAAGTCTGAAATACAAAACACAACTATTCAAATCACAAACATACAGAAAACCTGCATTCAAGCTTACCATCACTACTTAATCACATGTTAAACAAGCTAAGAATTAACAGTTAACACATGAAAAAAGTTGGCTTTCCATCAAAAGCAATTATAATTAATTCCTAAGAAACGTATTTCTGGATGCCAAATCATATGGAAGAATCAACTGGGGGATAGATAGACTCCTTCCACAGCTTCACTCGAAATTCTAATTAAGACCAGAAATACAAAAGTGGTTGTGGCAGAAAGGTTAATAGAAGAGGAGGAAATCTCAAGAGAAACCTGCCAGATATTCAGTGCCTCTTTTTGGCTCTTCCGCTCTTTTTTTCCTTAATAGACAAACCCTAGAGACACAGATACATGAACACACACAGAGTCTACAATATGGATATTTTAGCAAAAATAAGACGACCACAAAATCATGTGCTCTGCCAGCCTAGAGATCCTGTGGACAAAGTCGGTTTGAAATCTTGGTCTCTGTTGTAGTCAAAAATCAACTGCGTCAGAAAAGTCGATATCCATGAGCTACTGGGGAACAGACAGAAAGGAGAGATCTGTAGCTCTGAGGATGCTGAGCAGATGCAATCTGCTCCCTCAGCAATGGCAACGCTGAACAATTGCAGTTCAGACAATAGGATGACGGTGCATGGTTCAGAAGAGCAAGGAATGCTTTTCAGCTAAAAAGCCCCTTTCTTCTGCACATTCTCCTGAAATATTCGTTAAGATAAAGAGAACCTGTATAAAACAAAGGGCCATCTCCAGACTGGGAGAAAAAATAAGAAGTGAGTGCTTCCAGCAACGTTTCTCAAAGCTTACAGTCTCCCAACAAGGATGCAGAAAGGAAGCTCGAGATACTGGAAAGGAGAAGACTTCCCTGATCTCCCCGAGATGTTACCCTTCTAAAAACCTCCAAGCCTGGGCTGGGTGGTGCCAGCTTGCAATTTGTGACTAGATTTGCAAACAACCCAATTACAGCACCTTTGAGCCACGAACTACCCCCTTCATTTCAACTGCAGGTACTGCAAACACCAAAAGCAACACTTTCAACATCACTGTTGTGAAAACCTGAGACCACTCACCAAGACTAAAAACAGTCTGGTTAAAACCAGACCTTTCTGAGGACAACAAGAAGACGTTTTGGGGAAAACTACCAGAAAGATATTTTTTAAAAATTTCATGTTTTAAACCACTTCTCCCATTCATCAACGCTGGAGACAACAGGAAGGAACTAAGACATTCAAAAAAATCTCTAATTCCATCTCCCAAATCCTTGTGTGTATGCTGCATGGTTGGGGATTCTCCTGAGGGAAAATACAGCTTTCAGAGACCTATGAAACACTGTCCTGTGAGAGGGGAATTTCACAAAGGATCATAGGACCAGGGTACTTTTTTGACTTCCATTTAAGATATTTCCCCCTGACAAAGAATATTCTCTGGCAAATCACACCACCATGATCACTCAGACCGACCCCACGAATGGCATGAATGGAACCTGGGGTCACCTAACAACTCAAATTAATTTCATTAAAGAAATCCCTTATTTAGTGTTCCTCTTTTGATGACTCAGATGTCACTCATCTGGAAATAAAGTAGCACAGAAATCCCACTGCTTGTGATTTCCATAAATATTTAGGCTGCTTAACCAAAGCACTATGCATAAAGGTATCTTTAGGATTATTCTATACTTGTCATCTTATCAGGAGAAATGCTTCCCTTCCTATTATTCATCTTATATAAAGTGAGCCATAGTGCTAGTTTGTTGGTTTTTTTGATTTTTTTTTTTTTTTTTAAGATTAATTTATTGGAAATTCTCTGTCTGCATTAAGATTAATTTAAGCCCACTAAAACTGATAAACTGTTGTTATTGGCCTCAATCCACACTACCTTTTAAATCTTCGGATTTTCATTCCAGGGCTCTGATGAAAGATTCATTCCAAGTACATAGAGTAATCTGCACTTTCTACTCTCTCTCCTACATGCCACTCTTTTCCAGTATAATCCATTTTATGCTTTCAGTTATAAATATATAGTTCTGTCTACCTGGCACTTTAGATAACAGAGGTCCCCATATAGCACAGTCTGCCTCAACTATGTTTAATGTCAATCACAGGGACCTTCCCTCTTACTGATGCTGGTCACCTCACCCTTGGAGTAAAAGGGAAGGATGAAATATTTCCATATTCAAGACAGAAAGACAGAATCATGACTCTGCATCAGATCTCCACACTTCAGTGAAACAGCATAAATGAAACGTTATAAATCTACCAGTTTGGGGATCAAACCTGGTAAAAACTGAAATCCAGAAGAAATGGAGAAACCTTACTCAAATTTAGATTATTTCATGCTTTATTTCTACTATTCTTTTAACTAAATGAAACAGAAAAGCCAAGTGCTATATACAGTACTTGCTGCCTCAGAAAGCTATGAATCAAAGCAGAGTGTTTCTGTAAAACTACTTTTTCAACTATATGATTTATTTTTTTTTTTTCTTTTTAGATTAAAAATCTCAGCACTCTGGAGAATTTCTGATGCCACAGGAAATAAACATCTGCAAACAAAAAGTCTCTCCAGCTTGCAATACACACTAATGCACAGGCACTAACACAGTTACACACAGAGTTTTAACTTCGTTGGGCATACAGTTGAATTTAAGCATACACAGATACGTAATTTTATGCCAAACAGGCACTAAACCTAAGCTAATATTTAGTATCTTAGTGATGTAGGGCAACAAAAAACAGGACACAAATGTAGAAACATCATAATACAATATTTATACCAATCAACTTTATTTTTTATGACATCTTGCAAGGCATAAAATGGTTTAGAAGGTTAAATAATAAATGAAAGGAGAGAAATGAGAGGGAGAAAGTTGTAAGGACTAAAATTTGTATGATCTGATGAAATATAAACCGACGTGGACGCACTCAGGGAGGAAGACACAAAGAAGCTGGCCCAGATAGGGAAGCCTGCAGAGGCTCTTTAGCATTAATAGAGCCTTTTTCTTCAGCGTTAATAGAGCATGTTTCTTCATTTTTATCTTGAATCTTATTTTCATTCTAGGATAACACAGTATTCACAGGCCATCTAAGGGGTAAGAGCTTTGTCAAAGGATGACATTTATTAAGATATTATCAAATATTCTCCTATTCATGTTCTGTGGTGTTTTCAGATCTTGGATCAAATTTTGGATTTTTAAAACAAGGTTTGCAGCCGGCGGGTTGTTTGTTCATTGTCAGCGCACACAAAGGAGAACAATGGTACACGAGCACCTCTGAGACCTCATGGGTTATAGGAGCATGATAGCTCAGACATATTTCTCCTAACTATCATTATGATATCATTTATTATTATAGCATTGATTATTAATTTACTGATTATTATCCTTGATTTAGTATTATACTGTTATATCATTGATTGCCACCTCTGCTGGCAGGATCACAGGTTTCAGTGGCCCCAAAATACCACTTTCACAGGCTCCATTTCAATGACAATCAAACTGCAAGAAATATTGTCACCTAATCCAGTGAATTATTTTATTACAATTATTACCAAAGTTTCCCACCTATGACAGTACTAGACTTCTCACTGAAGTTTCAACAAGATGTTATACAACTGCTGTGCTACTGCACACAGCACTCACAAGGTGATACTGCATAAATAACAAGTATTTTCTTAACTGGGTCTTTCAATTATTTAGCAATACTTGGCAAATGTGCTGCTAACAGCTGTTTTATAACAGATTTCATGGTACAGTACACCTGGTGCTAATGCTTCAGCATGTCTAAATGGTTTTCTAAAGATTACACAATCAAACATCATAAGATAAAATCACTGTAATTGGAGCTCTCATCAAAGAAGAAATTACTGTTACACTTTAAAAACCATACACACTACTTCCCAAAGCTGAGCAAAAGGTAGCATCATGATGGCTACAGAACTAAAAGATCTCTTCTGATCTTATCCCAAATTTAGGAATCTTATTGCTTGCTGTCATTCTGTTACATGCATACAGGGTCCACGTGATAATATGGAACATAAAAGCCATCTCTGATGCACCTACTCCATTTTCAGCAAAATAAAGATTCCAGCTTAAAACCTAAAGCAGAATATTTCAAATACCGTATCACAGATCCCTTTCACTCATCTTGTAGCATCTCTAGGAGTCAAAATTTATTAGTGACCTTTTGAGTCATGCCTTAGAAACTGACTTCTTCAGCAGTGATACTATGCTGAAAGCATTTATTCTGATCCCTACACACTACATAAATAAGTGAATATTTTTTAGATGCTGAATATTAGATCAGTGCCAGATAACTATTAGCTTCACCCAGGTGTTTTCCATAAAACAAGCTGGGTAACAGTAATACAATACAGATTTGCTGAATCTGATGATAGCTTTTGGGGAATTTGCTATTAAAACAACACACAAGAATTGCGTGCCTATCTCCAGGTTTATAATCTGCCTGAGAACCCATAAAAAAGAAGAGAAATTTTAACTACGTTAATTTTTGCATGTATTTAAATGCTGCAGGATAACTGTGACTGTGATTTGCACAGAAATGGTGACTCTGCAGGTGTTTAGGTCCACAGATACCCATACCAGGTGAAATTCTAGGTTTATTGAACTTAATACAAATCTTGCCACTAACTTTAACAGGGATTTTGAACACAAATAGATTATGTTAGATGAGATCACATTTGATCGCAGCAGATTGAAGACCGCATTGAGCTGAATAAAACAGAAAGAGGAAAATTGATGGGCAAAGCCAGGGACATGCAGCCCTGTGGACAGCTTCTCCTGAGCTCTGAAAGCCAGCAGGGTCAACTGGGAAAGTCACCACTCTCACCAATTAATTCCTACAAAACCAGACCATGATATTGGCCAACAAGTGAAGTAGCCTCCTCCCTCCTCCCAAGGGTCATTTCACAGGGCAGTTGCAGAGTGAAGCAACAACCTCAGTGCAGACCTTTTCACCACCACCAAGATTAAACCACCACCAAGATTAAACACTCAGTTTGTAGTTGGCATGAATAAAACTGAATGCCCACCTGCTTCTTGGAGTGGCTTGGTAATACTGATTGAGTTAAAATAAAAGTTACTCTGATTAACCCCCTTCTGTTGTCTTCCCCTTGGGGAGTCACACTCCCACTCCAAAAGGCCGGAAATAAACTGTTTTTATTAAATCACATTCAATTACAACAGTATTTATTAAAACCAATAACTGCAACTGGTAAGAATCCCCCTGTGCTTGTTTCTAGGTATTTAAATTAAGTTAAATGCACAATAAACTTTGCATTGTTTCAATTTACATGACCCCAGAGTCTTTAGACATCCCGTAGGCAAAATTCACAGACTTATAAACTGCTATTAAACATGAACATATGGTGGACTCTGCATCCTGTGCTGTTGCTGCTCTTACAGGAGGGTTGTGAAGTGCCTTGCTGCCTCTCAATCCACTAAAGCAGCCTTACACCAAGCCAAAATCCCCCTTCATCCCAAGGAAAAGTGCTTTATTTCCAGCGACAGCTCCAGTGAAACACTGACAGTCCCACCAGTGAGACATTCATTTTCCGTATGTCCTGGCACGTACCAGACTCTGGATATATCATTGGACCTGCATTTTCCACAGTAGATTCACCAATGTCCCAGTCATCTGGGCCACTACTACAACTTACAGTTTCCAGAGTCCACCAGGGGCATGGATTTGCATGAGCTCAGTAACATGAGAAGATCTCCTTTACAGAAGGATATCCCTTCGATTGCAGCTGAGGCAATGTACCTCATGGCTTCTTCCAGTACTGTCTCAGTAACTGTTCTCGGGGTGGTACCCAGGCTCCCTTACCCACCCAAAAAACCCAACCCCTCATATTCATAAAGAGCTTCCTCACCTTCACTCGCCATCCCCTCTCACTCGCGTGTGAGTCACCAGTCTGCATCAGCTTTGCTTGGATCTCCATTCAGAACAGAAGCAAATCACTGAATTTCTCTGGTTAATTCTTGACCATACTCTTCTGCCTTCTCCCTTTTGAGACCCATTGTGGTTTTCAACTCAATGTCACATTTGGTCAAATATCCAGTTTCATTCCATTCCCTTGGCAATTCCACCCATAACACTTCTCCCAGGTTCAAAGTTTCCCTGAGTCACTTCTCACATTAAATTTTAACATTTTACACAATTTTCATTGCCACTTAGTTTCCCTGATAAAGACTACTTAGAGTCCTACACTACAAGCAGTCTAAACTATACACAATACAACATAGCTTCCCTGTATAACAGAAAGTTCAGACAGTATTTTCTGAGAACTCATAAATAGTGTTATTTGTCATTTTAGGAGCTAAAATCAATTGAAAATACATTGGTAGCAACCTTCCTCAGACCCTACTCTAACCATATCTTCATACCGCAGGCACAACTTAAGAGGAAAACATAATTTAAAAGATGAATTTGATCTATTCCAGGACTTTAAAAAGAATAAAAACCTATTATTCACTCACCATAATTATATGGATATTACAAGGCCTCAGTACAGAACAGAGTCAAGATTCTTTGGGTGAACTGATTGTGCATTTCCATTCCTTAACATGATTGATTTCTTTTAAGGTTAACCTTAACTCTAGATACACTAGATTTATTAAGTTTGTTTTGGAATAATTGCAATATCCTTGTAATGTGCCCAGCCGTAAACTACTTTCACATACTCTAATCCTTATCTGCATTTTAATAAAACTTTATTTTTGGAATATGTTTTAAATTATCCCTTTGCAGCACACAAAGAAAATTCAACTTTACTGTGACTACATGACTCTTAGGAAACCTTTATTCAAAGTTGAATCGCCTTTCAATGTGTTCCTTCATGTCTATTTTGCTTTGCTAAGTCCCTACCTCACTTCAAGGCCTTGAGAGTGTCCAACCAAACTCATTTCTTCCTCTGAAAACCAGGACTATACTGTTTCTGCATGGTTTTGCTCCCCTCCTAATACACAAAACCCTTGCAAAACTCATTCTACTTCTAGCAACCAAACTCAACAGCACGATATTTGTGTAATATGCTGGTATAGAAAGAACATTATTTATTCAGTCATCTACATGATCGCCTGTAGTACCTGGATTCGTCACTGACGGTCTCTCCCCAAGTGCTGATAAAGTCACATAGTGCTTATCTTCTGACAGCAGGCATTACATGGTAAAACTCCAAGAATGAAAATAATAATCCTAGTCCATCTCACAAGAATTTTAAAATGTCCTTGCCATTAATCACTACGCTCCTTTCAACAAACTTTATCTGGCAGCAAGACAAATCACCAAAGCCAAAGCCTGTATTTATATTAAAAATAGAAGACCACAGGAAATTTCCCCAAAGAAATATCATACAAAGACATAAAACTCAGATTCTATTTATTAATTTTGACATTTTTTCTCCAGCCAAATAGTATCATAACCATGAACTACATGTAAACAGATGTGGGTTATCTATATCTGAAATGGGTAATGGCACATAATATCTTTTAAAGTCAAAAAGGATCATTAGATCACCTAATCTGACCTCTCATATAGTACAGACATCATTTCACTCATCTGACCCTTGACTGAACTTCAAAACCTGGGCTATGCAACTTATGTATTCCCTTAAAGAAACTTTCCTGAAGACTGAGGGAGATGGGGTGTAGGCTGTTCCAGTGGTGGCCCATGCTCTGACATCCCACCTCAGGTTATCTGGCTGCAACCTCCCCTCTTAAGGCTCTTTCTTTTCCCCCTTTCTCTGCTGCAGTGAAGATCCCCATAGCACCTGGCACTGTCTCTGGGTGATGGATTTTATCATGTTCACCAACCACTACTGCATCTGTTTTGATAAACCAAGCAGAATAAACTCCACAACATTCAGATTTCTGACTGAAAAGCAGTCTTCATTACTCCCACAACTCCAGTCATTTTTCTGCTTCCTTATCAGCCCTTTCAAATGAGGTGGGGACACAAACATCCCCCCCAAGATCTCGTGGACCATGTTAGAAGTCACTGATTATTTTTTTTTTTTTTTACTCGTTTCCTTTTGCTGTCAGTCAAAGATCAATTATTTCATTAAGATATCATCCAACCCAAAATTTAAACATTCAGTTCTGAACAATATAACACTAATCAAAATATAAGCACAGATCTAGAGAAATAATAAGTGGACTTAAATGACAGTTTACTGCTTGAGCCAGAGTCTGAGACATTCCCCTACACCCAATACCATACTGTGTGCTACCAGTCTTCATACTCCTAAACTTTACTATCCTGTTTGATTCTTAATCACCAATCAACTTGGCAGGCTGCAGTGTCCAGCAGCTACGAAACGCATGGGAAAGCAAAGGAAAAGTGGGCTGCTGTCAACTGCTCTAGTTGACATAAAAAAGAGCAAAAAATAACAGATACTCAGTGTTGCATCCTATAACAATAGCTGTCAGTAGAGACAGATGATGAAAAATAAAGGTAAATTTGTACTTATGTCATGTTGCTTCCTTTTAAGCTGCATATATAATAATTATACAAGCCCCTTATTTCATAAAGTCTTAATAGTTGTGCCATTTGTTTTCTTACCCTCCACTGATGAAACCTCTTCATGCTGCCACCTGCTTCCAAAGGTCTGTCTCCCCCCTTCCTTGGACTAAAAAATAGTCTCCTGCTCCTGCAGCCTTTACTTTTCAGCCAAAATCCAAACCAAAACACACACAAAAAACCCAACTGGCTACCTCTAACGCTGAGGTGAGAAAAATACATCTGCAAGCTTTTAAAAGCACACATGCACACACACACGCAGATAAAACAAAGAAACCATTTCAAAGCGAAAGCTATAATAAGAACAATTTGTATTAAAGTCAGAAAAAACTTATGGCAAGAGGCTGGGAACAACAACAGCAAAGGAAAAAGCATCTTCTCAATTTTTTTTTCTTTTGATAATTTAGATTCAAATACAAATTTCTTATATATATAAAAAAGGGAGACTAGCATTTACTAGCTGCTGGGTGCAGCCATTAATCCAAGGGACCACATTGATGTCGGAGGTAGCATTTTCCTCTGGTCTTGCTTCACAGAGGAGGGCAGGTGCCGCTGCTCATTTAATCTCGGGCTGCTGGAGGGAAAGAAACTCCATGAGCTGGACCAAAAACAGAATTGCTTTTGAGATGTTGCAGGGGATGCACATTTTTTAACCTTTTTATTGAAAATTCTTTGCAAAACCAGGGAAATTAGCAAATGTGACTGTGTGTATAGATAACAAACACAGTGTCTATGAACTGACACGTTCTTTGGAACTTGTTATACTAAAATTATAATAGATAAGCACATCTGGTGAAGTCAGCATATACTATACGCAACTGTTTTGCTTCATCTCACTGATAACCTGGTGTAACACAGCAGCAGAGGACGCAGCCCAACCTGCGCAGCAATGCCCCAGGGTGAGCACTGTCCCTGTGTCCTGCCTGGGCTCACCCCGTGGTTTCCCAAGTGTGCAAAACCCAACTGCTGCACTCAAAGTGACTCCCTTCTGTCCACACACAGTTTTAAGGTATCTTGGCACCCTCTGAGTTAGCATGAGTCTTTTATTTGGGATTTTTTCTTTACTGAAAAGGTTTTTCCAAGCTTGAAGTCCACCATAAAACACCATGAAGAGGACTCAGAAACATGGTCACAGGTAATTGCCAGGGATTTACCTCATATGAGATAAATGACTAATATTAGCCCAATTATGTCTTACAAATTTTATCTTCTGCTCCTTTGCTTTGCCAAGGAACGGCAGATGGTAAGTCAGCCTACAACTAAGACACGGGGGGTCGGGGGGGGGAAAGCCAACCAAACCCTTCAAGACAACTAAGTGCAAACCGACTACTTCCAAATGAAAGTTTTAAAGAGTTCTGGGTTTTAATTACAGTTATATTAAAGCAATGTCTCCACAAAAACTTCTAAAAATATTAGAAAGTACTAATTTAAAAGCTCAGCAAAACAACAAACACAAGGAGGGCGGGACTGAACGAGAACATGAGTTCATTTGTGCTGCTGTTTGGAGCCAGATGTAAGGCTACAGCATGAGTACAGAAAGACCTCCCCAGGCAGACCTTACCAGCTTCTTGCAACCTCAAATTAGAGGATTCCTGAGCAATGAGAAATAACTGTTTCTTGGTAAGCAATAGTTTTCAAAAAGACTTTTCATTCCTGACTTTCTGTAGCCCTTTTGAGAGCCCATTTCAGTCCCCAGCAGGCAGAGCAGCTGGGGTGGCAGAGCTGTGCAACTCCAACGTGGTGCTGTGGAAAAGGTGCTCACCCTTGTTAGCTCTGAACTTGCTGCCTGGTTATTTCATTTGATGTCCCTAGACCTTTTAGCAGGCACACCTGTGAAAAATCACTCCTTTCTACCTTCTCTTTGGTAAAAAAATGCCATCTCTGGCATTTCCACCCTACATTACTTCTCTACAAGCCATAGTCCCCATCCATTTAATGTTCTCTGCCACAAAAGCCATTCCACATACGTGAGCATCACTGTTGCCTTGCTGCAGCTCCCCTGTTGCCACATCCTTTTGATCTAGTTATGGGTGTATTTTTACATGCATTTCTTATTTTTTCAGAGTCTCAGTGTCTTGGCAAAAGGATAATACTGATGACTCAGCCTCGCACGGTGCACACACAGACATATACATTTGCTCACACGCTACAGAAGGGGAATGTGCACTTCAAGTCCATTCACTCTTAATGTACACACTTTTGGCTGAGGGAGTCTGCTCCTCTGCACTTTGCCAAACTTAAATGATTCAGTATTTAAACTTCTGTATTGAAGATCTGTATCACAGTAAATTAATTATCATCAGTCTTTATTTCAGGCCAAAGCAAAAGCAGCTACTATTTTTCTGGATGGAACACTTTGTTCTGTAAATTTGGTGAAGGAAATCTCAATCTTCATGGGATGAGTAGAGATGCATTTCTGTTTGACTTGTCACAATGCTCTTGGTGCCTAAACTGCAGATCCAGGGTGAGATGTCCCTGTAACTGCTGCTCTGGCTGCAGCAGCACTGGTCACTGTGCAAGGGGGGAGTGGTATTTTTATACAGTATATTAAGTGGTGTATAATCATAGAATCATTTAGGTTGGTAAAGACCTTTAAGATCATCGAGTCCAACCATAAACCTAATACTGTCAAGTCCACCACTAAACCATGTCCCCAGGCCCCACATCTATACATCTTTTAAATACCTCCAGGGATGGTGACTCAACCACTTCCCTGGGTAGCCTGTTCCAATGCTTATCAGGAAAGGGAAACTTGGGACAGCTGGATTGTGAAGACAGAGGTGGACTAGGACAGACAAATGAGATTGGGACAATGATGGGTGAAGGCTTGTGACAACCCCTTTCCCCACACATGAGACTGGAATTGGAAATCTCAGTCTCGCCACTTCAGAGTGCCTGCAAGTATCTGCAAAACCTACAGGCAGGTCTTATCCCCTGCTAGCCCTGCAGGGCTTTCCAAATGCATAGAGGAATAATAATAATAATAATAGCAGCAATAGCAACAGCAACACTTAGAACGGTAAGACTGCAAAGTCAAGTGGTCTAACATAGAAAATGCCAGTAGCTGCCATCATACAAAACTCATCCCTGATTCATACATTCATTTTTCCCAGGAGCTTGCGTCTTGTATTAGGCACCAAAATGCAAGTCTGCTTGTAGACTTGGGTCCCACATTATCATCCCACCATAAACATACATGTTCCCTCACCATATAAAAATTTAAGCAAGTTTAAATTATCAACACAGTAATTCACTCTGTTTATTTCCTTGCACACAAAGGCATCCTGGCTCCTATCCCTATACAATGGAAAAAATAACAGGAAGAACAATAGAAAAACCTTATAACCCCTTTAAATAGTGCCTCTGTCTGAGAAAGCACCAGTGTGGTGCCATGGAAAGATGTATAGGAAAGGAGAGCAGCGTGTACACGCACAAAGCTCCAGATAAAGATTTGTCCACAGAACCCAGCTGAAGTAAAGGAGGCCAAGAAAGCAACGCCCTACAAAACAAAACTTACCATCAGCAATGCATCACTTCTGTCATAGTGTTACAGTTTTGTTGTTCCCAAGTTTTGATTATTTTAATTTCTCTTTTGAAACCGGGGAAGAGATGAGAGACCTCTTCTATAAAATGCTTCCATGTACTATATTAAGAAGCTCATTTGCACTTTAAAAATCCTGGTAGTGTTACTGGGTTTGCTTGAACTTTGTGGTGCAAAGCAAACAGGAGTCTCTCAAGTCTTTCAAGATTCAAATATAATTCCATTAGTTTTCAATTAGCAGTTTGCCCACGTACGTGCAAAATAAATTGATTTAGCACCTCAGTCCTGAGATACCAAAATCTAAATGGAGGGTTTTTTCTTCCTCTATTGTATCCTGTCTGCAAATATTAGTTACCATAACAGAATATCACGTAAATCAAATAACCTCCTCTTTTTCATAATCACACTGGCAGCTGCAGTGCCATGTTTCAATGGCTACCCAGTGGAACTCATTAAGAAAGCATTATGTATAGTAAATTAAAATGCAGGGTCTATGATCTACAGACAAAAGGATGACAAAGCTTATCAAATGTGTGCTGTGGACTTCTCATTAACTCAGGGCTTTAAACGGCATTGTCCTCTGAGCAGGTTACTATGCTCGAGCATCTTTCTGTTTGTAATGAGTAGTCGGCATCTGGTCTCATGGAAATTACCCTGAAGAAAAAGCTGTGTTTCTTAATCAAAATAAGACGAGATTTTGATTGGGATGAGAATGCACCTTGAGTTATCTACTAGAAAGTCGGTCATCGTCATCCATGCATTTGGAGAGCACCCACAAATAGTTTGACTCACAGCAATGGGTGCTAAGCACTGACAAGCAACATTTGTGAGGACTTGTCTGCTCATAACTTTGAGGAAGCAAGAACTGCAGTATGGCAGCAAACGTAGACAGTCGAGAGCCTGGTCCCACCAAAGACCACCAGTAAACACCCCCGGGTCCATAGGAGGGTTTCTCCTCTGTCCTTGCAGGGGACTATGACCAGAATCTGGCCCATTCTATTTGCAAGACAACGGGGCTCACTCCCTCTGCATCTCCTTTCCCTAACACAGCTCTGGGCTGCTTCAGCACCGCACTGCCAAGGCTCCAGAAGAAAGACCGCAAGGGATGGATGCACAAGGCTTCCAGAGGAACACAGAGAAGTTAAGTCATACACCACACTGAGTTAATTCCTTAAGCAAATCAAATTCCACCCTTGTCTTGGAAAATGTGACACTTTAGTTCCACACACTGTAGGAGTCTTATGTTTTCCACTCTTCTATGGGGTTTGCGTGGCCAGGTTTTGGTACCGGGGGACTACAGGGGTGGCTTCTCTGAGAAGCTGCTGGCAGCTTCCCCCATGTCCAACACAGCCAATGCCAGCAGGCTCCAAGGTGGACCCGCTGCTGGTGAAGGCCAAGCCCAGCAGCCACCGGGGCAGCACTTCGGGGATAACATATCTAGAGAAGGGGAAACAGAACTGCACAATGGCAACTTCAGCCGGAGAGAGGGGGGAGACGAGGGGCGAGCAGCAGCCCCGCGGGGCA
>JAVJGI010000014.1:10638966-10753631 GCA_035590275.1 Ibycter americanus | reverse complement strand
GGGGAAGGGGGTTTTAAGGTTTGGGTTTGTTTCTCATTATCTTATTCTGATTTTGATTGGTAATAAATTCAACTGATTTCCCGGAATGATGTCTGTGTTGCCTGGGACAGTAACTGCTCAGCATCTCTCCCTGCCCTTACCTCAACCCACGGGCCTTTCTTTTATTCACCCCACCCCGGCCCAGCTGAGGGGGCAGTGACAGGGTGGCTGTGGCCCAGCTGGGGTCAACCCACCATAACGCTGATTTTGTCTTACATATGATCGTCTTGTACATTATGGATGGTGCACAAAGCATCTACACCTTACAACATGGTGAGCTATTGTGAAAACAACCTGAAATCCCAACAGCTGACACAATTTTTCACAAATTTAACACAGGGATGCACAAAGCATTTGTCAGTGCATCTGACAGATGCATAATTAGCTTTGCCCCTAAGCTTTGCTGGGCCTTGCACCGAACGTGGCAGTGCAGACAACACGGGTGTGCTTCAGCACACCTCTGATTTCCCCAGTGACAGCTCTCTTCAAAGAACATCATTCATTCACCAGAAAATTAGAAAACACATCAACAAACTGCCCAGACCCTGGCAAGTGCTTAATTATCTACAACCTCTTTAATACAACCAGGGGCATCAGTGATGCGCCTTGCCTTACCTCCAAAAAGAAAAAGAAATCATTTATTGAAACTAGTCATCAAACATTCATCTGGGCTGCAAAACTCACAAATAGAAAGGTAGGGAAGGAATAAGTGTTAAGGACAGAAAGGTCAATAGCTGCTGTTTAAACACTAACAAGTTAACATGTCTTAGACCTTAACTGAAAAATATTTTCTCTTTTCAACAGATTTTTCTGTTTTCAATGCATTTGAGTAAATTATTTTTGTTACTTTCCAATGCTAGGCATGCTGACAAGCACTGCTACATAAAATAGAGCACAGTGGCAGAAGAAATAGCACATGGCAGTATCATGTCTTAAAACTACAGAACACTTTGGCGCCTGTTCAGATGCCAACACCAACAGAGGTTTCCCATTAGAAAGCAGCCACAATGCCAGTGAAGCAATCTCCATGAGTACCAGCTTCCAGCTCCGCCAGCCTTTCCAAACCCACATTAAGTACTGGCAAGACAAATGTATTCTTGTGGTTGCCCCATTTACATGTGCTAATGCCTCCCCCCTGCAGGTGGGTCACCAGCCGAGTAACCCAACTGGGTGCCCACATTGAAGCCACTGTCTGAGCTTTCCCTATTTCTCACCGTTGGCTCTTCAAAGACCCAGATCAGGCCTAATGCTGCTACGAGCCACAGCCAGGCATCCTCCCGCACCGCTTCAGCCTCTCTGCATCTCTGCTGCCAGAGCGGAGTGAAATCCCAATTCATTTAAATTTTTTCCTACCTCCATGGTGTCAGTATGTAGCAAGCATTTCTGTTCAACATAAAGGCATCAGAGGGTCTCAGGTGGAGGATGCTAAGCAAATGCTCCCTTGTCCCAGCCTGCACACTGCACAAGGTGGGAGGGCAGCATGGCATATGAAGGCACAGACCCCAAGTGAGATCCCCCATTGCATATGTAAGTGTTGGTTATATACAATCACTTACCCACCCAAGTTCTGCCCCAGAATGTGCCTACATGCAGCAAAGCACCTTTGCAGCCAGTTCACACTCCACTGACCTGTTTGCTCCCTCCATGCTCACCTGAGGGGGTCTCTTCTTCCCAGACCAGGATTTAAGCTGGGGGAGGCTTTGGGCAGCCCCTCATTGCAGGCAGCTGTGCACAGAATTAATTTGCAGGTGAGCTCCCAGAGCCACATTTAGTGCTAGTTGCTTCCTCATTACATTTTAAAGGCATAATCGCTCTGCAACCTGGCACCCAGACAATGAACAAAGCCTCTCCTTTATCTGCACAGATTTCAGAAAGAGCCCTTACAGGGCAGGACATCTACAGCCAATGTAGCACCCAACTCCCCTGCAGCAAAGCCAACACTGTCCTTTAAATCAGTTACCTGAGTCCTCCCAGAGTCAAACTTTTAGAAAACTTTGCTGTGCGGCCACAGACCGTGTTTGAGTCTGTCAGTCCACCCCAGAGGAAAGGGCTCTGGTCAGATAACATCAGCTCTTCACACTGATTAGCTCCTGCTTAATCTTCAAAGACAGATTACAAAATTCATCTCCTCAGTACCATCTAAAAAACCTTAATTGTATGACTTTTCCCCTCCCTTGCCCCACCTTGCCTTGGCTGTCTTCTACTATAAGACTGAGAAGGTCTTTGTATTTATTCACATTAAAGGGAGATAACAAAGCTAAAAGAAAATGAAGATTAGAGCCCCCAAACTTTACCAAAGGAATCAAGCTCATACAAGCACGATAGTTTTCTTCACTGCACACAGATTTGACTAATGATACGGAGTCATTACTGCTCTTCTTAAATACTGGTAGGACATTATTTAATAGTGACTGGGAGCATGGAGGCTATGAGACCCTATAGAAGCAAAGACAGGAGAAACACAGTTATGTGAGGCCCTGCTCCTGCAACCTGGCATGTGCTTAACAATTCACATGCCCTGCAACTTTCCAAGAGGATTTTACCTCATTCCTGAACTGAGCCAAAGGATTTGGAAAATGTCAGTAACGGAGATAATTTTGATGCCAGCAACCCTGGAAGAACATAGGAACTCCTGACAGCTTAAAACTTTTAGGTAGTAAAGACCATGAATATAGCAGGACAGGAAAAAGACAGGTTTTCCAAGAAAACAGTTTTGACAGAATGAACAGAAGAAACAGAAGAGATGGCAAAACTTGTTCAGCACTTGGTCAGCCTCTGAGTCCAAACAGGCTTTTGCATTTTCACTGGGCTAGCAAGTTGTAAGCATCCCCATGCCCTGTATCACGGGCGGAAAGCCAAGCAATGTGCAAATGCTGAGCAGTGCTCCAAGGGTAGGAGGAGGAGGGGAGCCTGTCCTGCTTGGCGCTTCACTAGTGTTTTATGTAGTAGTCAACTCTTTCCTTCAGAGCTTCCAGTGGATGAAATGTCGTGCTCTCTGCATCACTCAGCTGCACAGGAGCCTGGCCAGGCTACTCCCCAGGGAGGACCAGAAGTTGCAAACACCCACCCAAAACACGGACACATGCTCCTGCTGTCATGCCCTTCAGAAGATCAAAGAAGAGGAAAGAAATAGCTTTAGAAAAAGGGATGGGATGAACTCAAGGATACTGCAAGATCTGCATTTTGAGATGTCACAGATTCTTCGAGACTTTGTGCATTTGAGGACTTGGTTGGATGCGTGCCTTCCCATGGACAGGACACTGCTGTCTGTTCCTGCTTGCCAGACATACAAAATGGGACCCCTATGGAGTTAATGGCCAGGTGAAGGCTCAACCCTCCCGACAGAGTAAATACTCAAAACAGTAAAAACACTGGGTGGTTTTAATCTGTATGGATCTCCTTGCAGATCTAAGAAGGCCAAAGCAAAGCGGAGCTGAGCCATGCCATCAGACAATGATGACACTGCTGTGCCTGAGGCAGGCAAGCAGACTTCAAAAATATTCAGATGTGGCAGTTGGTTTGTTTTTATAAACATTTCCTTTTTTCTTGTGGGTGTCACTAGATGGCAGAGCCCATCACCGGGCTTCCTAATGACACATTCCTACAGCTTTCAGTATCTGGATTTCAATTAAGCTGTAAATTCCTGGGGTTTTCAGTGACTATCTCTGGGGTAATTACAAAATCAATGTCCTTTAAAACAAACAAAGCAAGCTTATAGGTTAATGATATGAACGATCGACCCATCCTAATATACTCCAATTTTAGGATGATGACATAAATTTAACCTTTAACTCAAAAATTATTTAAAATATCATGCCTGAAGACTGAGGAGCCTCCAAAAAGGCACTATTTGGTGTTACAAGTGACCCAAAGGTCTGAACCTTCCCAACACTCTCAGGAGCAAAGGTAGCCAGAGGGCCCAAGCTCCTTACACTGGGAAGCTTCGCATTACCAATGCAAAGCAAAACACCCCAGCCTGGATGGTTAATCTGCAGCTCGTTTATGCGCTGAAATTATCGACAGCAGAAGATGAAAAGGAAAACTCACCAGCACCAGATAACCTGGGAAGCCACCTGCACAAATCCCAGCTTGAAAAGTTTGTGGAGGCTGTCTCCTGCCATTATTTAAACCACCTGAGCAGAAAACAGGTTTTAACAAACTGCTTCTTTATTGTGTAAGACTCATCTAAAATATTAATAATATGGAGTCCACTTAGTCAAGAGAGTGAACGACATTCTCAGAAAGTCCTGGCATCGCAGGGAACCCCACCACCACTTGGGGAAGGACCTTCGGTGCAGGACTGAATGACTCCTCTGGCTCCAAATTTGGTCTCCAACACAGGGCCACAATTGCCAGTCACCACAACTTAAATATGCAAATAGGGAGACACACAGAGAGGTATGACATATGTGTATACATATATACATGTGGAAACAAAAGAATGCATCTCAGCCACCAGCCACTGCTAGGAACAATGGGTTGCTCAAAAACGGCAGACTCCTGCTGTGCACATCTCCAAGTTGTTTTCTGTTTGTTTCTATCTATTTTCCAGTAAAGGTTCCCCTTCATAATATAGCTTACTGTAGGAAGTTATATATCAACTGGTTGTTAAAGATCTTGGAAAGGAAGACAGAGGCATCGTTATGTCAGTCAGAGTTCAGCTGGAAAGTTTTGGCTTTGCCAAAAAAAAAACCCGAAGGGGTTTACACAGCTTGTGGAAAATTGTTCTCCAGGAAATTAAATCTCTGTAACACCTTCATCCTATTAGTCTATTTGCCAATTACTTCCTTCCCTATGATTACAACGCACTCAGAGAAACAAACCAAGCTGGAAAAATGACATGTGCCTGCTATACCTGATAGTCCATCATTACTCTGCTCGTGACAAGCCAAAGCCTTTGTGTTTCAAGAACTGCTCCTTTTTTTTCTTTTTCTTTTTTTCTTTTCATAAATGCTGCCTGCTGGGACAATCAAGCGTGCCAAACCCTCCTCACTCCCAGGCGCTGTGGATGGCTAAGGGGCACCGGCAGGATGAAGTTCTCCTTCCTCCCTAGGGTGCCTAGGGCTGCTGGTAAGGCTCTGCACATGGGCCATCCTCCCACATTGGAGGCACTTCTTCATAGCAACAGGATCCCAAAGAATCCAATCATCCCTTAAAAACCATCCATTTTAATATCCCTGGTGTCAGTGAAAGTAGTATCATACTCAAATCCTGGGATTACAGATTCAGTGCTGAGCAACCCAGCTGAATCCAGCAATGCCACAACAGAAACTCAAAGAGCCTTAAGAAACAGGGTAGAAGATACACCTTTAAAGTCCAATCCTACATGGCCCCTTAAGGACGCCTACATTGAACCCTTCAGGGTATGACCAGAATCAGTCAACAGCAGAAATAAATAGCAATATGGGACCAGTGATCCCAGTGTAGCTTTGCTGGATTTGGCTCTAGTGGCCAGCATCACAGGCACCCACGTCAATACCCATAGGAAAAGAGAATTTCAGAAAAACACCTGCAAGCCAGCTGTGTTACTAACTTGGCATTTCTCTCTCCAGAAAACTGCTGCTCCAGAGTATTACTTCAGAACTATTTACTCCTAAGTACTGGCTTTTAATTTCATCTGCTCCAGAATTGCTTTTGCTGCCCAAGGAAAGGTGGCTCAGGTCACTGCGTGCATCCACAGCTGTCATGTGCTTATCTGCTGGAGAGAATCATGTCTTTTTAATCTTCCTCCTCTTTATTTTTTTCGGGTTTTTTTCTTCTGTTCAGCCTTGTCACAGGGCTCATTGGAAAAGCCTACTAGTGATAATTAAGCATGTAAATCGCCTTAGCTAACCAAAATGAAACAGCTCCTTGAATATGCAAGATACACAACCATAGGAGCAATTTTGAAGGATGTGAGGACAACTGACAGTATCTTGAGTTTGCAAGTGCTGTGGCCACTAGAAAAGAAAAAAGAAAAAAAAAAGCAACCATGAAAATGCATATTCACCATTTAATGTGGTCAAAACCTGCCAGAACACCAAGTAGCAGGAGTATTTGCTAGCAAACTCTCTGAGGAATGAATGGTTCTGTGAAATGTATGCAGGTATTGGTCTTTCATCTTTCTGTCTGCTAGTCTAAATCCCAGGTTAGCAGTGGCAGCAAACACAGCTCTCACAGGGTACAGGTGCTAGCATCAGCACAGACCTAAGATGAAAGGGCATGCAAGAAATCCTGTTCTTTCAGCAGGCTATCGGGTCACTTTTCAAGAGGAAGCATTGTACATGTTTGCTCTGCATTGGTGACAGGGAGAGAAATTCTGCGAGCTGAGGTGTCCTTTTCCTTTTGAATATAAATTTCCTTTTAATATAAATCCAAGAACAGAAGGACACTGCACACACATGAGATCCCTCCAGCCTGCACCTAAACACACTAAGCTTCCATGCATTTTCTCAGCTGATGCCTTTGTCACTCATTTCTGGAAACATGACTTGCCATCCCCATTTTGAATGCTTCAGGGAATGATTTTACCAGAAAAGCTTTCACAAGACCTCATGTTACTCCGTGCAGTTTCCTCTCCCATGCTCCCTCCCCAGTCTCTCTCCAGTACCTGATCAGCTGCAATTCTCAGATCCTTAATCCAGATCATTTCATCTTTGCCACACCTTAGTTTAAAAATAGTCTTTAAGTAATAATAATATAACTATGCAGAACTATACAGTCTTTGATTTTAGTATCTACATCAATGTGGCACCCTCAGCAAGTAATACCTTTCAGTATTTGGATGTGAAGATAATGGTATCAAAGCTATTGGTATCAACAGGGTTTCTTCGCATAGTTCTACATAGCCATACACAGAAGTCTCTGCAAACAGGCTAAAGCTAAAACTGCAAGATGCCATCAAACTGATGTCCCAAATACTTACCTGGCACAAGCAGATTCATACCTCTCCCTGGGGCTGCTAAAGTAGGTTATTTAAGGATGTGGATTTTTTCCTGTTTGCTCTGCAGGTTTGGAGGCTACGTCAGGTTCACAAGGCTCCACTGCTTTACCGGGGATAAGCCACTCGGGCAGGCAGTGTCAGGATCATTCGAGCAGCATGTAGCTGGAGCACTAGCATGGCTTAGAAAAGCAACCACTACCTTGATTATGGCTTAGATATCACTATTTCCAAATAATCTTCCACTGGTATAGTCTACCAATCACATATAGGTGTAGAAAACTCTTATTGCTTTAAAGTACTCTTTGGCAAGACTTCATTCTGAGCAGGAAGGAGGACTGCTGAAAGATGCCAATATATACATTTCAGGTGATGTTAGAATCACAGAACAGCCCAGGTTGGAAGGGACCTCAAAAGATCATCTGGTCCAACCTTTCATGGGAAAGAAAGCCCAAATGAAAAATGTGTTTTGAAATCTGTTGTCACCCCCAGCCACATAATCAGTTGTCCATATCCTTAAATTGCTGCATATTTAGCATTATAAAAAATGTTGAGGACAGTGATAACAACAGTATTAATCATTCTTTATTTACCTAATGTTCATCCCTCTGATACACTCCTGGTGATATACTCATCCACTAGAAATTAGCAAATGCCCACCTAAAATTTGCAAAGCCTCAAAATATTAATTACACCCCAAAACCAGCATCAATGCAGAAAAAAAGGATAAAAAGTAAAAGCAAAACAGTACCTCATCCTACCAGATGAGTAACAGCTCTTTCAATGATTTTTAAATGGGATTGAATATAGAAAAATTATTTGAAGGCCTAGGATATATAGACTAACTTCATCACCTAGAAGCACATGCAGTCAAGACCTATTTTCATCTCTCCTAACAATGTTGCTGTGTCCACTGACCTCAGGTGTGGACCTGCACAACTTCAGCCACACCAGTCCCTCATCACCACTGGAGAGGCCCCCTTAATTCTCAGAAGCTGCGAAGGATCAGGAAGACAGAAGAAAAACCTGAGCTAATACAGCCTCGCTAAGGTTTTCACATTTCCTTTGAGCTTGCAACTTAAATCAAACGTCAAGATGATAAAAAAAAAAAAGAAAACTCAGCAAACCATGTCTGCATCCAAAGCCCACTGAATTCAACACAAGTCTTTGCTCTGTTTCTGGTGGGTTTTGACATGAGCGTGTCTATGACTTTAATTCTCAGAATTCTCAGGCACATCTTCCAGCAGTCTCCTGGACTAACTCCTTCCAGCTCCTGCATGCCTGCAGCCTCTCCTGTGCAGACAGTCGCTGCTCCAGGCAGCCCCAGCTGATCCCTGGCTGGTGGGGTCCAGGTGACACCCTCAGCAGCGTCCCCCTGCTTGCATTAAAAATTAAGGCTTTGATGAAACTGTATTTAATGAAGCTGTATTTACATAGTAACATATGGCCCCTTCCTCTATTGTTCCAACTTTCTGTAATCTCAACAACATTGACTTTCACATGCTGGCAGCAATTTTAGAGATTTTGGGTTGTTTTGTTTACCAGGACAGAACTTCATGTAACAAAGTTCAGTAGTACAAGGTGCCTGAGTGCAATGCCTGTGCCACAGGCATCTGCCTCAGGGGTTTTTACAGGTCAGCAGCAAATGCATTTCAGGAATTTCAGTTACTGGCATCATCTGACAAGTGCCCGACTGCTGGGCAAAGAAAGGGAAAGGTCATTTTTAGGAATGAAAAACATTCTTTTGCATTAATTTTTCCTAATGTTGTTATAAAGTCTCATAACTGCCATGTGAAAATAAGGCAGACAAATTATTCTTTCAGGAAACCAAACAAGTTCTCACTGACAAACTTACACAGCCAGATAGTTTTGAGGGTTATTACAGAGCACATGCACTTCAGCTCAAATCCTGGCACATTTGTAGAAAGAGTCATTGAAGACAATGGAGGTGCTTGATCAATACAAGTTTCCATTCGGGCCTTTGCAAAGGCTACAAACCTTTTTCTGCTCCACACCAACAGCCCATGCAGCAAGACCTGCAGCTGATCCCACACAAGATGGCCATGGCCCTCCTGTCTCTGGCGTGGCAAGGGACCACCCTCCCAGCCGTAACCAAAATCTGACGCAAAACTGAAATGAAGCTCAAACGAAGCTCAGCCAGATGGGAGCACAAGCCACCCCTCAGCATCATTTATGGAGCACCTTACCAAGATGCTGGTTTACCAAGTGATGAGCTTGCTGGGGTTCTGGTGCAGTCAGAGATGATTTAAGGTTGAAGTGCAATCCATGCCTGGTGTTGAACACTTCTGAGCAGTGTTACTGTCTCCTGGTGATGATTTACGGGGTTTGATTACCCATTTTTCACTACAACCAAAAGCGAGATTAAAACGTTTGAGGCAACTGCTTGTATTAATCTCTGCAGCAGAGGCTGGGAGCGGAGCTGTCACTCAGGGAAGGCAAAGGCATCCCAGCTGCCAGCACCGCTATAAGGCAAGAATCATTAAAAGTGAATACCTTCTCGTAAGATAGACTGGAGACGGGGAGAATTGTGGGCAGACAAAGAGGGTTTCTGAATGGTAGCCAACACACACACAAAAGCAGTCAAAATTCACTGACCATCTTCTGCTGATTTCATCTCAGAAAGAAAAAAACAATGCCAATGCTTTGTATGAGAATAGCACATGCATTTTAAATATCTGTATTTAAATCACCTGTTCCTTTGTGCCTAATAAGGAGCAAAAATTAAAGTGCAGGCAGGATTAATAAGCTGGGTTGGAGAGAGTCGCTCTGGTGAGGCACCAAGAAAGTTCAGCTCCAAATATAGAGCGGTGAGATGTGGAGCGGCGTGGGCGAGCAGCAGGCAACCTCCCCGCTCCCTCCCAGCCTGAGCCATCTCTGGCTGGGCTCGGTGGGGACAATTTATCTTATCTTTTCATGGTGAAGAGGCAGGAAAAAAGAGAGAGAATATCCAAGTAACTTCTTACTAGACTTCAAACTACACAGTAATATCCTCTCTATGTGGGAGAAAATATTAAAAAAAACCCAAACACACCAACCCACAAGTCACTGTTATTTTCAAGGGATTTTGCAAATACCTGAACGATTGCGGTTATTATCAGTAGCTACATTTTAGTGCCTGATCCACCGCAGTAAGAAATGCAGCTCAGAAGGGAGTTCAGTGTGCTGTACATCAAAACTAAATAAATCATAATTATAGACTGCTCTGCTCCATTGCAAAGAGAGACAAACATTGCTTTCTCTGCCTGTCTGCCCACCTCTCTGCCTGACACCATGGGCTTTTTTTCATTCCTGAAAAATAAAAAAATAAAAACAAAAGAGTTTACTGTAATAATTTACTGCTGAGGTCAAGAACATGCTCCAGGGGTGGTAGTGGCAAAGAGGAACTACAGTGGGAATGCAAACAGATACTTTCCTCCTAAGCTGCTTTGATGTGCCATTCCTAGGAAGACTGGCTTTCTTCCCTTTATAGCTTTGGGCCTGTGAAGACTTTACACTTTTTCTTCTTCTTTTTTCTTTTTACCCTTAATGCAGGACCCTTTCCCGACCTCACAGTAATAACAAACAGGAGATGAAAAATCCATGTGTCGCCTTATCAAAGCCATCTGAGGAATTTAAGCTTTCATTTAAAAATAAAAATTAAGCTTCTAGCCTTTAAAGGTCGTAGAGATACCCTTCTCTATGTGAACTGATCCACAGCCACCCTCTGCTTCTACCCTCCTTTGTCAGATTTTCGTGAGGTCCATAACTGCTTCCCATAGACAGACTGACTATTTGGGGAAACCTGTTTCACAGATAATGTTGGCTTGTCTTTCCCAAGTGAAATAGCATCTGTTTCTTACTGCTGGTGTGTAAAGCTGGTAAGCAGAAGCAAAGCAAGGATCTTGCTGGAATTTCCATAGATTCACAGAACCAAACCATGGATATCTATAACATATATATCTATGCTGAATGCCCAAGAGCCTCATTATACTTCACGAACAGAAAAGACTACTTTTGGGTGGAATTCATCTTCCCAGCCTCCCAGGTCTGCAGGCAGAGGCAGGCACTTCTAGGTGTGACTCCTCAGACACATTGCAGACATTGACCTTAAGGTGAAGCACTCTCAAGATGACTGAGGCTGAAGGAAAAAAATGGCCTTGGTGCTCATACTCCTACTACACACATGGTAGGGAAATGATTAGGGAAGATAGGGCAAAAGTGACTGCCCCAGATGACAGATAAGCCCTGCTGCAGAGATGGATTTTTTACCAAGTTCTTTGTTAATCGTGCTGGGGAAAAATCTCTCTTCCCTTTGAACAGCCATCACTATGATCTTGATCACAGAAGAAACCCTCCCTGGCCAAACTGGTAGGACCAAGCATTCATTCATCATGTTCAGTGTCTTATCTCCAGATGAGGTCCCCCTCTCCCCAGGGAATAGACAAGAACAAAAAAACCTCAACAAAACAAAGAAAAAAACCCAAAGAGAGACCCAGCACATGCCTGGGTAATTATGTATTGAAAAAGAAACTAGCAATTCATCCATTCTGACCCTGGCAGACAAGAAGTTTGAGTGGAGAAACACAGAACTGATCTTATTTATTAGCAGCAGGCAGAGCCTCAAGTATTAAGAATCTCCTGAAGGCTACACAAGTAATCTTCGCTCTCCTGAAGGGCCACCAAGGGCCAGGATGAGTGGGTGGATATATGACTTCTAGATTTCAAGGTAAAGAGCATGAAGCACAACTGCCCAGTTTTATATATATATATATATACACACACTTTCCTTTTTCAGAAATAATAATCCTTTTTAACGTCTCCAAGCCATGGGCTCATCATCTTCCTTTGCAACCATTCTGATATTTAGTGACTTTTATTAGTAAGCAGCAGTCCTGTTCCAAAGTAAAAGATCTCTCACATCAACTTCCAGTCATTGGATCTTGCCATGCTTTCACCAGGAGAAAGATGTTAGCCTTCAATAACTCTTCTATGTGTATCTACATGGACGGATGAAGACATCAACCAACCTTCTATTTGATAAAAGCAAATACATTGAGATCCTTGCATTTGTATCTTTTTGCAGTGATTGAAGTCTCCCCTGGTCTCCGCTCAGTACCGCATTGCCAGCACTAGAATATGATAAGATTTATTTTTTTGTGGCCAGTTTCAAGACAGAATCTCCTCTCAGCTTCTTCTTTTATGCATCAGAGGACTGAATTAGCTCTTTTTGCCCACACTGACAACTAACCTCATTTTTAGCACCCTCACCTATCTTTATGTCATCTCTGAAGATTTCATACCATTGTCTAGGTTGCTGTCAAAAATATGGAACAGCATCAGCCCAAGAACTGTCCCCAGAAGTATCTAGTGAGCAACAACCTCCTCACTGATATCCTCCCCCTAACAATGACATTTTGACACATTAGAAAACCGGTTTTTAACCCATCTAGTATGTGCTGTTATGTCTACACAGGTTGTATCAAAAAAATCTGGTGGCAACAAGTCCAAAGACTTATAGAAAAATAACGACACTGTAACAGCAGACTTCATGTTATCAAACACATCTCTCAATCCTGGACTGGCATAAACTATAAAGATAGTAGTTTCGTAATGGAGTGGTATCAAAGGACCTTTTGCTTTACCTAACAAAAAGGTGAAGTACGGAGGAAGAGGCAGAAAAGGGTGTAAAACCTCCTCAAAAATAGTGCCAAAGAAAGCAGGTGTCAACAACCACAGGAATAAAGAAGAAAATGCCAGCAAATTTAATTTTGAATAGAATTGAACATTTTATTCACATTTAGTGAATCATATTAATCTGTAAACTGGTCCACTGTTTCCTAGACCAAAACTAAGCTATGTGTACTATCATGAAGCTGAAAGAATCACTGAGTAATATATTGTTTCCATTACTCAGAAAGATGAATAATGGCCCTTTCAGGTCTTAAATTTCGTTACTTTATCAGACAGGAAAAACCTATGGCTAAGTTAGCAACAGTGTGATGCAATTGGAGCAGGTCTGTACAGCAAAGTAATGGGTTCTGAGCAGCCCAAAGTCATACTCTGTGCACTAGGGGGATGTGCTGTAGCCTGCTTCCATGGCTGCACGCCCGTGCTGCTGGAGTGCACCTGGTACATATCTCCCAGTTCAGTCTTCCAAAAAGGAAAAAGATTTGGGCCCTCCAAGACCATTCCCTAACCTGAACCAAAGCCCAGTAAGTGGGGACCACCAGATTTGCTTCCAGAAATACCTCTTGATCCAAACATACCCATGCATGTACCTACAGTCCAAAGAGTGGAAGGAGAATGAAGGCTGGATGCAAAAGGTGAGCACAGATCACTAAAATGACCAAAATGTTTTAACAGTCAGGAAAAACATTTATTTACTAGTGTGACATTTTGGGACTGACTCCATACTGACAAAATTTAAAGCTATTAGTAACAGACATAAGTAGGAGAACATCATTAATAAGCTTACCAGTAACAAAGATGTTTATGGGACAGAACAGGCACTGGGTGCCACCACATCAGGCACTGCAGAAACCATGGGATGCTGCCTCAAAGGGAGTGAACAGTTTGGTGGTCTAGTCTCAGGATATTAAAGTACAGGTACCTCTGCCTAAATCTGTGGGAATTACAGTTATTTTGGGGTCATGTATATCACCCAGGACATGCCCGAACACTCACTCCCACAGCTCACCACCTCCTCTAACCATCTTGTAGGAGAGGAATGTGGTTTCACCACAAAGCGCTCAATGTAGATGAGAATGAAGCATAAGGCACTTACTTGGACTAAAACTCCCACTAAATACCACAGTATTTCCAAACACTTTTTTTCCCCAGCTTTAAGCCAATTTTTTTTTCTTTTTTCTTTTTTTCCCCCCTGGTACTCTTTGTCTGAAATTGTCTGAGTTTTGGCCAATACATTTGATTATTTCTATTTTTACCACAAACAAAAAAGGCATGATCCATGGACTGGGGCCCCCTCCTTTTTTTTTTTTTTTTTTTGGCTTTGAAAGCAACCACTTTCTCCATTAGATCATATTTGTTTGCTTTAGACTTCAGAAATAAATAGCAGATGACATTACGCTACAGTTACTGTATGTGTTTGCTTTATCCATTTTCGTATTTATTGTAATGAAAATTTCCATGGGTGAATGTTTCCCCAAATACTAACACCCACCCCTGTTTATTACACACCCTGGAAATGATGTGTCCCTTGTTTCTGGAAGTAACCGCGCACTGTTCCCAAATACTGTGGTCGACTGTGTATACTGCCCTTACAGTACTTAGGGGTCTGTCCTTATTTTATCTTATTTTAATTCAAAATCTTTGTGAATTTGACAGTGTTCCTTTCACCCAGTCCTCATTAAGGGATGGGAAAGAAACAGGTCTGGGTTAATATAAGCTGAAATGTTGTATTTAAACGATTCTCAAAGGATTCCACTGGAAAACAAAAGAAAACAACCCCCCCAAACAAATAAAACTCAGACTTGCCCTGCTGCTGGTGCTTTTTGCTGCTCTGTGACACAGCACGCTCTGGAAATCTGCCCTGAAGAAATGGGGGGGGGGGGATTAAAAATGACAAAACCTGAAAAACCCAGCATAGAACAATAGCCTTGAGCACCCTCCAAATGAAAGCCACCAATGATGGCTCTGGCCATCCTCCAGACACGGCTTTCTGCCATGGCAGGTCTGAAGGCTTCGGCTCTGAGCACTCAAAAGCATGGGAAGAACTGACGTCCAACTGATGAACAAGACTTTGACCAATTTCACAGCAGCGAAACACCTACCTCTTTCAGGACAGACTGTGGTGTGCAGTAGGGTGGTAGCAGTGTCTTCTTTGCCCACCTTCCCACCCAGCATCCTGCTCCTCATAGCAGCCTACAGGTCCCAGGCTTTTCCTTAGAGAAGACAGAAAAATGTGTCCTCTTTTCCTCTGTCCTCATAAAGCAGGACTGTAAAAGGAGGAGCCCAGAGTAGAAGCTCCTCATCAGTCCTGCTTTTGTCCCTCCAGCAGAAGAGATGTGTCTACCATAAGGGTTAAATCAGTGAGTGCTACAGTGAGAGCATCCCTGGAGCCCAGTCCAAGACCACAAGTTTAATTCCTCCAAGAATACAGGCATGGAGCAGGCATGCATATTTAAAAACAAAAAGCAAGTATGCTACCAAGCAAAACATTTCCCTGCACGCACACACTGCTTCATGCAGGCAGGGAATGAACCACACAATACAAATTCTGGCCATCACACTTAATGCCCAAGACTATAGTTATGAAAGCAGGGAGGCAGCAGAGCCACATGATCCAGCAATACACTACAGCATCATCACTAAGGTCTAATGCAAACACAAGGGGACCGCATCTCAGAAGTGTATTTAGATTGGAGGGAAAATAACCTCACAACAGAAAAACTAAGGACATACGATGGGTAATGTGCTATGGAGTTGTACGTTGCGCAGTACACTTTTGCACACTATATGATCAGACTGATTTAATCTTAGAGCCAAAATATAGATTGAGGGTTTTGTGGTGGAAGGAGAAGCACGATGGGAAGGAAGGGTTCCATTCATTTTTGTTAGGATGCCTAATGGCTTCTGGTGTTAGAGAAATATAAATAAATATATCAGCATGATGCAGAGATTACATCTAAAATATTCCTTGGAATGTGAAAAACAAGTTCTTAGAAAACTCTGGTTTGAAGCATATGGAATAAGGCCATTATTTGACACACTGCCCAAAGAAGTGGCATTTCATGGATGAAAGATTCATGTGAGCATTCTTCTCAGACAGCAAGGACAACACTTTGCTTTTCAAGAAAGAAACATATTACTATCTCATCTAGATTGAGTGATTTCACTCTTCAATATGCATGCATGTGAGAAGGCAAATAGTTCATCCTTAAAAGTTTGTCTGTTCCTCCATGTAACAAATGCCAAGCTTCACATAAAAATTCTTTTGTTGGTAGTGCAGTTTGTTTGTGTGCTAGTTTTTGTCCTTTTTTAAACAAACCCCCTAAAATTGTCCATATATAATTTTTTGCTAAGTGATGCATCTAATATCATCTGCTACAGGGCAAAGCAGCCTTAGGATGGGCTTGTTGAACTTCAGCAGGTTCAGTATCAAAGTCTCTGTTGATTCCTTTGTCACTTCCCCCAGTGCGTCCTAGAGCAGGATAACTTGCAAGTTGTCAAGCAATTAAACTGTTTTTCCCTGGATGATGAGTCATAGTAAATAAGCTCATAGTGAAAGCCTTGATTAACATTTTCTTCAGAAATCTTGACAGTGGCATTAATAAGCCTTTTAAAATCTTGAGTATTTAAAACCTTGATTCCCTCTCCCACCTCACTGGCAATGCAATGCCATCCCAGGGTAGGAAGATGTCCAAATCCTGTTTTTAGCAGCAGAGAATCCCAGTCAGACAGTGTGGTCAAGCCTGTCACTCGTGTGGGAGTGAAGGACTGAAAGGCAGAGTAGAGCCTCAACAGCTGAATACTTACAAAAATACTGCATCAACTCTGCACTGCTGTACCTAGGATCAGCCTCGTGGTTGTTGACATCTGCTGCTCTCTCTTCTTCTTTCTGCCAATCCATGCAATGAAAGAGGGTCAATTTTGAAAGCTCATCAACTCCAGCATGAGAAAGTTTATCCACTGCCTCCAGGAGAAAGGCTGAATTTGCGAGAGTATTCCCCAGAGGAGCTAATGTTTCATTGTCCCAGCCAACTGACTACAATGGAAACACCATCAAGCCTCAAGTGTACTCTTATCCTGCAAGGGTTCTCATCTCCTTGGTACTGGAGGACCTCACAACTGCTAATGTATTTATCACCAGCATCACTTCTGTAAAAAAAATGCTTTTATCCCTGCTTACAGATAGAAGCATGAATCTGTGGAAATACTCCATACCAAACTTCCTCCAAGATCAGGAAGAGCTGCCTATATACTTTTCAGGAGATCTGGACCTACAGATTTGCTGAAAATATTCCAGTGTAGCATCTGCAGGGTAAGAAATAGAGCTCAAAGCCCCACCCTGCAGCAGTTCATCCTCACCTGGGGACCCACCATCCCATAAGCAGGAGCCTGAAGGTGACTGGAAGGATGCAGTGCCCAGGTGCACAGCACTGCCCACATCATGTGAGTCTACCCTGAATCAGTTTATGGATGCTCTCCACCATACCCATGAGATGGGCAAAATAGAGATGACAGGTGTGTCATCACCACAGGCAGGGATGTGCTAGGTCCACCCACAAGCTGAGCTAGAAACTGTCTTATTTATTTGGAGAACACACGATGGCTTTGTCCTTCCTCACGTGTAGGTTGGGGGCTTCAGACTAGAATGGTATTTGAACACTATGGATGAGCACAGGAGTCCAGAGTTGCATGTGGGCAGTTTGCTTGTTATCCCCAGCTCAGCCCTGATCAGCCCCGCCAAGGCAGCACTTCCTTTAAAGTAGCTAAAAGGTATAAGCAGAAAATAAAGCTATGGTGTTTGTAAGTTCAAATGGTGCTATAAAAACTGTCCACTGAGAACACTGAAAGCTAACTGGCAAAAATGGGTTACTCAGATGCTATGTATGAAGGTCAAGTTTTCCCCTGTTCTTGTGCAATACTGTTTTGTTTATGCTGCTCCGACTTTCACAAGCTGAGGATCTGGTCATGCATATGTAAGACACATAGAGCACACAGACAGATGGACATTATAGGTGGACAGTACATACTGCTCAACCATGGATCATGTCTCTCTCATTTTGGTTCACACTCATTCAGTACACCACCTCTATCTAGTGCAAAGAAGGACATGCTAGAAGAAAATTAAGCAGAGAGATTCTCCTTAATGCAGAACTCTGAACAGGTCTCAGTTTTGAGAAATAAATAGCATTTTTTGAGGCTAACCCAGAAATATCAGGTAGCACAACTAAAACCCTCTATCTGGTATGGGTTGTTTATTCTTACATTATCTGTTTACTCTTCATAACCAAGAAAAGATTAAAAAAATTAAATAAACACTATGAATAAATACTGTACATGGGTACCAAGATACCGAAGAGTACCATGAAGATTGGATCATGCTTAAGCTTTCTTTATTTGTAGAAATACCTGGCAGGTTATCATTTCTCCACCAACAAGAAGTACCTGTATATACTATATCTCTACTGGACTGTCAGATCTTAGGCTTCCTCTAAACTGAAAACATCATGTATATACAGCATGCAGCCAACTGAAATATCACATATCAAATATGTGTGATACCCAGATAGGATGCCAACACCTGTCTTGCGATCAGTTTATGGAGTCCTCAAAGTAGCTGCTCCCAGTGGCGCTGGGAGACATTTCAAACAAGGAGAAATGCAAACAAACTTAAGTTTAAAGCGCATTATTTTTATTGTGTACATCAAATGATAAAAAGTAGCACAATTGATGGAACCATTACAAAATCAGCTCTAAAAAATACAGCGGATAGTCTGCATGGGTTTTTTTTACCCTCTAAGAGAGCTGCAACAGACTATTCAGCTGGTTTCGCCCTCCCCCCTCCACTTTTATTGTTTTTTTTTTTTTTTTTTTTTTTTAAATCCCTTGGGGCACAGCCAAGAATCTCAATGTGCCACAATAACCACGTTTACTTATTTCCAACTCCTGTCTGTAGCATCATATCGTATCAGCTCAACCTGGCATCAACATGGTGCTCTTCGCCAATGAGCCCAGTAAGGAATCCAATCTGTTCCTCATTATGTGATGCTCGGGAGATATGGGAGGGTAAAAAAACCAGAAAGGAGAGAAGGGGGAGCTAACCAGGGCAGCAGTGGACAGAATGAGAAATAGGAAGAAGCGAGTAATGACTGACAGAAGTGTGAAGGAGGAACATGATGCCAAGATGTAGAAAGAATGAAAAATAAAAAAGGTGAAGCAATGAGACAATGGAATGGGTGGGAAGGAGAAAAGCAAAAAGACAGCCTGAGTCAGTGGAAGGGGAAGTGAGAAACCCTAAAGAACATAAACCCTTCTGGAACAGAGTCCCATCCCTCCATAAAGCGTAGGCTTTCCGAATACTTCTTCCCAGAGCTTAATTCACCGGTGGAATTGAGAAAACCCAACAAAAACCACTTTCAAGGCAGGTGAAAAGTGCTCCCACACCAACCCACTCCCCACAGGCTGTGATATCCTCTAATTGCAAGCGAATTGTCAGGTTTCCCCTGGGCAAAATGTTAGTGAAAAACCAGAACAAAGTGATCGAGGGAACACCTCCTTAATGAGTGGATTTGCCTTTCCAGAAATGCTGGTGTATAGCTGCATTATGCAGAGCCACAGCAGAATTTAGGTGTGGGTGTGAGCTTACACAGTCAATTAAGCATAATTTAATTACATTTAAATAATTAATAACGAAGCATATTTTAATTGCATATAATTTCTTTGTTGTGCAATGCTGTGCACCTTGCAAAGCCCAACTCACAAACACACAGCAATGCCAGATCCCAGCTTGCCCAAGCTGTCTGCAGCCTCCTGCACCTTTGCCTTTGGACACGGGCTGCAATTAGTCCAACGCATGTTATTAGATCCTCCGCAGCCCTGTCTCCCATAGGGCACAGAATGGGCACAGCTCCTGCAATAAAACTGCCAATCAACACATATTTTGATCTGCTACATTACATTGTGGGCCGCCTAAAAGATAAAGGCAGAGGCAACAAGATCCTGACTATCTAAAACTGAGCTTAGACGGAGTCAGGTAAATGCATGCGTGTGATGCTGAAAGTCTGCTCTCTAGTATCATCTAAACCTACAGGAACCTCCCAAGAGTCTCCTTCCCGGTCCCACCTCAAGGCTCCTTGCTCAGCACATGTATTCAAGCATCATTCACTATTTAGGCACAAACCTCCTCCCCCTCTCCCCCTGCCCCCTTTTTTCCCCCCTCTAATATGGTAAGGGAATCCAGATGCTTTATTTCATTTGCCTGCTGCTGCTCCATGATTACCGCTAAGGCTTTATTTAGCTATCAAAAGTATGTAAGTATGGCTCTTGTCCCTATGCTTTAAAGTCTCCCAAAGATTTCGAAGCAGCTCCTTACTCAGTTTGCCATATATGGTTTGCATGAGGGTGTGATTAATACGGGTTTCCTTGGAACTAGCTCAGGTTGGTTTCCACATCTCACAGCCAATTAATCAAGAAGCAGAAGAAGCCCTTTCAGGCCAGAGGCTGATACATATAGGAGATCTTATGCAGAGTGCAAGATAAGGGCACTGAGAGATGCCTGAGGCATCTGCATTACAAGGGATTGGCTGTTTCACTCCTTTTGGACACCATCACTCTTCTTATGCCACCTGTTACTGGACACAGTGAGACTCCAGGTCACCTAAATGATGTCAAAACCCACCAAAACCACAAGTAAGGGGGTCTCTGCACCAATGTGCACACACAAGCAAGCTAGAAATCAAGGGAAGGGACACAACAGATAACCTGGGAAGTAGTATGGATAAACATTTGCTGTTAAATTCAGAATATTTAAGTTCAGAAAACTCCATCAAATCAGGTAAATGTATCTGTACATGAGAGGTAAAAATACATCTCACAGCTGCTCACGCACAGATCCCAGTAATTTATTTCACTGAAGCATAGTTTTGTTGGGCTAAAACTAGATTGGGCAAGATAGCCAGCCTTAATTTGAGAACAGAAAGAAAAATCCAACACTTTCAACGATAATTTGTTGCAATGGATTGCAACTCTTTTAAAAATGTGTCTCACTTCCCATGCGAACTTGTCTGCCCCAGCGTTCAGACACCCCTTCGTGCTATGCCTTTCTCCGTGAGACTGAAGGGCCCTTTAGTGCTTAGTGTTTTCTCTCCTTGAAGGTACTTAATGCTTGCAGCAAAGAACCAGCCATTTCAGACAATTTTCCTTTCAAAGCCTGTTATTTCAGAGTAACTGCATACCAAAGTTAAAAATCACAAAAAGTGTCTAGACTAGTGTATTCCTTCTGATAATATGCTTACTAAGCAGGATTACTGGCTAAAGTTCAACTTAACTGGTCAACTGTATAATAGTGTCTTGTTTATTTAATACTATTTCCAAAGGCTTTACAAATTGCCTATATAAAGAATTCTGTCCATCACTGAAATCTTCCTCTTCTTCACTGCGAATTGGTGGCTGAGCGAGCCTGAGCAACGCTCCGTAACAGGGAGCACAGGCGAACGCCAGGCTGCAGCCTGTCCAAATCACAGAGTGCCTCTACCCGACATCACCATGGACATCTATATCTTGCTTTTCTAGGCTACTCCTTGAATAAACATTAACTATCACAGAGGTTATTATATTCCAGCATAACAACTGCCCAAAACCAAACCAGTAGTTTAACCTTAATGCATAGCACTCCTACACAAGAAAAGTTTTTTGTTGATTGCCAGCTGCATTAAATGCTATACGGAAAATAACTGGCTGCGCTATGCAAGTGCATGCACAAACCCACACTTGTTAGAGCTGTGGTCGGTACCACCACCTGGTGTTATGATTGCCCGAAAATGCCTTATACAAACACTCATTTTTATGGCTTACTTGCTACTTGTCCAAACTGTAACTGGCTGAGATTTTCCAGGACAGATTGCCTGCATCACGGTGAGTACCTTTGAAATTTATTGAAGACAGAACAACTACTTCATTACGACTGATAACAAATCAGAGCTGTCTGAAAATTTCTACTGTCCATGTCTTTTGGGAGATGGACTTCAAACTGCCATGGGAGCAGCCTTCATGTCAGAGAGACATTTGATTTTTTCTCTGTTAAAATGCTGTCCATTTTCTCTCCCAAATTACAAGCCTTCAAAAATCTGTCACTCACAAATGCTTGCTGCCCATTTCCTAAAAGCTCAGAGTCAACCTTTGTGATATCCTTGCAAACCAGGTGTGACCAACTCCATATTAAATAGGACATCTCATGATATGCCGTTATTGGCTGTACCATCATTTGCTACCTGTTTGACCAAGACTGAGTGCTAGCACTGTGCTCATCGGTGCTCTCAGCTGTCTCCCAAGAGTGTAGGAGGAGTAAACTTTTCCCAAAACACACAAAAATTTGGAAACAATTACACCTGCAAGCGAGGATGAGGGGGAGAAAAAAAAGAGGAGAATAGGGAGAAGAGGTTATGTCAAGGATGCTGAGGAGGAAAACCAAGGAATGAAAACCTGAGAAGCAGGAACAGGAGATTTGGGACTGTAAGCACAGGAGGAAGCTGGGACTCCCACAAAACCAAGAACATGGTTTTCTCAACACTGGAGAAAAAGAAGTCTGTGACTGCAAGCCAAGGAAGGAAAAGGGTGCAGTTACAGAGTCCAGCAGGGAAGATCCTGGAAAGCAATGAATGCCCTGCTGAGGAGGATGGGACTGGAACAAAGACATAAATACTGCAAAGTACAGATCACTAGGCTGGACAGATGACCCAGAAGAGAGGACAGAGGACATGAGGAGGAGAGGTTAAGAAAGAGTTATACCAGGGACAGGCAGAAAAAGTCTCTGCCTAATAAGTTATCATTCAAAGCCTACAGTGAGAAGATTTCTGAATCGCAGTATTTCAAGGAAAACAACTGCAAAGTCCGATGGAAAAGTGGGTTGCATCCATGCCTAATGATGGCTCATGCTACACAGTCTGTTACTAAATGGATTTGCCATTTATCACTATCACACAATTTCTTTTTATGTTTTTCACAACTTCTTTTCATGTTTTTCTTCCCAAACCAAAGCAATCACATGCTGGAAACTCTGCTGAAACAACACAATGCCTGCTGCAAAGTCAAATGTGGGAGAAGAGAAATCAGCTTCCAGCTTGTTTTGACGCTGACCTCTTCATCCCATGATCGCTGTCTTGCAGCTTCTACCTGCACACGCCACACCTCCTGCCTACCCTAGCACCTCCAGATGTAGTGGTCCTCACCATCCCCAGCTCACACCCACTTTTCCCAGCACAGATCTAGTGCTTTCTAGCGGTACGTATTCAGATAAGTCAGACACCTGAAATCATCTACAGAAAGATGCCTTTTGGGAGGTTAATCATTCTCTATTCAAACACTGCTCTATAAACTTCAATTTGAATATGGAAGAACAGTCATTCATAGCCCAAGCACCACTCAAGGAGGAAACTGAATATGCTAATTGGCTCACAGCAAAAACGACTGTGATGCTTTAAATTCAAACCCGTGGATACTGCAGGGCACAAGAGAGGCAAGGCACCACGGGCAGCCTTCAGCGCACCACTACTTAACTCTGAGTGCTTGCCTTCATCACCATATTAATCTTCTAACATAATTGTTTGCAAAGTGTAAGCAAAGACACAGTTTGTTCTCCCAGTGACAGGCAACTCGGCTCCTTTATGACAGTGATAACTTTCTTTTTATTTAAACTAAATAATAAATGCATATCACTGTTTCAAAATTTACCTGCCCAAACCTAGACGCAAGTTGTGTTTGGTTTTACTATGAGACATTGATTTCTAACAGAAAGGCAGAATTATCTGATAGGAAACACAGCTAATGTAGCGCAAGTTATTAAATGGAGTCCAGCTGGGCACATGATTAGCAATCCCAAAAACACAATTCAAGGGGGTAAAACACCACCATGCAACTGAGCATAATAACTGCTTGCAAGGCTTAGAGACTGCGTGGGATAGAAATAATTTTAAATCAATTGAGTTACTGTTTCTTGGCAATTTGATAGAAAGGAGAAACAGTGTAATTGGCAATCAAGTACTCCTTTGGGAGCTTCCAAACAGCCAGCTGGATTTGCAAATGCATGTTAATCTGCCAGGGCCAAATCCTGCAGGCGCTTAAAACAGTGGGGTAAATTGCATGTTGGGTGTAAATTATTTCAAACAGGGATGTAAGCAGTAAAGGAGTACAACTCGCATGTCAAAGGAATGCTGCTTTTGTCCCTAAAAGTAAATACAAACCTGCTTTCACTCCCCTGCCAAAACAGAGAGATCATTGAATGTAATCAAGCGCAGATCTACTCACCCTTTACTTGCTAAGCAGTAACCAAATATAGCTCAGGGACGAATATGCAGTCTGCATGATTAATTAGCTGGCTTCTTTATCTAACTTTCCTTCAACCTTTATATGCTTAATAATATCTATTTATTATATCAATGAGCTTATGTATAAAACCAAGTCCATTAGTTTATTTTAAGTTACTATATATAGATAGGTTTCAATTGCAGGAGAAAACAGTATGGGCAAACTTCAGCAGTCAGCTGGATCAAGCGCTTGGGAGGAGTGAGGAGGGACACATGCTGATCTCAGCTCGAAAGGACAGGCATTGCTACTGTCATTTAAGGATTGTTTCAGGGTTTGCTTTGAAATAAGTAACATTCCAACTGAGTTAATAACCTGCTTGCATTCCTGGAAATAATTTCCTTCTAGTATTATCTTTATTTGAAAAATAAAAATTTACCTGATGTCCCATGCTGTGAAGGAAGATGAACTAGAAGTGACCTTTCTTGCTTACCGACCAGACCGTTTAGATGAAGAAATTCAAAGACAAATTATCTTCAAAGAGAAAGATGCTTCTTGCCCAGTACTGTACCTCAAAACCATCCAACCAACCATCTCAGGTACTCAGCTGAGGAGTGATGGCACTGTGTCCTACAGAGGACTCTACTCATTATGACAAGTGCCCAGATGACTCCCTAAAGTGTGCATTTAACTTCCAGATGACTGAAGTCAGGTGAGATGAATCCCACCCCACCCCGGCAGGTCCTTTAAGAAAGGGCAGCCCTTCAACAGAGCACCTCCAAAGAGCTTCGCTTTGGTGGATTCCTGACAGAAGCCCCACTTTTACACAAAAGTAGTGAAGGTTTCTTCTGTCTTTTTTATCCATGTATCTCTTCCAACTGTCCTGAAAAGGAGAGATGGTGCTGAATCCTAGTCCCACTGCTGTTTATTGAGAGGTGTTTGAAGTCACTCATAAAACTAGACCTTGTAGCTGAAGGGACAGGCATCCTGCAAATAAATCCTCCAAGGCTGCTCAGAGAGGCTGTGGATGACAAGTGGCCAAGCCAGGCCAGTATCTTCTGAATGCCCCAGGCAGGATGATATGCCGCTTTCCCTGCACTGAACGTAAGTGGTTTCTGGGGGGTTTGCAAGCAGATATGGGTCAAATATGAGCAGTTTAGGGAATGACAACTACTGTGGGACTGGTACTTCATAAGCAACACAAATGGTGGGAAAGAATAAATTCTTCCCAGGTGAAGAATAAATATAACATATATCCTGTTCCGTGCATTTCTTCCTTGGTAAAGAACACACTTTTTGAGAGGCCAATTTTTCCCTGACCCCATAATATGCAGCTCTTTTGTGTTAAACAAAGTAAACTGAACTCTACAATTCCAAAATAATCCTTGGGGGAAAATATCAAACCAAACAAAATAAAAAAAAAAACCCAACCACCAAAAAACCCTAAAAAACCAAAAGCAAACCCCCCAGGTTTCATATCCTCTGAGGAAGCAAAATCACATTGTCCGTGTCAGTTCCAAAGGTTCAGAGTGAAATTAGCTTCCTCCAGGTGTAGCAATTCAGCAACATGGAAACTGAAGATGACTTTTGTTATTCCTGAGCCATTTGAGAAAGATCACTTTGTCCTGCATCTGTTATCTGAATGCCTCTCAAGGAAAGTGCTGTAATGTCCACAACAAGCAAGTGTTCTAGAATGAAAACAGACTAAACAGTAGAAATTATAACAGGAAGTAAAATACAGCACTTTTTCCCCAGAGATGGCTCTATTACAGCCTCCAGTAGTGCAAAGTACCACAGGATTACTTCCCTTCTCCTGGATATGATTAAATGCTAATTTGGAAAAATGTACCATAAAAGAAAAAGAAAACAACACCCAAACAAACAAAAAACTACTTAAGAATTGAGAAAGGACTGCAACAGTCTTAAAGCCAAGGCCAAATCCCATCACAATTGATACAAGCTGCTGGCTTCCTTTGTTTACACTTTCTTTTTCTTTCTTTCATACATTTGTACCTTTATCTAAGTTTCTTTGCTGGCAAGCCTCCAGACTGTCCCATCTGAGCCTGAAGCTTGCTGGAACACCTCCAGCCATTCTTGCTTTACATCAGCTTTCCCGTAGCTAAAAGGTCAGGTAAGTAAATCTCCCTTGGCATGCCAGGAGCAGGGCTGCAGGAGCAGCACCATGGGGCTCCTTGTCTTCTTGCAGAGGGATACAGATGTGGGTGCCCAGGAGTAACTTAGCCAGTCCCTGCTGTTGGCTGACCATTGGTATGGTTCAACCAGGCACTTCACAGGGATGCAACCAAGAAGCAGATGTTGAGATGCTTCCCCTGACCTCCATCGAGCAGGGTGCAAACCAGCAGGCATTGGAGGTTTGGGATGACAAGTAGGGAAGTGTACTTTTTGTCCATACGAAGGACAGATACTTGCTAAAGACCGAACTGCAGCACACCATCAGGAAGCACAGCTGTGGCATTAATCTATCACACAGAAACAGGGAAACCAGGAGTCTCCTGAGATAAGGAGCAAGAGAAGAGCTCCCCGGAAGATATGGCAGGAGAATAAGGGAGTGGGATAAGATGGTTTATTTTTGGCTATGACTAATACAGCATTCAGAATAAGTGCTTCACACACAACTTGAAAGAGGGAGGGGGAAAAAAAAATCATTTGTCTCTATTAACAACCATAAATACAGTACTTCAGCCTTCTCTTTGACTAATGCTGTGATTAAAAGGTATATGGAAAGAGCAGGGATTTTACATTTGAACCTGAACAGCAGGGATGGAAATCATCTTATTTTAGCTGTATAAAGATTAGGAAGTTTATTCCGAGATAATAATTTCAGTTCTCATTATAATTCCTGATGAAAGAGGCCCCCTCTGTGTACCTCCAAAATACAACTTTTTGACTTACAACATTAAAATGCTATGAATACTGTTGCTGCTAACCTAAGAGATGACTGTGAAACAGTCAAAGACTCTCCTCTCAGTGCGGCAGCTATTTGCTTTCCAGCGAATATATGACACTTACTCATAGGAAGCTGCATGCGGGGAAGAAACTGGAAATAGTTTGGAATTTTACTCAAAAAATGTTTTGTGGTTGGACATACATTTTTCTTTCTTTGTTTCTTTCTTTCTCTCTTCCTTTCCTTCTTTTTTTCTTTCTACTAAAACTGCAACTAATTCAATGAACTCAGATTTTGGAAGTAAAAAAAATTTTAAAATAATAAGAATTTTCTACTTTGAGAATTTCAGAATGAAAAATTCATTTTCTCAATTCATTGCAAAAGATCAGCTTAAAATGTAACATTAACAATATAAAAAACTAAAACCCTGAACTGAAATAGTTGACTTAATCTTGTCCCAAATTTGCTGGATTCTTAGTTTGTGAAAGTGTCCAGTTTGGGCTTTCTGGATCAATTCAAGAAGGAAGAGCCTTCAAAGTATCAAAGATACCCCTGGGTGAAACCAATTCCTACCAAGACGACACGTCCGTGGCTCCTAGCCACTACACTTGTGGGGCAAAATTAAATGTAGACATCCAATACTTTTGTTAGTTGCTTGACTTCCCACTTCTAGAAACTTCAGCAGAAGGTTAAAACAATAAAAACTAAAGGAGCTCCCTCCCTCGTCTAATAGGATGTACCTGAGCAATCTCTGAACTCAGCCTTTCATTGTACGATGCCAAATGGACTGTGAAATTGTTTACCTTAATGGACAGTGCTAGTTTCTCTTAGGAACAGAATGAAATTTATTGGACAATCTAAACCAAAACCATCAGATTTTATTCATTTTTAGTGAAATTGTTTCTGTCGTTTCTCTGCTCACACGGCCGATAATTCACTAGGGAAGGTGAAACTTTAGCAGTCACATCCGTACCTCTGTCATGCACGGACAGCGCTTGGGGTAAGAGGAGCTCAGCAAACCCTTGGCACTGCCATCTACCCACATGGGTCACACACCCTGCTAAATGAAATACAGGGCATTTGAATTTTAATTAAATTTTGGATTTAAATTCCTGAAGCAAGAATTGTCATTTTTCAGTGGACAATTTTACATACTTAAATCTTCAACCATAGAAATAAAACCCGAAAGCAAGTAAACACAAATCACAAAATAAAACCTGAAAAAACACCATGCTTTCATCTAAACAGGACTGGACCCAAAATACCTCCAGTCTACTGGCCGCCTTCAAGGATTATATCAGCAGGTCCCCATAGGAATATATGGAATAATCTCCTCTTTTGAAAGACTGCACCTGGACAGCAGAAGTCACACATTGGTCTAACCCAGAGCCTAGGAACCACACGCAGGGTTATGGCAGTGACAAACGGGGTTACAAGCCATCCAGAATTCAATCTCATTTGATATTTAGGTTATTATTGAAGTAACATAAGGCCACAACAGAAGAAAAGTCAGAAACCATGGATGAAACTCTGAAGCACAAGATCCAATATCCCTTCCCAACCGGTTAGCATCAATAATGATAAATCCTCATAGCCTTAATAAAAATCCCATTTAAAATACAGGATACCTTCAAATCACTTCCTGCAAGTTATCAAGCTGATATCAGATGGCAACATTATACACTCAGGGCTATAAATGAAAAAGTCTGTTTCCACAAACAATGCCATAAGCCATTACACATTTCTTCAAACTTCTTTTCGGAAAATGCTGCCAGAAGTAATCCTACAACACAAGACCAGTACACAGCATGTGAGAAGGAAATCTCCTCCATAAATCCAGGCACCTCCCTCAAACTTCTAACGCAGAACTGTGGCATTTGGGGGGTTCTTTATTTAATTTTATTTTTTGAGGGAACATAAGAGGAAAAGAAATTTGAAATTGCTAAAACTGCTATAAATACCAGATGGAGGAAATAAGGCAAGCTGTAAAAGATGTAGGGTAGAGACACAAAACAGGAAAAACTCCGGCATAAACGATTCCCTGATTCTCCATCCACTCTGACTGTCCAACACCACAGAAATACAGGAACCCAGGAACCTCACAGCGTGAAAAATAATGAAAATGGAGAGCAGTTGATTTTCAGTATAATGTAAATGCCACAAATGATACTCTCTAACTTCTGAATAAACAAGTTCAGATCCAAGGAAAATTAGAAGGGAAGAGTTAAAGCTCTCTGCTATTTATTCTCATATAATTTATACAAACAATTTACAGAACATATCCAAGCCATTCTACAAGCTTTGCTTTTAAATCCACCTTCCTTTCAAATTAAAAGGAAATATACACTTCGACTTCAAATGCATTTAAATTAGGGTCTTAGCCTGAAATCTGCCATGGAAAGAAATGCAAGACTTTATCTTGAAATCTGCTGGAATAAAAACTCCTCTTTCCAGCTCACAAAATTCAGACATGATTCTGGGTGAAAGAGGAGAGAGAATATTCCCCTTCTGTAGTCCAAGGAGACAAACCCATAAAACAACTCTTTTTCAGAAAAAAATATTGAAGTTCCTACAAAAAAAAAAAAAAAAAAAAAAAGAGTAAAATTACCTGTATGTTATCAAAGTCCTCTACACTGAAATAATAATTTTTTCCTGTTACCTCAGAAATGTAAAACTGTTGCCATCTTTGCCAAGACTAACAACAAAACAAAGAGCCCATAATGCACCTAAAATCATGGCAAGGAGAAAATACAGTGAAGAAGTGAGGTCCATTGAAATCAGATGGCAACAGAAGCAGGAGCACAACAGGAAAGTCCACTGAACCTAAACATGGATCCAGTGGGACAAACAGTTGACCCTTGACTTGATAGCTGATCAACAGATGTGTGTCATCCCTAAATCTCACCCTACATGTCCAAAATGTTAAGAAATTTCTGGATGATATACCTGTTACTCCCTTCATTTGGCCAGCACGTCAGCTCCATTGGATGCACTGCTCATCCTGCCCCTACCCCAGGGCCCAGATGGGCTCCCCTCCATGGACACACTGCATTTTACCTGGTCGATGTGACTTGGCCACAGCAAAATAAACAGAGCCTACAGACCACAGAAGCTAAAAGCACAAACCAAAAGGTTCCTGGGCCTGGTCTCCTAATGAAAGAGGCAAATGTTAGGCAATAAAACTGGTGTCATTTTCTGTAGTCCTGGAAGTGAGTGTTTATTTAATTTAAGGTCACAATTTCTCTCCAACCACCCTTAGATGTTTAAAAGTTTGGTGTCTAGTCTATTCTGGTCTGATAGACTCACTGTGCAGCCAGTGGAGAGAGACAGCCACTTCCAGAAGGCAAACCACCACAGCATTTCAGAAGGGCCTGTTACAGGGGAGGCTCAAGTGACTAGATCACACACAACATGCAATTTCTAGACAACTGACGTCAGGTTAAACACGTGCTACACCATCTGATCGGCAAAACACAATGGCAGCAAGTGTATCAAATAGATAATCCAGACTAGGATGCAAATAAACGTTGTCTTGACGCACTCTTGCTCCCACAGCCACGCAGAGCTTTTGTCCCTCCTAACCCATGGGGCTAAGACAAAGCTTTTACTTAACACAGAGATGTTAATACCAGGCATCAGAAGCTTATGAGAGAGAACACCAAAGTATGCTCACACTTATCCTCATATCACTGTGAAGAAGTTTCTAATAAATAGGACAACTATTTCGAGTAACTTCTAATAAGAAATAATCCTTCTGCTGATTAATGTATGCTGATTAACAATGAAAACTCTCATTACAGGCATAACAAGTCACCTTTTCAGTTAAACGTTACCTTTACAACTGTGTCTGCTTTCCCTTTGCGATCATTACATTTCACAGCGATCATTAAACATAGTTTATTTCTATACATAACTTAGGGAAATAGCCAATTTGAGAAACTGAAAGTCCTCACACTTGGCAGTCCTCTCTTATCATAAACTAAGTGTAAACATGTAATTTTATAAACACATTATATTAGCTTGGCTAAAATAGTTGGGTTGTAGTACTGACACTAGACTTGCTAGAAATTAATTTCAGAAGTATCTCTCTTCATTTGTTTGAAACTTTGCCCCATTACTAAAGATTTTTTCACTAAACCTTCTATACCACATGCCTGCCTTCAACTCAACCTTTTCCTATAGTTCAGCTTAAATTAATAACATCTTCAGGAATTGCATTGGTGAAAAATATTTTTAAATGTTAAAAAAAATAGTAGTATTTTCTATGACAGGCCACAGCTTTTCCATGACTCATACTGGGAAGGGGTCAGAAGTGGCAGGCAGGTACAGAGGAAACCGAAGCTGCTGGAGAGCTTGACCCAGGCTGCTGCCGCCCGGGCTGGAGCCCCTGCAGAAGGCAGGATCAGAGAGGGTGTCCCATGCTCACAAAGTAAGCAGAATGTGCTCAGAAAGCAAAAGGCAGTGTGAGGAGCTGCCAGGCAAGAAGAAAATGCTGTGAGGGGTAAGAGCAGGCTTGAGTCAGCCTTCCCACCCATATAGGAGCACTTCGGGAGCTGCCAATGGGATATGCCAATGGGATCCCGGTAGTTAAAGCAGGAGTTGGGGTGGCTGCTGCCAGCTGAGAGCCTGTGGTGCTGGATCAGCGTGGAGGCACCATGCTGGGCATCCATGACAGACCATCCTCTAAAATAAACAGGAGGTGGATGAAGCTCTCTTTCAGCAAAGATTTCAGTATGGTTTTCCATAGTCTTTGTAGCCTACTTTAGGGGATCTGGACTGCATGGGTGGACAAGGTGAAGTAACTGGCTGGACTGCTGGGCTCAAATAATAGAGGTCTGTAGTTCAAAGTGTCCCTGGATCATCACACATCCATGGGTTCCATCATGATCAGGGATCCTAAATGGTCAGGACTGGGACCATTGCTGTTCAATCACAACCTGGATGGTGGCATAGAAAACACTCTCAGCAAGTTCACAAATGACACCAGTTTAGAAGGAGCAATGGATACTGTGGAGCGCAGGGCTACTCTTCAGAGGCACTGCAGTAAGATGGAAAAACAGCTGACATGAAAGCAGTTGACAGGCACCACCCAAAACTTCAATGAAGACCAATGTCAAATCCTGCATGGGGATTCACTGTTCATCAGTATGGGCTGGGGCCCAGTGCGAGCAGTTCCGGAGAAGAAGTCGTGGTGGTCCTGGTGGGCAAGAAACTGAGCATGAGCCAGCAGTGTGTCCATGCAGTGACGATGGCTAATCACTCGCTGGGCTGCAGCACCACACGGGTAGCCAGCAGGTCAAGGGAAGTGAGGCCACATCTGGAACGTGAGGTCCAGCTTTAGACTCCCCAGTGCCAGGAGCTAACGACAAACTGGTGTCTATCCAGTAAGACTGTCAGCGGGGCCAAGCATACAACAGATGAGGAGAAGCTAAGGGAACTGGGTTTGTTTAGATTGGAAAGAAAAGGTTAATGGTGGCAGAGGGCAATCTCATTGCAGTCTTCCTCACCTAAAGAGAGGCTGTACAGAAGACAAAGCAGAGTCAGAAAAGAACCCCCTATTAGACATTAAGTGAAAAGTCACAGCCACAAGTGTGGTGGTTAAGCACTGGAACAGGCTGCCCAGAGGCTTTTTCTCAATCAATTTGGATGAGACCTGGAGTAACCTGACCCAACCCTGAGGTTAGATCAGGCTGGAGCAAAAGGATGGGCTAGAGGACCTCCCAATGTAAAAGTCTCCTATTTTCCGATGTGCTTTGAAATACAGATTGCTGTATTTTCTGAAAAATTGGCCCTTTAAAATATCATTGTATTTTCTGTCTTCACTTCTTTGGGCCTCTGCTCCCCATTTGCAATGTTTTAATAACATTAACATCAAGGATGGAATCCAAGTCCAGATACAGATTCCTAAATGTAGGTGTCTCCATGTAAGCCAAACACCTATGCTCCCCTCATGCTCAATGAACATCTAAAACATCAGTTCCCTCCACACAGGCACCTAGGACCATTTAAGGCTCCCCAGCATATTATTTGAGACATCCTCCAGGGACTGACAGATATGACAGAAATTATGCACGGACCGATACTCCTCTGCAGTTCTAGCAGGAGACCAGGTAGGCAATGCTGGGGCATATGAAATGACCCCACTAGCCTTTCAGCTGAGCGAATGAAGGTTCATACTCAGAAACACCTGACATCAAGCCCACATGTCTACATTTGCATGTCTCAATCTGGGGCTGGATCCTAACCATAATTTCCACAGCCAATTAGGGTCGTGACGAAAAGCAAGCAACACACAGGGGGCAGTGAAGAGCATCAAAGGAATCCCAGTTAAGAATCATGGAATTCATCCTGTCAGAGAAGATGCTCAAGAATGTTAAATAGTGAACTGGGCCACAATAAATGCACGGCAAGAGAAAAGCAAAGTAATGAAGAGTCTCCAAGAAACTGTGCTTTGAATAATCAAGATCATGTAAAAAATACTACTCCGGCTAATAATGATTGTGTAATTACAGAGTGCCTGATAATGCAAACACAGTGGACAGACTAGATTCGCACAAGCACCTCCCTAACTTGCAAGTTTTCTGACTTTGCAACCTTAATCATACTCTTTTAACGCACTTTCAGTGTGCAATATTCCAAGCACAGTCATAAGTATATGAATGCTAACGGGTGAAGATTTCAAAGACACTCAGTGTTGGATTAACATTTCTCTCCCTGAAGACCAGGGTAATTTCTTTATGCTTCTGACATCTTCCTCCCCCTCTTCCCCTCCCCAGCTTGAGATTTATAATGTAATTTTATACAGCCTTACTTTTTCTTCTTGAAATCATTTCTGCAGCTTTATGAATTACGTCCATAACATCATGTTCTGAATACCTATTTTAAGGAGTTTCCTTTGTCCTAATAGTTCACACAGAAAATCAGCTAAAGCTGGCAACACTCCAATAAAATCCACATTCAGTTACTCCATTAAGGCAAAAAGTGAATACTTTTGCATATGCAGTACCCTATAATATAAACTAGCACATAGCTGTGAAATACTGTCATTATTTTATAGCACTGATCTAATTTTCTACTGAATGCCTGAAAATGAAGGGTTTCTTCAGAGTACAAAATACAAGGACCTGAACTTAAAGATGATAATTCGTCAGCACTTAAGTCCTTTTCAAAAATTATTTTATTTCCTATCATATTAAATAACACCAACTGACAACAGCTGTACATGCTGAAAGAATCCAGATGCATTTCCTGACTGTAAAGAATCACAGAGATATAATGTGGCAAGAGACTGGTATTGTGTTCATTAGATCACTAAGCAGCAGTGCTTATAAACAGAATATTTAACTAGACTCTACAAAGATATTCAAATGTAGCTGCCAGAATGTACTTTGAAATTTTCCATCTAATACAAAAATGCAAGAGATGAGTAATTATCTCCCTTTAAAGGAAAAAGTTCAAGGTGAATGTTACCTGATTAACTCACTTTGTTATTAATTAAATTCAATAAAAATCCCAAATATGGCATGCCATTCTTTATTAGCATTTCTACAGAAATAAGAACCATGCTTATCATTCAGCCAACAAAATTTAGTCAGGATTAATGAAATATCAAACAATAACATAGCAGAGGAAAGAGTTAAGTTCAAAACGTGACACTGAAGGGAGAAAAAGCAGGATCTCCTAGAGAGATTTATAAAGAACCTGAGGAAAAGTATTACTATGCAATTTGCATATACTTATTTATACATATATAAAATTTATATATATCCTATCCTATTACGTACTCTATATGTACTGCATACTATAAAAATGGTAATCTCTTTAAAAGTGCTTAAGATACCTTAAAGAGGAAAACGTTCATCTAAGAGCGAGAGGACGTCAGAAACATGATTCCTTACTCTCCTCCCAGACTCAGCTGGACTTTGTTTTTTCATTCAGTTGTGCAATTCTTACCTCTTACTATATGGTACAAAGACTCATTTACCTGTAATATGAATTTGCCAAAAAATGGCCTGGACAGTATTTGTCTGTGAACCCACTCCAGTTCCAGCCCTCACGTTAACCACCTACCACACCACTGCAGCAGAGAAGACAGGTTTGTGTAGCACGGCAGCTGAGCAGCATTGCCCTCTTCATCGTGGATGTTAACAGTGAAGCGCTCGGATTAGCCCAGGGAACTTGGCATTTCTGCTGCTCTGCCAAACTTTTGGGGTATAAGCACAGAACTACAGCCTTCATAGCTATCTCCTTTCAACAACACAGAAATGAACATTAGAAATATTCCATATAAATCTATACTTCCATGTAAAAGCGAACTTAAATTAGTTGAAAAGATATGCATTTTTAAGCTCAGAAGACTTATTCCCCAAGAAGCTACGTTCCCAGTAGAAGGAGCTTTCCATGGTACAACCTGCCAGCATTAGGACAAAGAAGGATCTCTCCAGGCATTTGGAGGGAAGAAGTTATACAAAAAGACCCACTACACAGCTGCGCAAGAATTAATGCCCACTTAATATAAAAGCATTACCAAATCTGTGACTTAACAGAAAGCTATAACGGGTATTAATTGATGTCATCGGTACACAAGGAAGAATCCATTTGTGACCCGAATGTCATCAAAATCAGCATAATTACACACTTTATCGTTTGGGTGATTTTTTCATTAAATTAGGAGTTCAAAGAGTGACTACAGTTTCATCATTTGATTACCTTTTATCTCACGGTGAATACTTCCTTCCAGCTAAATCCAGAGAGCAACACTGAGAGTTAAATATGTATGTGCAAACTTTGAGACATATGAAGGACATTAAAAGCTGAAATTTACCATTTTTCAAGTTCAAGAACTAGTAGTCAACCAGAAGTTACCAAAAAACTACCAAACTATACCACATTGCTGGAATATAAGAAATAGGTAGCTCAAACAGGGAGGAGAATGGTACCCTCAGAGGACCAAGGAGACCATCAGGAGAAACACTAAGAAACCATCCCTCCTCAAGGAATGAGATGGCCTCCAAAAAAGTAAACCTCCAAAAATGTGAGATTTGATTCAAAAACTAAACATGCCCCAAGCTAAACAGTTATGAAAAATGTTCCCGGAAAATTTATCCGGGAAACAAACCTGTCATTCCCATGCAGCATGAAACAGATCGTTTTCCGGAGACCGAGAACTGCATTCCCTCATGGTGCAAGTAATTTGGGAGACACCATGGTATTTGCTTAGGGAATCAGTAATTAGGTACGAAGACAAGGGGCGGGGGGAAGAGGGGGTCCTCTAATGTGCTAAAAATATAATTATTTTTAAAAATGCATGAACTGCAGCTAGAAACATGGTCTCAGGGAGAGCCTAGGGACACGTCAGGATGCAGCTTCAGCTCTTGGAACTAGTGGCGCGTGAAAGAGCTTATTTGTCACCACGCCAGACACTTGGACATCACTGAAGTAATGACAAGGCTGAGGAAGGGGGGCCGGAGTGGCAAAAAGGAAATCCCTCTTAATCAGTCTGGCATGCTCTGTGGGAAAGAGAGGCAGGTATCGGGGCACAAAGTCACCCCACGGCAGATGCTGAGAAGGCAGAAGGGGAAGGCCTCCTGCAATGGGGAGGGCAGGAGCATTCTGCACTTTGACTGAGCATCCAAAAATATTTATAAGAAAAAGTAGCATGGGTTTCTACCCCCTGCCCAAACACAGACACACCTCCCTGCACTAATAAAAGTCTTGCAGGCTGAATATCCCCACATTTGAGCTATTATAAAATGAGGGTCCAAGGTCATAACAAAATGGGTCAGGAAGAGCATAAAATGACCTGCAAGGTCGAGGTAATTCTGATCACTGATTTCTATGATTTCATCAAGTATTCAAAAAAGTCATTGATTTAGAACTGAATTATTTCTATTAAAAAAATATGCCATTCAGCTGGCTTCTGTACACCCACGCATGCACTTATCCAATGTGTTAGTCATGTACCACTACCAAAACAGAACAAAAATGTATTTTAACAAATCTTGCACAAAGTCAAAACATAATTCCTTTACAGACATGTTAGCCCACAAATCTGCTCTTTCACTCAGCTTAGGCTGCCAGAATCTGTTATGGACATCTATTACACAGATCTGCCAAACCCATAATTCACTTCTTGACATTAAGTAATAAATACACAATACAGACACACATTTGTCCTTTTCAAAATTCAGCTGAAATCTATTTCTTTAGATAAGAGCATGACCTGTCCAAGTCACCTTCCAAAATTCAGAAAATCTCTCTCCACTGAGGCATGCACTCCAATCTTCACATCCTGGCTCCTACTTGAAAAGGGAGCTATGTACATCCAAGCATTTGACATTAAAATAAGAATTTATGACTGCTTTGTATGCCATTGGCATGTGGAAGTGCCATTCATAAAGCAGACACTCATGGCGGGGGCTCACTCACTATACAGGCAGAACTGGAGGACACCAAGAGCCATAATTAAAATTTACACAAGGAGAATACCACGCAAGCTGCTCCTCAGCCCAGAAAAGTGCTTCATTTTAACATATTTAACCTTACACAATTTCTATGAGCCTGGAGGGTGGTGGGTTAAACTAATGGTGAACTTTGCACTTTGCAAACAGTTACACTCAAATTGACTCCTTAAATTTACTTCTAAGAAGGTACATTGATGCTGAGACAAAAATTCACATATAAGGAAACATCTGGCTCTGTACTGCTTAAAAACATTAAGCGTTGCCTTTTCAGGGCTAGTGTAGCTAGAAAGGGGTCTGTACCATACAACACTTACAAAGCCTCATGGATACCAGCCCTGCTGATTAGTGCCTCAATTTTGTAGTTAAATGGAGGTCACTGCAGTAGGTGTTTTTCAAAGGAAATGATTAGGATGGGGAAGGATGTAGGGAGGATTTGCAAGAGATGAAAACAAATGACACTGGCCTTGTAATAAAAATTCTGAGTGCAGCAGGGAGGGGAAGATGTATCATCATTAGCTCATTTACCGGTTGTGAACTAGCAAGGGCTCATATCCATGAATCTTTCCACACTGCATGCACATTTTTAAGTCAGTGAGCTCTAGCACGCACCCGTAAGATCAGACCCAATGATCACACCAGTAATATGCACCCAGAGAGAAAAATAACAGTTGAAGTTTTCTAGCTGGTGTACTTCTGAAGTCTGCTGCACTTCAAACAGAGCAAGAGCCGTGGTGCACATCTGCGAAAAATGAGCTGTGCTCTGTGCTCTGGAAGACGTAGAGCATGTGGCAGCTACTGCTGGGCAAAATTAGGGCTAAGCTCAGTGAAGCGTTTAGCCCTAGTAAGTTCAAATACAAATTCTGACCCAGAAACACACAAAATTACGCCTGTAGGAAAGCATAAGGACATTGGCATTCTTGTAACTCTTGGCCTTACTACCCACATAGAAACAAGGTTGGATTTTCAAACCTACCCAAAAAAAAAGACTCAGCAAATCTAACTTTCAGTGGCACTTGTGATCCTTCATTACATGGGCTACTCTGAAGAACAGCAGCAGCACAATAAGGCTGAGGTTAATAAAAGAAAGAGGCGACTCTGGGTCCATGCAAGGCAAGACCCTTTCAGAGGGAGTTACCACTCCATCTGCCACCCCTGGAAAGAAAAGCCTGCAGTCATTAGAAGAAGACAGAAAGAGATCATTGCAAGACACAATGCAAAGGTCTGGCAGCAACTCAACGCAAAGATTTATTGGTCTTGTTTTGTGAATAAAGTCAGAAGACATCACAGTGCTGACCCCTTGTCCACAAGGAGTAAAGACTTAAGGATCATGCAAAGGAAAGAGAAGAAACAAAGAGCAGCTGTGAAAGGAGGAAGAGATGACATGTGAAAGAGAAGTCATCCTCAGGGAGGACATTGTCTTGTTAGGTGATGTAAATTAAAACATTGGCATTTACATCAAGGCAAGGCTGGCTGCTAACTTCTTCCTCCATGCTCAGTCACTTCTCTTCCTTAGGTAGGAACGAGATTGTGCTGGTGAAGAGAAGACAGACCCGGAAGGATGGGCCAGTCCTGTAACTGGTTCACTGGATCTGAACTCTGGCAACAGGCATTTGGATTTACAGAGGAATTTAAAAGCCTAAACCATACCAACGGGAGGCTCCTCAATATTTAGTGGTTACAAGCTGACTGTGGGCACAACTTTCTTCTCGGTGGTATCTTCCTTCTTGTGCAGCTCTCCATCTACACAACTGTAGATGGAGACTGAAACATTGCTTTCATAAAAGGCTGAGTTCAGTAAAGCTAATCCCATTGCAAAACACTCAGACAGATACTTAAATCCCCCTGGCTTCCTTGGGTTAAACGCATTTAGCTGAATTGGACCCTCATGCTGGTGGCAAGGACAATACGTCAACCCATGACTAGATAGACAGGAGGAGAGGACACACCACAGTATATATTTATTGGCTAGAGAAAGCTATGGAAGGGAGTAAGAGACAGAATTAAAACAATGGGAGAAAGCTTTCTAGTTAATTGAAGATTAAGAAACAGAAATAGAAAGTGCAACACAGCTGAAGGTATGATAGGTTCACAGCAGAAGGCAGGAGATTACTTAACAGTCTTACACAATTAAATTAATTCTTTTTAATCTTTTTATACACATTGTAAACAAGATCTCTCTATCCCATGAAAATTACCTTTTAAACGCTTGGTATATACATTAACTAATCCTAAAATCCCAGAAATCCCAGTTTAATTTTTTCTTTTTTTTTTTGAGAAAACAGAAGTCAAGAAGGGAAAAGCTCTGTAAATGGTTTTGACCTTCAGAGAGCCTGGCACTCTGTTTATTTATTCCAAAAATGAAACACCCCTTCAAGCAGCTAAGGGAGGGGGGGAAAAAAAAGGTCATTTAAATGGAAATGGCTACATTTTATTTGCAGTAACCAAGAGGATGCACCCTAAACATTCATACTATTACACAAAACCCCTAGAGCAGATAACTGGTAGCAGCACCCAGCTGAAGATAAAACTCTCACCTCTCTTTTTTGGAAAACAATTTTAAAATAAGTCTTAAACCATCCAGCAAGACACAGCAGCAGAAGAAATTTTGATGATGGCTCTGAGTTTACTATAGACAATAACTTAATTGCTGCTATCCCTTCATGTGTCCACTGGCAAATATCGTAATTCCTGTTGATACTAGCACATACTTTGTACGTGTGCCCCAGGTGAAATAGCAGCACCCTGCACTGGCAGGGGTGCAGACCCAATGGGTGGTTTTTTGGACGTTATGGAGGGACCAAGGCCACCCTCAAAGTTCATCATTGTCACAGCCTGAGTCCTCAGGGCTGTGGGTGCTCAGCATGATCCAAGCCCATGCTGGTACCAAGGGACCTTGCAGTTTCCCAGCCACCATCACCACCACAACACAATCCTCTGAATTGTCTCATTTCATTTTCACGGACTGTTTTTTCAGAGCAGAATATCCCAATAAATAATAAAAATATGCTACACTATTTCTTATACAGGAATTTTGATTACAGCCTAAACAGTTCCTAATTCCACCCTAACATCAAGGTTGCAACCCATCACACTCAACAATATGGATATTTCAATCAACAACAGAATATAAATGTTAATTCACCCAGGAGTTTCTTCATGAGAACAGAGATATCCATCTATTGCTTACTGCCCAGTTTCCATGCAAGAGAGAAACCATATCTAAATAAGCAACTAGAGAAGGAAATGACGATGCCTCCCAGGGTGAAGAGCTCTAAAGGAAAATCACAGGAAGTTTACAGGATGCAGATATTGCTGCTGCTGAGAAACATGGTCTGGAGGATTTTGAGTTGAAGTTTCAGAACAATAAAACTCAAATTCAGCAGCTGCTGCCATCATATAACAACTGGCAAGATGGTTCTTTTTTTTATATATATTTCTTTTTCATCTGTGATACTGTACATTTCGCTGCCATGACAACTAAACATTTTCTGCCCATCTGTATGGTGACAGAATAGATATATGCATCTGTTCATGAATCTTGTTTTTAGAAGACAGATAATGTTTTCCCAACTTTTGTATGTTTTTAAAGCTCTCTTCAGAATGAAGCAGAATATTGCAGCTTCTTTAAAATAGTGGTTCATAAATCACACCACACAGGCAGTATGTTGCCCAGGAGACACTCTTAACATCACTCATCGCCACCACAAATGAAAAAGTCAAAACGGAGGCTGGTGACAAGGACCAAGGAACATTACCTTCAGAGCATGTTCCCTCCCTGTGTTGCCTTTGCTGATCATCATTAGCAATATCACTACCTAGAGACTCACTTCCTTACTGGCTGATCAGAAACACAATACCATTTTCAAAAAAGAAAAAAGGACAACATGAATGATTATGGACAGAGAAAGGCATTTTATTGCCGTGAAGTTTAATAATTCTTTAAAGTCTTTGTAGTATCTTCCATCCCAAGGCTTCCACATCTTTAGAACACATGATTAAATAATTAAATTAACTTCAGTGACATCAAGCAACTCAACCAAGGCTATAGCACCATTAACCTTTGTGTTGACCTAGTCCTTAGGCACTTCCATTGAATAAAAATTCCTTTTCTGCGCTAGCAAGCCCTGGCCTTACAGCCAGGCCAGGCTGTGACACCGGCACATGAGATTATTCCCAACCACAATAAGCAATAGATTCCTGGTATCTTTAGGAAGATTTCCAGCCCTGTGCTTTAGCTCCAGATTAGTGAAAAACTGAAAAAAGAAGAAATGGTTCTGGAGCTACAGCACTGGAATGTGGAGACAGTAAGGGGTTTGATGGGGAACAGCTTGAAATTTAGGTTGTACTGGAAAGGGAGACACTTCCACACACGGAAGTAAAAAAAAACCCAACAAAATCAAACTAAAAAAATCCAACAAAAACATAGAAGGGCAAGCATCACATGAAAGAAAGGAGAGGCCTGTGGATCTGCTTGCAGGCTAGAAGTTAATATAGTTATTGAAACAGAGTGGAAACTGGGAGGGGTAACAAGACGGTGAAGCGTCCTTCCCTAAAAGAACTACTACCATCTTTTATACCACATAACACAGCAAACATTTTGGCAAGGCAGTGAAGCCATGCTAGACATGTTCCTTCAGCACATTTTCAAGCCAAAATACCACGTGCTGCAGGCAGCATTAATCTGCTTCCCCATCTTCTGCATGCTGCCTCGGACTGCCTAGTCCCAAGCCCAAAAATGGGAATTAGCTGCTCAGATTAATTCCTGTCACCTCTCTGGTGAACCTCGTACAGGATTTCAAACAAGGACACCATGGCAGGGCTCCTCACTGACATGGAAATTACTCTAAGCAGACAGGTTAACTAGTAGCTGCTGAAACTATTTATTAAGGCAAATGAAGAGAGAGGCATCATCTGAACTCCCGGTGTCCCTTCCCTACAGCCTTCCCACCTTGCACGCATCGAACTATGGCATGGATGCAGAAGCTGCATGTTTCTGGCATGCTTTGCTGTCTGCTGTCCCGCAGCTGGGCATGCCACCAGCCATGCAGGGCTGGCAGTCCTCCCACTATCCAGGGGGCAATCTGGTATGAAACCTCTGGTTCCGGTTAGTAGTGGAGCCCTATCTCACCCCATACCCTTGATAAATTATTTATGGTATCACAGAACGTATTACCTGGCTCAGGAACACCTAAGCAGCTTTTTCCCACAGCACCTGAGAGGCAGGACTACAACTCCTCCAAAAACTCCTGAGTCCACCAAAATGGTCTCCCATTATTTTTACAAGGAATGTTTTACCAAGGGGAAAGTCCAACAGCCCTTTCCACCTCCTGCCATCACCTCCACAACTGGCAAGAATGACTAAAAGAATTCTGTAGCGGCATTTTTTACCCCCCTAAAATGATGCATCGCAGGACTACCTGCAGCATGAAGCTATGGCCAGGCCAAACAGAGACATGGTGGTTATGGCAGGCAGGGAGCAACAGTAAGGATTTGCTACACTTGATCCTGAAATTTCTTTTGTATTTTGTTTCCACACAACACTGCAGTAAGCCAGATTTCGAAGCATCACTCACCGCTGGAAGGCTGAAAGGAACGATTGGGCAACCTGAGCACACGGCCATTGGGTATGTCCAGTGCAGTCAACGTAACATTTCTATAGTTACTTATTTGGAATAAATGTACTAGCTTAAATAGGTCACTGCAATGTAACAGTTCTCCTTGGAGATTAGACTGGGAAAGAAGTGACTCCTGAAGGGACTTCTCCTTTAACACCCTCGAACTCCAAATAAGAAGTGACTGCATTACACACAACCAATGCAATGCATGTTGATGCGTTTCCATCAAAATCACTCATAGCATTTTAAAGCCATTAATCATGTGAACATCACAACTGGCACAAAAATGCCTTCGACAATGTGATGATCATTAGACATTGTACAGACAGGTAAAGTGAGGCATGGAAAGGTTAGTCATACTGCCAGAGGGATTTTTGTCTCTCTCTGTAACCTGTAGTAAGCAGCTTTATCCATCTGATAGTTGCTCTGACTTGTGATTTCAGCTTGATGTTCAGGGACCCACACCATAAACACCACATAGCAAGTAAACATCCTAATCAACTAACACACCAAAACTCCACGTTACCATCCATCCTGCTCGCTCCATCACAGCTGCCTCTTCCACACCAAAGCCAGGACAAAGCAGTAGCTCTTAACATGTGTTATTTCCAAGCCATTCCTCCATCCTGCTAAAATCTGGTTTATGAGGACAACTGTCCATCAAGCAACCTCTCCAAAACATGGAATTACAGATTTGCTGTATGGACAAGTTGTAAATGTCTATATGTGGCCCAGTATGAATTTTAATGACATGAGTTATACCACTGCAGCTCCGTGCATGGATGCTCTCAAACCCATTGGGTCAAAAACATCAAAATGGCAACCTAACCCTTAGCTTTGTACTTGATCTCCCTTCCCTACCTCCACCAAAATGCTAGTGTTTGGAGGGCCCATGAATCCAGTCAGGGAACTGATCCCCTCCCTCCTTTTCTCAAAAAAAAAAAAGATGAGTTCTTCTCTCCGTGCTTTCTTGAACTGGATCACCAAGTGGTTACGTGACAAACCAGAGCCACTGCAGGGAGGTGGTAGGAAACAGCAGTCAGGACCAGGAATGGGCTGCCTCGGTAGTGGTCACAAGAGATATATGCCAGGTTTAAAGAGAGCTGGGAACTGCAACCTTATTTTACTGAAAAGATGGGTTTCTTTACAAGTAATACAAGTTAATACAGCAAAAGCTGTTTGGTATTTTTTTCTGTACAGATGAGCCCTTCAGGAAGCCTGTTCGGGATCTCCTGGATCCAGGTGACTAGGGAAAGGAGATCACAGCTCCCTGACCAGAAGTTTCCATTCCCTCCAGGGACTTTCCAGGAGAGTCCAAACCCTCTTGTCAAAATGGACTAGATTACGACTGACAGTGTAAAGCAGCCCAGTTATCCTCCCTGTGACCACATGGTTATTTCTGACCACGTTCAATGTCTAGACAGAGCATCCAACTGGTATCAGAGGAGTTTTAATTTGCGGGTGCAGAGAAAGAGAAACAGATTTTCTGAGAATTAGCTGGATTTTATCTTTGCCAGTGACAGATTAATTTTCATTATGAAAGATTAAGCAATTAAAGGAAATCCCCATGAAAGAGCTGAAACATATGCAGAAAGTTTTAAACACTGGTATGTTTACACAAAGACAACACAAAGCCTTCTGCGCTTCTAACAATACAGGAGTACAGCACTTTGCATTGCAGCAATGGCTACAGCCAGACACCTCCACCAGCAGAATGGGTTTTTCCCACTTCCAGCATCAACGAATTCAATCTTTATCATTCAGATAATTCAGATATAATTTAGATATTACCTTCCACCTTTAGAGGGAAGCAGCAATGGGTTTTGACAATAAATTGATGTGGGGTCAAACTCTAGAGTCAGCAGTCCTAAATTCATTAGGTCACATTTATTAAACAGATTTTGCCATTTATCCCTCAGGCAGCAAAGCTAAATGCCAGTCCTGTTCCTGCCTCATAAACAGTCCCCATCTCCTCTCCAAATGTCACCGTAGGCACAATCTTCCTTTTTGATTATTTTGCCTTTCTCCGGGACACCTTGCACCTCACAAGCAGCTTGCTGCCCATGCTGAACTACCTGTTCCTCAAAGGAAGGTATTTTGTTAAAGGTAGACTCACGCCGGGATGCAAAGGAAACACACACTTGCAAAAAGCACCTCATCTCATTAGCAAAGGGCTGGTGTAACTGCTCATCGTGGAGATGAAGACACACCATTAATTTGGTCTGCATGTAGGTACCAAAGGCACAGAACGCATTTCCCCACTCCTGGTACTGTGGGAGTAAAAACATCACACATTAGAAGTCTGAGAGGCTTCCAATGGAAGCCGTATCAGTAGCTCATGTGGGCTGAATCTGCTGTATTCAGTCAGGATTTCCTTAAAAAGAAGGAAGAGGGCAGTGTCTCTGAAGAATGGTGCTGGGAAAGGTTAAAGCAAGGGATGCTGCTCCATCCCTGGGAAGGACTCCGCAGCTTCTCAGAGCACTCAGCCTCACCCAGAAGCATCAGCCCCAAAGTCCCACTGAAGTTTTGCTTCAATCCCCTTCCGGCTGCTGGCAGCCCCGAGAGCTGCTGCAGGCAGCCCAGGGACTCTGGCCATCCCTGGGCTGCTTCACGGCGCTGGTGCTTGTGACTATCCCGTGCTCTTTCCCTCACAGCAAAATAGAATATTATCATCCCAGAGGAAGCTGCATTAATCACTGATGATGTCTTGGACTGTGATCTGCCATCATCTAAGAGTTACTGCTTAATGATAATTAAGGCAAAGTAAAAAAACCCCAACTAATATAGCCAGCAGAAGTAGTGCAGTGCTAACAAGTTCATCCTTACAGACCATCTCAAGGAGAAATAATAAAATCCAGTCTTTTTAAAACCAGCTCCAAGACACTGTATAGTGTAAGAAGGGTGGTGTCGCATGGGAAGACCTTCTGGGAGTTGGAAAAATCTGTCCCATCCGCCACTGTATACTATGGCTAATATAGCTTCATCACAGAGATGCTGAACACATCAAGTTCCCACTGTTTTAAATGAATTTCTACACTGTCATTCCCCTGCCCCCCCCCCCCCAAGAAAAAGAATCAAACTATTAACTTATCTACACCTCTCACACCCTTTCAGTAAAATGGGAAACTACATAAATGTTGTACATCAAAGAGCTTCCTTCATTAAAATGTGAAAAATAATTTGTGTACTTTAGATGAAAGGTGTTCTGGGGCTGTGAAGTATTCTGGCAAATTTAATTAAATCCCATAGTTATTCTCTCATAAAAATAAACCTTTTGGGGGAAAAAAAAAAAAGTTATTAAAAATTTAACTGATTCACAGTTGGGTTTGGGTGGTTTTTTTTCTCTTTTTGCAAAATCTTTACCTTATAAACTGAACCAATGGTGAGAAGCAAAACTATTTTTAATGACCTATGTGTAAAGTTACATTTCCAGAACATGAATTCTCAGTAAAACTTTCAAATGAGGAAGAAAAATCCCCAAACAATTATGCATTTATTCATTATGTGTTGCAATGATCTAAAATCAGAAATGATTTTGCTATGCAAATTTTAGTAAAACTGAAAAAAACAAAGGCTTCAGTTGTGAAAGATGGGCAGATCTAGCCATCACATCGTGGAAGCAGAGAGCTATTGAAACCACATACAATCCAATTACTCTCAGGCCAATGTAAACACTACTTCGTAATTAGTCCAGACAATAAATTAAAGCAGGAAAGTTTAATTTCATTCCTTAGAGTGTCTGGGATGATTTTTATCAGTGCTAATGGCCACGAGCTCAGGTTTATAACTAAAACCTGATTTTCCCTGGCAAAAGGCAGCCACCTAGCTAGACCCAGACCCAAACCTGAGCATCTCCTTAGCCCCAGAGCTGCACACCTCTCCAGCCCATCCCCTTGGAGATCTGCCACTCATACATGTACAGTGAGCACATTTTGCTCAACTCCAAGTTGAAAATATCAAAGTAACAGAAAAGCATTTCCTAAGAGAAGCAGCTTCAAGCAGTCTGCCCATCAAGGCAGAGGTTGTAGTAACCAGACTGTCACCAGTGGGGAACAGCTGCAAAGCTGGGGCATAGCTGGCTACAAAGATATTGTATGATTAGTATCTGCAGGACACAGTGCACACATTCAAGAGCAAAAAATCAAAATGTGTTTCTAAATGGAGGGGCAGGTAAGCTCTACAGCACGTCCTGGTGTCCCCAGTCATTTAGATGGGGGATGCGCTGGAGGGTACCTCAGCTCTCTGCAGACCCATGCTCTCCAGTTTGTTTCTTGTTCCCCTGATGCAGAGAGCACAGAGGAAACCAAGCACAGTCCTACATCTTTACACACTTCCTATTGCAGCAACACTTGCCCAAGCAGAGGGCAGGTAGCAGCAGCAGGACTCACCTGATCACCTTTCACCACCTGGGGTAGGACTCGCCTGTCCTTAGCTGAGCACCATGTTCACATCCAACTTATGTGAGATGTTTAATCAGGGGAGCAAAGCCATATGAGTTGAACACTGCCCCATGTTGCATGTCCAACTTAATCCCCATGTCACCTAATCGCAATGCCAGGGAGGGTGGCCCAGGGCCCGGTGAGAGATCAGGCAGCTTCCCACCCCACGTCCCTGCCCCGTGCTCTGCAAAACCCTGGAGGCACAGAGCCTGCAGAGCTGTGCTCAGAATGTCTCCAGAAAAAGAAAAAGATGTAACAAACTGCTAACCACAACTCAACAGATCTACTGCTTTTGTGCTAGCCACAGACAAAACGATCAATGCCAGCAGACAACTTAACTTTGAGAAGCACAAAAACGTATTAGTGCGAACACCTAACGCAAACCAACTGCCATGAAAACTCCCTTCCCACACGCGCTCCATTTGGCTTTCTCTTCAGTTATTTTATTGGCAACACTTCAATGCTAATAAGACACCATAAGTGTATAAAATGTAATAAAGATGTTTACGTTAAACAGCAGACTACAGATTAAAAGAATCTATTCTGTGAGCTATAGAAGTTCACCTCCAAACTTCTATTTTCAGGTAAACACGTACGTATGAATAGAAAGAGATGTGACTGTGGAAGGATTTTTAAATTTTATTTTATTTTTACCTTGCTGGCAAAGACCTAACAAGTTCCAAGACTTGAACAGCGAAATTAGCTGAACTGCCTTAAAATATGACATAATTTTTTAGCAATGAGAGCAATGAAAGATTGGAAGAGCTTTCCAAGCAAGTGCCTGATCTGCTAATACTTGTAGTTTCTGAACTGCAAACAGCTTTGTAATAAGTACCCTTCAATCCAGCTTCCAAGGTAAATCCTGGAGCCTGCCTGTGTACTGAAGCAGGGGAAGAGAGACGTTACCACACGTCTCTGCTCTAAACCAGCCCCACAAAATCCTGATTAACTCTGTCGAGTTCTACTGCTCCCTAAAAAGGCACACAACCTGATGCAAGGGTCAGATGGCAGGACGTGTTCTAAATTGTATTGGCCACTGGAGATTCCTCTCTCTTGGACTTGTTTCAGGAAAAGATTAGGCAGTACACCAAAGTGGCTCCACATAATCTTAAGACACTGTTGAAACATCCTCCTCTGTATGTCCCTGGAAAACAGACCTGCTCGTATTGCCCTCCACGTGCTCATAAGCTTACAGTTTTGCATTAACAACATCACTTCTCAATACCCCTGAGCCTCCATCGGTGCCTTGGAAGAGCTAAAATGGATTTTTCTCCAGTATCCTTTGAACTACCATGATGGCTCACATGGGAAGGCAGATCATTGTCTGAAATGATGCCAGGATAAAAAGCTGGTGCTCAGATGCTCAGCCTGAACATCAGACAGTAGTAGTCAATTTTCTTTTAGTATCATCTGACTACCTTGTGGCTTGGTCCCATTGCCAGCGCTCTGAGCATAAGCTTTCTGCAGGAGCACCTGGGTATAATTTAATGGATGATGATGCACAGGGTAATGTAGGGGTTACTTCTGGGCTTACATGCTAAGGAGAGAATAATAGAACACACAATAATACAAAATACTCTTGGAAACAAATCTCAAGGGTGACGAAGGTGAGAGGAGGAAATACAAACTGCATATTCCTTTATTAATAAATAAATTACTCAGAGATTGAGACAAAATGTCCTATCATCAGGAGCATCCTGAATAATAAAGGAGATTCTTTAAACATTTTCCAAAGAAGGGAAAGCACGCAAATTACAGCTAGCTGTAAAATTGTACATAGTGAGCTCTTTTATGGTGTATAAAGCCAAGAGAGCTGAACAGCTTGAATGGAACGATTCTGCACGACTGGCCTCACTTAGGAAACTTTTAAAGTATGTCAGAATGATACTAAGGGCCTTTTAAAGTAAATATTTTCATAAGCTGATGCATTGTTTCAGGGTTCATATTATTAAATAAAAAGTTAAACATATTCACTCCAGTGAAACCAAGGCAAGCCTTGTTCCTTTATTAATTTACATCTACAAACGACAGGGAAATCATAAACATACAGACACAGAATCTGTAAAAAAAAAAAAAAAGAATTGTTTTTCCACCACAACTAATTTTAAAGAAAAAGAAAAATGTTAACAATTACTTTCCTAAAATTGGAAACCATAAATGAAGGAAAGCTCACAGTATTGAAAGGTGCCAAAGATAACTCCCAGAACAATGATAACGCAGTACTGCAGCCTCAGAAATAGCTGCTCCCAGGAATGCTTTATTCATGCCTGACACAGATACAGGATGACAGATCAGATTTGGTTCAGGACTGCGCTCTGTGATCTGACTGGCATGCTCCTTCCCAGAGAGCCTGCTCAGGAAAGCCACCACGGCCAGGCTGAGGACTCACAATCTCCAGTCCCAAATGGCTGCTGCAAGTGCCTCCCCCTTGAGCGTGTCCCTTTCCTGAGCTACCTCCCAACAACATTCACTGGCACTTCTCTCATTGCATGGCCTGAAGTTCCTTTGAAAACTGGTTCTAGAAGCCTGGGATAATTAAGTGGCTCTGAAATACTGGCTCTGGGGAATGAAATTTGCCTATGCCCACCAAGAAAATTAAGCACATCTGTTACACCAATGCCTCAAAACTCTACAGCAAATTCAATTCTACCAGTGAGTCTGCCCAGATTTACCCACTAGCTCCTACATGCTTTCATAAAATTAAACAAAGGAGGGGGAAAAAAAATCATGTATCACAAACCATTTTCATTTCTACTTGATTTTGTTTCAAGGAAATGCTAGTAATGGTCCCACATAAATATTTATCGGACCACTCAGATTGTAATAAATGAATGTATCCTTCAACTTGCATACACAATAACCAAAAACTATTTCAGATGATGGCGACAAGATGCAAGGAGTCTGAAGTGATAAATTTACTCCCTTCTGTCAAATAGATATAACAGTGCAGGCAGGTCTGGTTTATTGTAAACTATATCATCTGATGTTTCTAGTTTCCATTATTAGTCATTTGAAGCCATGATTCGGGTTTTCCAAAACTGACTGGCTTCTTACTAGAGTCTAGCCACAGTTTGTCAGGAATTTCTATCACTGAGGTACCTTAAAAGGTATCAAAACAGAAGATCAGGCTGCTATCTTGGCACCATAAATAAATCGATGGAGTCTGTAATAATTTGAACTCCACCTCCATTTAATAGTATCTTCAAGATTTCAGCGCTGTGAAAGACAGGCTTGGCTTATTAATTTGAATTTCAGGGCTGAAAGCACCTAAAGATAACAAGTTAATAGGGTCATCTCCAGCTTGCGTTCTTATCAGAGGGCCTCTGTGGGGGTGGAAATTAGTGCCAGCTAATGCCTAAATTTAAAGTCCCTATGAAAATCATGGGACTCAGACTCCTGAATAACCTCAGGAAATGAGGTTAGTAAGTTTTGAAAGTGTTGCTTAAGTCCATGCTTATGGGCTTTGCAAGAACATTAAAGATCCCCTAAGTATTTCATTAATACCAGTATTTTATCTCCATGTTCAGTTTCAATGGGACTTAAGAAGATGTTTCAGTCCTTTCCTAAGAAGCAGCAAAAGATTTATCGCTTCAGTTTTCCCACCTATGCAGTAGAGTTAGTCACTCCTTGCATCCCGGGGCACTGCTACACCAACTCCAATCAAACCTACACAAGTCTCTGCAGCAGAAGATGCTGAGTGTGTCTAGTCTCCCCGCTCCCCTCGAACTCAGTTTGTTCATCTGCTATTACTAGTACATCCACAGGTAGCGTAGGGGTAAATATAGAAACTCTTTGAAGGCCAGGCAGTTACATCAACTGTGCACAGAGCAGAAACACATGCCAGACTGAAAAGTGGAGCTTGAGTCAAAAATGCTGTTTAGCTGAACCACAAATCATTAAAAAATAAGAAAGAAGACTTCAGCATTTAGGCTAGGACTGATCTCATCTAACTCAACCTTTCAAGAAGTCAGGAAGTCTCGCTAGTTGTCCAGGTCCCCACTGCAGCCAGAAAAGAGGTACCGCTAGATGGTATTGAGTCACCCAAGGCAGGTGGTATCATAAACCCATATGCATTTGTTGGACTTGTCACCAGCTCCTGAGGCAGCAAAAATACACCACTTTGCTGTGGTATTAGCACTGTGAGGGTGTGCATACCACAGTTGTGAAAATCCAGGTTTTTAAGAAGGCAGTAGAGGACCTCTGACAGAGATCATTTCCAGAATAGTAGTTATACCTATCAGAGCTATCACTATCATGAAAACTCAGAGGACAAAAATATTTAACAGATCTCTGCTCATTTCGGGTTACAACAACCTGGAAATATAGAGGGATTTTTATACAATTCTTTTCTAAGGAACTGCAATTAGTGGACTGGTGAGGAGTGTGGAGGAACACACCAGGCAGGAACTAGAGATGAAGAAATGGCTCGAGCTTCTCCATAGCCCCTGCGCTGCATAAGGGGAAGGTTACCAGTCATTTCCACAAGTAAGATCAAAGCATCAGATCTTGATGACTGTCTATAGATAGAAAAGAGGTAGGATCCTCTGTCCAGCACTGTATTCTCAGAAAATGAAAAATCATAAAATACTAGTTGCATAACTCTACTCCCCTGTACTCTTAAAAACCTTCTTTCCACTTTTTATTTCTAGAAGTGCATTTATGTGTGGGTTTCATATTGAGAGATAATTACCTGAAATTAGGCTAAAAACATCAGTCTGGTAGAGTTGAGTCATCATAAATTACCTAGAATGTAAACCTGACACCATATATTCTTGTTTACAGTTGGTTTACAGTTAACAGGGATGGGCTACCTCTGACCAAAGCAAGGTGTTTAGGGTAGACTCTACCTTGTGAGCTAGTCATTCAAGGACCTCTGCATATTTTTAGAGCATGATTTATCCAACTTATTTAATGAATAAATTAATCATGTTTCTCAATTGTCCATTTTTCTCTACTGACTATGAGGAAAGCCTGAAGTGACTAGTTCTGACTGTTAGATGACTGTATTTCATTACACAGATTACATTTCTGAAATCCGAGAGAATGCGAGGGATGCAAAAAAAAGAAGTGGTTCTAAACAGGAGACAGAAGGAAAAAGACAATTCATAAATGGCAGGATCACATTACGTGTCCCTCAGTGCAGGGATCTGAAATAGCAAGCTTGTTATACCAAGTCAATAAACAGGCCAATGAAGAGAGAAAATCAATGAATCTGAACCGTACACTTAGGCTGGTGACAAACCCTATCTCCATTGAGGCAGGAATTAACAAACAAGAATTCTCTATTTAAAAAAAAATGTTCCTTCTATTTTTTTGAACCTCTAGAAAAGTCTTCAACCAGTGCTTTTAGCTATGAATTGTAAGTTGAGTTGTAAACCCATGAGAAGTTCAGTCTGCTGGCTAAGGTACTAATAGGAAACGAGGAATGGAGTTGGAGGAGGTCAAGAACTGCTGCCTTCTGCTTCAGGAGAGTTTTTATTGATTTACAAATTTGTACTGGCTCTGATTCCTGGAAAAGGAAGGTAAATCCACAAACAAATCTGGAAGTGATTCAAAAGGCTGTGGGACCAAATACATATAAAATTTCACTTAATCAAATACTTTGTAGCTGGCAAAACACTCGATGTGCTTCCGGTTACTAACACATATGAACTAGAGTATTCAGCAGTGAATGCTGTAACACAACAACAATAATCCTCAAAACCGATTCTCTACGACACAAGGCAAAGAGCAGCACTGTGAGAAGGAAATCCCAGGCTCATCCCCATGGCCCATCTCTAATCAAACTGCAACACCACCAAGATTTCTACGCATACCCTATGCAAAGAGAGATTGGCCAATATGGAGGAAACTCCCAAGCTTGCTGACCACAAACCACGTTCAGACCTGCATACAGAACAGCCTGTTGTGGGACACACCAAAACCCAGGTCAAGCTCGGTGGAGTTAGACGCACCCGTATACATCTATAGCGGAACAAGAAGAAAGTCACCATGCCGAGCGTGTGGCAGCATGGTGTGGTGTGGATCCACCATGCAGGCCAGCTCCTCTTCAGGTATCTCTGCACCGTTTCCCCTCCTTGGTATCGACATGCCTTGGGGAGCACATGCTCATCTTACTCAGTACACAGCCTGACACCACTAAGATGGAATATTGCAGAAGAATAAAAATAATGCACTCAAGCAGAATTTTGCTGAAAGCACAGACCTATTTGAAGTCCAGCCTGCTCACATATCAGGATGAATTTGGCCTAGTTTATATCCTAATGATTATAATGGATACTGCAGTCTTCTTTTCATTAAGGCAGCAGCCAAAAATATTGATTTGTTGCACTTCGTGCTCCTGCTTACCTTCACAAATTTCAGGAGAGACGGTGCATAAGCCAATACAGTTGGTCAGTTTAAAAGTGACAAATTAACTGCACTGAAAGTAAATAAACAGCTATCTCTTTGTAAATTAATTCAATATGTGACTTGAGCCCTTTTCTACAGCTAGAAAGCTGATTCATCATTCAGCAGCGTTTCAGTTGCCATGAGTTCAATTGCAGAGTATTAATGTTGTGTCCTATTTGACACAGCAGGTCAAATTCTGCACTCAGGTTACAACAGTGAAACTTGGAGTAACTCCTGAATGCCCAAGCCCTGCTCTCCACATGGCCTTGGCTGCAGCTGTGCACCCAAGAGATCTCAGAGCTGCTTTCGAGAAGGCTTAAGCTGTATGGAACAGTTGAGTAAAACAGATAGAAGAAGAATCCAAAAGTCTTTTGATCTGTGTGGATTATCAAGTGTCTTCTGGAATGGTTTAGTGAAACTGCACAGGTTGGTTCATTTTCGTGAAAATGCTCATGAAAGAGCGAAAGGCAAATATTTGCAACTTTTAAAGATGGGGGGGTGTTATGGGTCCCCCTCACTCAAACTAGATTTCAATTCTGGAAAGAAACTAAGATTGTTTGATGTGGAATATTGAGTACAATTCCCACTCACGTCAAAACATGATTTCTGCTTTACTGAACAGGGCCCTAACTTATTACAGGCTATCGCACCTACTAGTCTAGGCACAGGGTAAAAACCCTGGTTAATTTCTTAATGTGCGACATGTCCTACCTTACTCTCCCTACCAATTCCTTTCAGTTCAATAAATGTTGAATCCTGAGATTTCCAGGGCAATACTCCAGCATTTGGATCAATCTCCCATTGCTTTATAAAGAACCCATTTATTTGAAGTTGATGCTACTCAATAAGCAGATAGGCCAAAATTTTCAAATGCAGGAGCTTAAAATTAAAATTAATATTCAGCTGCCTAAAGAATGTCACCCGGGTGCCTTCAGCTACTACCAGCACTGTAGGACATGTCAGTTCTTAACGTTTCCAGAAATTAGTGTAGGTGCCCTCTTGACTCCTGACACTCAAGTCTGATGTTTCTGGACACAACGTTTTGACTGTATCATCTGTGCACAGCTGCAGCAGAGAGACTATAGCACAAATAGAATAAAAATATTTTTCACTGCTTATGCTCAGATGCAACTCACAGCATTTGTAATGTCGTCTGTTTTTCATAATGTTCCGTTTAGAAAGCTGACATTTGATTAAACAGTTTGAATTTGCCAAAACATACATTTTAATCTTATGTTTTAATACCACATTCTCAATTAAAAGCTTTAGAAAAAGACACACAAAGTCTGCTCAAACCACAGCAAATCCACAGACCTAACATATTTAATGTGATTTCTGAAACTGTTGACTACTATTTTCTAATTTTCTCACTACTTCTAGTACCACAGCTGCACCATTACTCCCAACAGCTATCAGATATTTAAACAGCCAGTTTGTTACGTGTTTTACTAGATAGCCTTTTATACTTAATATTTTCCACATATTCCAAAAGGGTGGCGTGGTATTGAAGTTCAACGTTTCAAAAATCTTCACCCTATTAATACTGTTTTCTAAGATCGATGTTCATAATGCTATTGCCACCAAAGGAAAGCTAGCACAGTTGCTTTACAAAGCATCCTTCCCTGTATTTCTACCTTTACACAAGCATGCCACCACTGATGAACACCATGCTACAAGAAAGCGTATTATACAGAATAGCATGTCATTCCAGACTGCTAACTCCCATGAAAAATGACTCCCAACAACAATAAGAACAAGACCACAAATAGGTTCTAAGATGAAATAATTCTTGTTTCATGCCCCTTATTTCCTTTCATTGAGTTTAACACTGCATTCAAGGTCATGACTGTCGTGACTCTGTGAAGGTGACCTGAGTAATTTACAACGATCAACAGATAATGCAGCAACTGGAAGCAAGTCAATCCGTAACTATCATTGCTTTCTAAATGGAGTCATCACATAGCTGCTGAAAGGGAATGTGTTTTATTTCACAACCAGAGTGATGAATGTAACCAGGTAATTAAATCATGTCATTGCTGTGTCTGGAAAATCCTTATTTATAATTTTATCTTGCCTGTTAAGAACTGAACTTCTTGTTAAGGGTAGAAAATAATTATGCTTAAGCTTTGCTTTTGCAAAAACCTCTACAAAGGCAAAAGGAAATTAGAAACAAAACTCACCAGTTTCTTCATCTATGCTGAATCTCCCCAGGCCGCTGCCATCCCTGATGGAATACTGGATCTCTCCATCCCTTCCAGAGTCCTCGTCTCGAGCAACAACTTGCAAAACACTTGTACCAATGCGGGAGTTTTCCTTTACAGATCCAATGACGGCAAAGTCAGGAAAATAGGGGGTATAGAGATTTTCGTTTACATCCACCACTTCAACTTCCACAAAAGAAACAGAAGAGAGGGAAACTGGGCGCCCCTTGTCCTTTGCACGCACAGTCAGGTTGTAGAACTGTTGCTTCTCATAATCGAGCTCTTTGTTCAAGCGGATGGCACCACTCGCTTTGTCTATCTCAAACCGCCCATTGTAATCGTTCACCAGTGAGTAACGGACTTGGCCTCCCAAGCCGAGATCTGGATCATGAGTTTCCAACCAAGCTATAACAGTGCCAACTGGCAGGTCCTCAAGGACCTTCACGTTGTAGCTGGATGGTATAAAGGATGGGGAGCAATCATTGACATCATCCAAAAAAACCTTCAGAGGCACAACGGAAAACTGCTGATGGCCACTCTCTGCTTTGTCCCTAGCCTCAATCTTCAGTGTGTAGTTTGCTTTTGATTCCCGATCTAGCTGATCAGCCACATACACCATTCCCGTGGAACTGTTGATAGCAAATTGTTGGGTGTCTGTCAGTACTGAGTAAGTCACTTCACCATTAGATCCTAGGTCTTTATCTCTGGCTTCTACCTGGATAATCTCTGTACCAAGACTTGTACTTTCTAAGATACTGACTGAGTAACTGTCCTGTAAAAATACAGGCTTGTTATCATTTGCATCCTCCACAGTGACAGTCAACAGTCTCCATGCAGATTTTTGTGGATTACCTAAATCATAAACTGTAATATTAAGGAGATAGAGCTCTCTTTTTTCACGGTCTAAGGGCATAAGAACATTAAGCACCCCCGTCTCCATGTCAATGTTGAAACAGCTATCTACATTACCATCAGAAATTGTATAAAGTACTCTTCCATTAAAGCCTGAGTCTGCATCATATGCTTTTATCCTCAGGATGGCGGCACCAACTGGCAGATCCTCTGAAACCTTTACATCAGTAGGGAAGGATTTGTCAAAATGTGGTGCCTGCCTGTTCACCGAATAAAAATCAAGAAAACCATCTTCCAAATTCAGCTTCACATTTGCTTTTGCCTTTTTGAGTAATTTTTCTGCTAACTTCTGAGCAACTCTAGTTTCTCTACAGCTAAAGGTCTTTGAAGACACTTTCCCATGAACTACCGAAATATTAACAAACATAGCATCAGCAAAGTTCTCTCCATCGGTTGCTGTTATCTTAAGGCCAAAATTGCTGTTCTTTATGCCAGAATTAATTAGAGATTTTTTAAGTTGCAGGACACCAGAGTCAGGATTTAAATAAAAAATGCCAAGTTCATTTCCGGAGATTATTTTGTACTTCACAAGCTCTAACTCATCTATGTCTATTGCAGAAACAGCGGTGATGTGACCACCAACAGGAAAATCAGAAGAAATCACTCCCTGACACGCCACTTTTTCAAAGAGGGGCTTGTTATCATTGACATTGCCTATGTATATGGTGACGTTCACCTCGCTTTCATGGCGGTAGGGAGAACCCCAGTCTGAAGCTCTCACAATGAACCTGTAGCTTTCTGGTGAGGACTCGAAATCCAGTTCTTCAGATGTGCTGACGACACCTGTAAACTGGTTTATTGTAAATGGTAGTGAGTTCAGACTGGCAATGCTGTATGTTATGTATCCATTTTCTCCCCTATCTTTATCAACTGCTGAAACTGTCAAAACACTAGATCCCACAGGGACACTTTCATTGACGAACGAGCTGTAGGAGAGCTGCTGGAACTCTGGAGTGTGATCGTTGGCATCTTCTAACCTGACAGTGACCTGTGCTTTTACATCACCACCTTTGTTCGTATATACTTCTAATTCATAGAGGTCCTTCTCAATGATTTTCAAAGGACGAGCAGTAGTAATAAGGCCTGTGTTGGGATTGATCTTAAAATACTCAGCTTCCTCACTTGGAGATATTCTATATTCCACACCCTGTGGCTCAGGCATCAGCTTAACTACTGCAACCACCACACCTGGTGGTGAAAATTCACTGATCAAAAAATCATATGCTTCCTTTTCAAACTTCACAGGGATACTTTCTTTCTTGGGACTAGCAATGTGGACCAGTTTGACGGCAGAAAACTTCTGAGGAGATCCTCTGTCCTTCGCTTGGAGGGTCAGGTTATAACCATATGGGAAGCTGTCCCAGTCAATAGGCTTTCTTTCTTTGATTTTGTACTCATTCATCCATTTACCTTCTTTAGTCAGAAAGAACTGTTCCAGAGGATCTCCAGCCACAATAGAAACAGATTCTATTTCTCCATTGGCTCCTTCATCTAGGTCATCAATGTTAACAACTGCATAGGTAGGCTCCTTGTCTGATGGGAAGGGAATATGGGTTACCACATTTATCGTTGGGGCATGTTCATTTATACGTTCAATGTGAACATAAAGCTTCGCAGTGCTGCTTACACCATTGTTTCCATAAAGCTTCATCCCACGGTCCACAGCCAAAATCTCAAGATCATACCTGTTTTTCTCATCATAGTTTAACCGGCCACTTAAGGAGATAACACCACTCGTAGGATGAACTGAGAAGAGATCAACTTTGTTTTTGAAGTAATAATAAAATTCACCATTGGACCCAATATCCGCATCTGTTGCGGTCACCTGTGCAATGCTAGTCCTTAAAGGAGTGCTTTCCGCTATTGTGACAGAGTATGTGGTTGGTGAAAATAAAGGTCTTAAGTCATTCATATCCAAAACCTGGATGTTCACTTTTGTCCATGCTTCCAAGTCCTCTCCTCTGACAGACCCTTTCACCATTAATAAATAGTTGTCCTGGATTTCTCTGTTCAATATAGCAGAATTCCCACCTTTAGTCCTTATTCTTAGGAAGCAAAAGTCAGCAATGATGACTTCCTCTGCTTTAAAAAAGCCTTCATCATCACCAGACACTATCCTGTACTTGATATCCCACGAAAGGTCAGCCAATGTAATGCCCATCCTCGTTTGACTGTTGACATAGGTCCTTGCTGCAGAATTCTCGTACACTGTAGCATTGTAAGTGGAATGTGTAAAGTGGAAGCCAAGAGGGGCAGTCCCATGAACCACCTGGCAAACGGAGGCCAGGAGCTTGACAATCAGAAGGGCAAGGCATGATGGAGGTGGCCGTGAGCCTGACCAGCAGCCCATATTCACCTCCATCACATCATCCTTTCACCCTGTGACAGAAAGAGAAAACAGGAAATAGCTGATCAAGAGATAAAAACTGTACTGTGAAGGGTCATGTCAAAATTACTTACTAAATTTCTAATTACAAATAAAACATATGTAATAACAAGTCAAGACATATTTAACAAAACAGAAAGAACACTATACACACACACACACACGCACAAGCACACCAGTTTTGGATTACATTTTTACATGTATGTGAGTGTGTAATATGTATGCATGTGTACATACATAGTCATAGAATTATAGAATCATAGGATCATTTAGGTTGGAAAAGACCTCTAAGATCATTGAGTCCAACTATCAATCCAGAACTGTCAAAGCCATCGCTAAACCGTGTCCCTAAGCACCACATCTACGTGTTTTTTAAACACCTCCAGGGATGGTGATTCCACCACCTCCCTGGGCAGCCTGTTTCAGTGTTTGACCACCTTTCAGTGAAGACATTTTTCCTAATCTCCAATCTAACCCTCCCCTGGAGCAACTTGAGGCTGTTTCCTTGTGTCCTGTCACTTATCATCTGGGAGAAGAGACCGACCCCCACCTGCCTACAGCCTCCTTCCAGGTAGTTGTAAAGAGCAATAAGGTCCCTCCTGAGTCTCCTTTTCTCCAGGCTAAACAACCCCAGTTCCCACTTGTGCTCCAGACCATTCCCCAGCCCAGTTGCCCTTCCCTGGACACGCTCCAGCACCTCAGTGTCCCTCTTGCAGTGAGGGGCCCAGAACTGAACACTTGATTCAAGGTGTGGCCTCACCAGTGCCGAGTACAGGGGGACAGTCACTGCCCTGGTCCTGCTGGCCATGCTATTTCTGATACAAGCCAGGATGCTCCTGGCCTTCTCATGGCTTGGACAGGTGTACCTAACTCTGGGTAAAAAGCTGGCTGGATGGCCAAGCCCATGGAGTGGTGGTGAATGGAGTGGTGGTGAATGCCCAAGAACAAGTTATACATAGAAGTCACTACCCAGCCATTATTTTAAGTACAGGTACCTTCAGAAAAATCAAAATTAAGGAAGAATTATAGCTAATTAAATGCAATTGCATACACATGTACATACACACACACACTCCCAGATACTGAGAACAGGTAAAATACAATGAAAAAAATAAAACTGCTCGATAAAGCTCCCAGATGAAGACTCAGGTTATGAAACAACACAGCTGAGATAGCCCTTAGGACTTAACTCTACCCTTGCATATGTACCACAATGCATCTGTAATTATGGTCACCACTTTTCACCAAGTACACTGGGTAACATAACCTAAATGAGGTCACAGATGAGGATTTATTCCTGTATGTCCAATAAATGCTCCATTCGCTGGGTACGACTGCCATCCCAACATAAGAAAGCCTCCGATCTACTACCTTTTATGCTGTCAGCGGGCCACCCTGACCAGCAGAAGCATAAACATATCCTTGCTCAGATGGAGTAAATTCCATCTTACACCACATTTTACTTTGGCAAACCCAAGTAGAATTTGGCTACAAACGAGCCACATGGCTCCACTGCCATCACTCTGTCTCAATCCAGTCTGCTCCACTCCAGCCACCTCAAAGCAGTGAGAGCTTTTCCATTGATTTCAAAAGGCTCATTGTAAGTGTAAGTATTCAAATGCAAATAATAATCAGCCATTTGGGGAAGATTTGGAGTTCCTCCATACAGTCCTGTTGTGGAACATCCCCAGTGCCTTGCTTCAGTGCTCTAAATTGGGAGGTTAAACGGAGACAGGGTAAGTGAAGACACTGGCTGAAGTTTGCTGGAGGATGCTACAGAAGTTGGGAGCAAGGTCCTGCTTATTGCTTCACACTGAAAGGAGAGGAAAGGAGCCTGGGGAAACTAGGCAGGTGCTTACAGTGAGGCAGTATGAATAAGCTTCTTTGTTACAGAGCATGTGCACTGCTACTTATGAAAATCATAAAAATCAATTTTAAAAGGCAATTACTGAAAGACCCACTGCACACATACATTGTTCTCATTGTCATTTAAAAGCTGCCTGAAAACGCAGTTTTCTCCAAGCTAGAATACAGAGTGGAATAGGATAGGAAAAGTTGTCAATAATGACAGGGGTTAATTTAAATTTCCAACATGATTTCAACATCCCCTAGGAGATTTATAAATTGCATGCAAGTTTTGGAATATGAATTCATGTTGATTATCACTTGCAATATAACTGAATGACTATTGTAGTTTTAAGTACTAACGACAATCAATTTATCGCACTGATGTTACAACGTCCACACAAAACACTTAACTTCCTGATCCCACAGTCTATATCCCATTGCTTAACATATTAATCAATTTGATCAGTTCTCCCAAGTGTTCGTCAAGGCGCTCCTCTTTCAGTACACTTACTTTCACATGCAGGCCTCCCCCGCGCTTTGTTTCCTTCTTGTTTTCTTTTCTATTATACCAATAAAAAAAAGGAAACAGTTTAAAAAGAAAATAAAAATGTAAGATTGTATCATCTCCTGGACCTGCGTTCCCCAGTAACAGGCAAATGCCCTCAGAACTACATGCGGCAGTTCGTTTTCTGAACATGTCCACTCAACTGTTACGCACATATCGAGTCCTATGATTAACATTTCATCCTATACGGTTTACATGTTAAATACGCACAGTTCTCCAATATGCTTTGTGTACATAGACATCAGGTCTCCCTGTGCTCTCCCCATGCTAAGGTTGATCCCCAGCAGATCCAGGACGGAATTTTTCTACTTCAGCTAGGAAAGATTTTTTTTATTGTTGTTGCCATTTCACTCGGCTAAAAGATCAGAGCACTGGCACCTCATTTTTCAGCACAGCAAATATTCATCAACTTAATCCACCAGTGTGGCAATATCAAAGTCCCTTATTTTCATGGGGCTTTATGCGATCACTTGACTATTGCCACTAAAAGCTGCTGTTTCAGCCTAGCGTGGGAGACTATGCTCTCAAGTAGAAAATACAACCAATATACAATATGCTGCTGAGTAAAAGCCAGCCAAAGGGAATGAGAAATTCTAATAACAGAGACCCAACTCGTAACAAAATAAAGGGCTGTGCCTCTTCTGTGATGTGGCATTATTAAAATACTCAACAGTAAAATCACTGTATTGCTGCCTTTCACCAAAAGCACTTCAGCATCCTCCATCTATACCGCAATACCAGCGTCTCCCCACTGCTAAGTGAAAGTGAATTTTTGCTGGCTTACAATGAAGACTGATGTTACGTTTCATATGAGCACCCAGACTTTATTTCTAAGCAGCTCACCAGCTTCCCAGAAAAAGGTCTCTTTGGAGTAATGAAATTAATTGTATTATCCTATTTATGTCTCATTTGGTGGTCTAGTTTCTCCTTTCCACACCATAGCTTAGTCCGAGCTGGTTTCTCTCCATCATTCATAGAAACATAGTATGGTTTGGGTTGGAAGTGACCTTACAGATCATCTGGTTCCACCCCCCTGCCACGGGCAGGGACACCTTCCACTAGACCAGGTTGCTCGAAGTCCCATTCAACCTGGGCGTGAACACTTCCAGGGATGGGGCATCCTCAACTTCTCTGGGCAACCTGTTACAGTGCCTCACCACCCTCATAGTGAAGAATTTCTTCCTTACACCTAATCTAAAGTTTAAAGCCATTAATTACCCCTTGTCCTATCACTACATGCCCTCAACATCGGGCCACTTCACGGCCATCAACATCAGGTTTCCAGGTCTACCATAATCAGAAGTCAGTTTTCCCGAGAAATTCATTGCTACAAGCAAAAATGATTTAAAACTTTACCTTCAGGTTAGCCATACCCAAGGTCACAGACTGCCATATATTCTCTGTGCTCTCCATCAAAGTAGGTATTTACAAAGCTATGTGATCAGGTGAACCTAATGAAAAAGTTGTGTATATCCCAGACAATATAACATGACAACCTTATGCTACCATTCCATTTATCTATTTATTTTTAGAGAAAGCCAGGGCTAAGAGCTAATCTCAAATACACTGCTGTAAATCTAGTCATGTCAATACTCTACAAAGCTTTAGTGGTTCAGCGCAATCAGGATCAGCCCTGAAACACTAACTTCCACCTAGAAAAAACATGTGTATGTGTGTATGTTTGTGAATGCATGTTTTAGTTATGGATACATACGTATACACAAACACACAGTTTGTGTATTTTTAGGTGTAATTTCAGGGTTGGCACTGGAAAAGTTGGGCCTTCGTATCAGGCAGCACTTTCAGGGTTTGATTTCATTTCAGATGTGGTATGCAGAGTTGTAACAAGCTCCTCATTGAAGTTACCCATATATTTGTATGGACATCATCATTGTATTATTTGAAAGTCCCAACGGATGAGCTATTAAACTGCCACTTGGGCTACCCAAGAATGTTTTCTTCATTTACTGAATTCCTTTCTTCTGGCATATTTGTTTTTAAGAGCTCATAATACATACATACTCAAGGCACAGGAAATGTAATGCGATAGGTTACAGAAACAAAGTACAAAGCAACCCACTGTAAATTAAGAGGCATTTCTTTAACGGCACTTCTTGTCAAAAAAATGTTATGGTTTCAAGTGAAGAGAAAGGTTGTGATTACTTTTCCTTGATTTTGAAACGTTTGGGCAGGAGCTACTAAAAAAAAAAAAGAGTCCCCTGGTACTACTCAACATGGTTAGTCCGAGAAAAAGAAGCAATTCTAACAAAAGCAGAGATTAAAAGAAAAAAACCTCCTTGTAACTACTCAAGGACATGACAAGATAACGCAGTGTAGGAGTCCAGCATCTTTCTACTCTAGCTTACATTACATACGCTGGCCTTGAAGTGGGAAGGAAGAAATGAAGGAATAGAATGGTGTGTCTTGATTTTTAATGGTCTTGAAAATAAACTTGAACATCATGGAGAACTCTAAAATTTCACATTCAGTACTCCACTCTGTCACTTTCCTTCGATCCTTGAACAAAGATTAACTACATGACCCAAACGCCGCAGAATAGCTGCAGGGACCTGTAAGTGGCTGGTACTCCTTAGAGGAACTGAGAGATGTATAAGTGTAATTCCTTTTTCTCATCTTGGTTCTGGCAACCTCCAGTCTGGGATGCATCCAAACATAACACCCCACCAGCCTGAGAAGGAAGACTCAAGTCCCAGGAACTGCCAGGATTCCTGCACACCAAAATTGTGGCTCTAAGTTAATGCGCAGATATGAAACTAGTTCTGTGTGATCCTTTGTTTGATTCCCTCTCCCCAGGCTAATTCTTCTAATTCCAAAGATCTCCATACCATACTTGAAAAAGAAAATAATGCATATGCCTCTTGGGTAAACAAGAGCCAATAGGACTTTTATAGAATATAAGGAATACAGCAGATAAATTTCTTCAGCAAGCAGGAGGAATAAGCTTTTAGTAGGCCACAATTAGGAAAAGAGCCTTCTCCTCTCTCCCTATTTACCCTCCAAACCCAATAACATCCAAGAAGATAAGATTTTTCCAGTTGACCATCACGTAGATTAACTTAGGCAATGTGACTAGCTAATACAATAGAACTATTTAAGACTTTCTGCTGGTCCTATGAAACCAATCTGTGCTTTAACTTCCATCCTCACCACAAGGAGCTCTTACCTATAGGCTCCTCTGGGCTGGGAGGAGAAAAAACAGCTTCTCAACTTCAGATGACAAATTTCTGAGAGTCAAGGTATTTATGGACCTGTACATGAAAATGGGAATGTATGTATGGGAAAACAGGGTCAAGAAACCTCTGCTTAAAGGTTTTTACCTCGGTTGGTATTTCTCTTGGAGAAGCTGGGAAAAGGGGGGTGCCTCCTCACACAGAACAGGAGTGGTAACCTCATGGTATGGAAAAATACTTCAATTTGGAGTTATTACTCCTTTCTCCAGAGAGTTGTCACAATTCTTTTTCAAAAGGTAGCTATTTAAGTTCTATTAAATAAGCAGCTCTACAGCAAAAAGATATATTTGAAAAGGAGGCAGAAGAACATTAACTTCACACGCATATTAAGCCTAAATAATACGTAGTGAAGTCATGCAACTGCAGCAGGAACAGAAGCTCTTGATTTTGTTGAAAGTGACCTCAATCTTACAGGTAACTCCTTCCTTTCACTCAGATACCAACATTGGCAGTAGCCTATCTATTCTTATGGTCTAATCATCAAAATACCAAACGTACACGTTTATTACACAGGCAAATCCATGCACCTGAATGGAGCCTCTTATCCTCAGTACTATTTTCTATCAACAACAGCAATCTGCCTACACAAAGGCTTCTGCATGACCAGGCCGTGAGGACCTGCGAAAAGGGTGCAATGAAGCTTACAAAGCATATTGACTAGTTTGTAACTGTTACCTATTTAAGGCTTATGTCAAGCGGCATCACTGATAGGAAATGATGTTCTTCACAATCTGTTGTCGATACTGCAACAAGGAGGTGACAGCCCATGTACGTCAGTGCCCTCTCTTGGAAGGAGTCTCTTCCATAGTACAAAACCGTGCAAAACCCTTCCAAACTCATGGAAATTCATATTTAAGGCACATGGAAGATACCGATCTAGAAGTTTAAAGACCAAGGCATCATTCTACCTGCAAACCTCTAGTACAGACTAGAGATAACCATGGATTTTATACGGTCTGCTCATTACACAGGCACTATCACCAGCGTGTTGCCAAATGAGAATAGGGGAAAAAGCACATTTAAATGGCACTTTCTCCAGTCAGAAATCTTCCTTGAGTTGCACTCCACAATAATTTACCCATCTAGGAAAGTCTAACAATTTACTGGCCAGGAAAAGAAAACAAAATATAGAATAAGAATTTAGGATTTGTGCCATACGGAAATCAATTAAAAATGTGTATTCAACCCTAGGCAGGAGGGGGAAAAAACTTGACTGACACCAATAGTTTTACAACAGAGATTATATTCATGGGGCTACCTGCTTCCTGATGAGCACAAAGATACACTTTTCCATATATATGATTATATCATGATGTGTTTATCCCAAAAAGAGAAGATGAAGACAAAATGACCATTTCTGCAGAGTAAGCCCTTGCAAGAGACAGCGCTATAAATCCTAACCTTCCTTAGAGCTGCAAATCCTCCTGCTGCCTGCATATAATTTCACACGGGAGAAAGGCCGCTCAGCATGTAGCAAGTGTAATTCAGGCTGTCCCTAGGAAGTGAAGATTTAGCCACCCAGCCGTATGTTATGAATAACTTTGTTTTGCTAGCAGGTGCTGGGGATTTTTTCCATACAACACCAATTTTTGCCAAGTATCAGTTCATCAGCAAATGCTTCCACTTGCGAGCAGGAGCTAGGCATCATTCGTCTTCCTGGGGAGAGGGTGGCAAAGGGTCTGTCGGACCCTCCCTTCCCCCTCGAGGATAAAATGGTTTGGGAAAATAGGGGGTGGGGGTGGGGAGAGGGGAGGAATAATTTGCCGCCATGTGAGATCTGTCGAAAGGGAATTCCTGGGAGCCACCTTACAAGGGATTTGAGCTTGTCCCTTGGTGGTCTGCCCCCAGGGAAACAAAGGCTGATATCCAGTTTTTATGCTTTGTATATCTCCAATCCCACAGGCTCCTGCTTCTTAATCACTGTAAAATGGGGAAGCTTTGGGGCAGTTTCAAAATGAGCCAATTATTTTCATGGGGGCTATGTGCTTCCTTCTGAAACACACTCGATACTATTTCTTGCCTCTTCTTTTTTTATTTCCCCTCCCCTTAACTTTATCTCATAAATCTATTTTGACCTCCATCCAAGGAGCCCTAGTTTGAAAGCTATTTCTAGGTACAATGTCAATGTAAAAATTCCAGGACTGGTGAGTCCCACCCCTGTCACTGCTGGTCTTTCCCCCGCTCTCCCTTTGCCATAAATTAATTTGGACCCCCCAAACAGCCAGTTCTTTACTGAGCTGCAGCTCTGAACCTCAGGGGCAAGGGCTCTGCTCACGCACCCACAGGGCTGCCAAGGACCAGCAGGCAGGATCACACCCTGCCATGCAGCATCTTCCAGCTGCATACATTGGGACTTGAGTGATGATTCAACTGGGCTCTTTGCAAATCTTACCTTTACTATAATGCAAGTCATAAATAAAACTGAGACCAGAGTGCCTTCTGTACAAAACCCTAGAGTAATCCGATTGCTACTGTTTATAATGCCCAGTGAAACACAGCAATGGAATAAGCACTACGAGAGCTGCAGCGCAGCACTGATGCAAATGTGGTGTCCCTGCGTTGAAAACGGATCTTCCATCTTTTCCACACAAGGCTTAGTTCCCACCCTACATTCTCTTCCACTGTAGCTTTCCTGCAGACCTACTCCCATTAGTCCCAAGCACTGCTGGTCTCTGCCACCGGTCTGCTCTGTGTTCGGGATAATGCACATACTCTTTCTGACAGCTTGCACAGGCTTGTATAAACTATTTGAATATAGTTTATAGTATGAAAAAAGTCTATGAGATTTACAACTACTGTTTCTAGGGCCATAATAGGTATGTAGGTGTAAGGACTGGAGTAAGCTGTTACTCTCAGAGGAAAAAAATACTATATATATATCCCTCAGATACTCTGTGTGTGGAGGTAGGGCAGCTCAAATGGTCCAGACCTTTACATGTGAGCAAAAGGAGGGTGGCTGAAAAAGAGATGAATATTCAAAAGATTTTCCCCATTTGACAGCTCCATGTAAAAAACACAACATAAACTGGAGACCAAGGGAAAAGGCTGACGGGCTGGACTAGATGATCTTTTAAGGTTTCTTCCAACCCAAACCATTCCATAATTGTATATTTATGAGATGCTAAGCTGAAGTAATGACATTCCAGTAAGCATTTTACAAAGGGACTGTGGGATAAAGCATTTCACGCCAGGCCTTGGGATAAGCCCAGCTGCAGGTTTATCCCAAAATGATTTGCTGAGTGACAGAGAGGTAGCCTGAGCAGGATTGCTTCCTGCAGTGGCATTTAGTGCTGAAAAGACAGGTATGGATGTAGTCAATAGGAATAGGAAGGGACAGTCACGGGAGGGATGACTGGAGACAGAGCATGGGACCTAGTGAGGAAGGCGAGCCAGGAGGGCTGGTGACAGCACTGAGGGACATGTCCCCCTAATCAGTGCAGTGCCATTTACCACACACAGAGGCAGAGGCATGTTCTTGACCATGGCACACCAGGCTTGCTGTCCCAAAGTTCACCAGGGTTGCTGATCCTCCAGTTTCTACCATAGCTTGATGGTGTTTTGTCCATGCAGGAGCAACCCTCAAAGTGACCAGAGAAAATGGCATTGCCTAAGCAATCCAGGAAGAAGTCTCAGAAGAAGAGATACGGATGCATCCGGGTGCCATTTAGAAAAAAAAAACACAACACAATTAAACAGAACAGCCACTTGAGAAATACCTAAATCTTATGATTCTAGAGGGAAAAAAAGAAAGCAAAAAAATTTCTTTCTTGAGGCTAGGAACTAGATTATTGGTTTTGCACTGCCATTTCTCTTCAAGATGACTGTGACACACAGCAATAGAGAGACATCATGCTTGAAGTGCAAAGAGCAAATATTTTGATTGAGATTCTCAACAAGTTTGAGATTTGAAAACGAAATCTAGATTTAGCAGCGAACATTTTTCTTTCAGTAGGGAAGGAATCTGCAGGGTGCTGGCACTTGCTGTTGTGCTGCAGGCACAACACAGTGCTGCTTCTGCTTCTGGAGCAATCCTCTTCAGTCGTCTACAACCAACTAGAGATGTCTACATGGGTCTGAGTTCCAGGCACTGCAGAGCAACTACCTTTTTGAAAGCCAACTCCCCAGAAATGGCCTCCCACTGGCCCTCTGATGAAGTACCCTCTGAAAACTTGGACCAACCCTAAGCCCACAACTGTTCACAAAAAACAAAGAAAAATGATTGTTGATAAGTACAGTGGGTGCTTTCTAAATCTTCCTGTGTAAAAAATCAGAAAGGTTGCCATTTGTTCAAACAGGCAGTGTTTAGAGAAAGGGCTCTTGCCATTACTTTTCAAAATTACATCCAGCTCAGGCCATGGAAATTGTTTAACCTGCCTAACTAAGAAGCGATACATGGATGTATCTGCTCAAATACATCACAGTTTTTCTCAGATAAGTGGAATCCACATTGCAGATACCTTGTGGAAAATAAGAAGATGAAATCAGCCTTACACCAGACAAAGTTACTACAGAAACCCCAAAAAGTCCCAGTCCCTGCAAGGAAGAAGCTTTCCACCAAAGCTGGCCTTGGACTGCTATCCACATTAGAAATACCTGAATCCATACAAGGTGCTTAATCCAATTATTTTGAATGGGATATTCCAACTTGATATTTTTGATGCACACAAGGCAGTGCTGGTGGTGCTCAGACAGACAGATCTGCCTTGGCTGAACAGAAGAACCTCTGGTACCACCTCTGGTACCACCTCCACCAGGCACCCGCACCCCAGCCAGCAGCCACCAAAGGAAAGGCACAGCCATGAACGTCTGCATGCTGAAACTCCCACCGCATTCAAACAAGTTACCCTTACTGAAACCACGCGTGCTTCTGCCTCCCTCCAATGGTTGGCTCATGCACAGATATTTGAGATGATAACCACTTTTTAGCTAACCACACATTAACTCAAACCACTACAGCTTCAACTTTCCAAGCCAGCCAGTTCAGTTGACGCAGCTGGGAGTCCCTCAAAGCCTGTTGCGTGTTTGGAAAGGTTCAACTTCGCAGGCACAGCCCAATTAAAAGCTCCACAGAGCAGAGATCACTATTTAAAGCTGAACTGTTCGGTTTTGTTTATTTATAGCAAAACCATTAATTGCTAATCACATATTTGTTTGCTGGAAAACCAACGCTCCAAAATAAACACCAAGTTTAAAGATCATTCCCAGAACACTGAACAGTATCAGGAACAGCGCTAAAAATGTAAATCAGAAACATCAAAACACATCAGGACTTCAGCTGGAGGAACAAACAACCCATTATTTCTGTGCCAGAAAAGAGGTTACCCATAAGCCGCCAGTTACCCACACAGTCATCTACAGTCCAGCGGTTATTTATGTCGTGGAGAATAACAGACTCTGGGGCACAGTATCTGCTGAAAATATCTTCATGTCAATCAGCATATTCTAGATTAAATGAGGTATCTCTTCATACAGAGTTTCAATAATCACCTTGGAAAAATGTCTTTAAAATATTTGGCATTTAGAGACAGAACCTCAGAAGGAGTATTGTTTCATTTATGAGCCTGTTTCATACATCAAAATCATACAAAAGTAAAAATAAAACCAAAAAAAAGTTGGGTTTTTTTTAGCCCTCTTCACTGACAGAGCTCCATGTTTTCCTTGGGAGAAGCATGTTCCCTCAGATATCTTCAGGAGTCCTGCATGGAAAACTAGGAAAAACGGCCTTCCAGAGCTACGACCTGTCCTTTCTCCATGAAAGGCATTTTAAACGAGCACAGCAGCCCAGGCTGCATGGAAAGCCTCACCACCAGCCACGCTGGGAAGCAGTAACAGCTCCACAGCAGCTTGCTATCTGCCTCCTAAAATCCTCATGGATACAAGACTTTGCTGAAGCACCTACATCCACTGGCTGTCAGAAAAGCTTTTACTGCAAAGTGCCTACAACCTGCCCTGACAGCACTGCTCTCAAGTTCCCTGATTTTCATGCATATTTTAATGCCAGGTAAGGGCACACACTCAGCCCACCTCCAAATTAGGGAACAGGAACAACAGCTCAAGCTCCCTGCTCCAGGTTACATAGGACACTCCTGTATTCCAGCTGCCAGCTCTCACTGCCTCTCTACGCTGCCCTCTGTACCTGCATGACTTAGGGCTGGAAGGTTTCCCTACAAAGCAATGCTCACCAGCATTACTAGCCTAAATTTCCAGAACAGAGGGTCACACAGTTATGTTTCTCACCATCACTGCAGTGGCTACCATTCAAAACTCATCATTTATACACAGGTCAGGAGTTTGGGTTCAGTCTTCAAAAGTATACCTACATCTTGGAAAGTTAATTGAAGACACCAATCATGAAATGGAGACCAGAAAGGCCGGGGTAATAATAATAACAACGATAACAACAAGAACAACATCAACAACAGTGTCATGACTCCATTAGGTTGCTGAAAATGGCAGCCACTAGGAAGAACAGCCGCATCTCGTAATGCCTCACCCGTCTCCATTTGTTCTTCTGGAGCCAGGAGCATCTGCAGCCCAAGGTCCAGTTGCAAAGCATGTACTCTCAAATTCTGGACAGAAAGCAAATGTCACATGCACACCACATACTGCTTGGGGTGAATCACCTAAATATCAAGACAGGGTCAGGCCTGGTCCCTCTGACCATGCATTCATCACATCTCCCTCACTGACACCAGTTTGCTGCCAGCCTCCTTAGTCTGAGCCTCTCCCTGCCTGCTGGAAGCTCACACTGCGGTGGTAACACACCAACCCCCCCACAGCCCCAGCAGATAAATCTTCCTCATGGGAGCCACCCCATCCCTTACACACTTTGATAAGCAGAAAAGATGTTAGCAAGGTGAACGGTGGACACCTCATATCACACAACACTGAACATTCAACTTAGGGCTCACCAATAAACGGGGCAGGTCACATGTCCCCAAGCTGCTGATCCATGTTCCCAAAACACAGCCAGTCCCTGGCTCTACACCTTCTGTTGATGCACCAGGAGGGGGGGAAGAGGTGCTGGTAACCCCGTACCATCCCACCAGTTCCCTCAAAACCCAGGCGTGGCTGTACCAAGCTGCTCTGTCGCTCCTGCCTCGTGCAAAAAGCGCCGTGCCAGTGCAGAGCTCCCAGCGTCTGCCCTCGGCAAAGGCACGTGGATGTTCCCTTTCAGAGTATCCTGCAGAAGCAAACTCACACTCCATGCCTCCCAGGCACATGCTCACTGTTTTCCTACCTTTTTGCTTCTGACAAGAGATGACTAAAGCTTCTCGGCTGAAATAAAAAAGACTCCAGCCTAAATAATAACTCTTAGCTCACGCCCAGTGATGCTCATTGCTTGCTGAATTTAAAACCTCAATTGAAAATGAAGTTTCACCTAGCAAAGCACTACCTGCATATAGTTACTCCTCAAGCTCCACTACGCACTGGTTGAAAGTCAGCTGCCATTTCAGTCTGATCCCTGCAAATCTCCGGGAGGGTAAAAAAAAAAAATAAAAAGCTGTGTCAGAGATCATCAAGTCAAAGATTAAAGTCATCAGGAATAACTCTGTCTGATGTGAAACTGCACTATCTGTTTCCTCTGTATTTTTAACATGAAAGTATATAGAGAAAAAAAAAGTAAGAGTTATAAAATAGCAATATTACAAATTCATACAGAAGGGAGAAAAAAAGAGAAGTAGGTCTCGCTTGTGAAACTATTATGGATAAGGAGAAAATGTCTGTGGATATAATATACTTCCATACCACTTCTATAAGAAAAGGTTCTCAACGGCTTTTGGCATATAAAAGTCACTATGAGGACTGCAATAAAACCGAGGATACTGTAAAAGAGCTATCTCACATGCATCCCTAGAATTTATGTTCAAATGCTATTGTACTAAATTCTGTATTCTGTGGCTTTTGGAAAAATGATTTTATTTTATTAAATGAGCTATACAATATATTGCTTCTCTAAAGAAAAAGTAACAGTAGAAACATAAAGTAGTTCTTTTAACACTAAAAAAAACAAAGGTTTGAACTTAAAAAATGCTTTCAGTAAGTGAAACACTTCTAGTGCGACTGGGGCTGTATACACACATGTACAGCCCACTTCATCGTGCCCAGCTGTCCTCATACCTCACGTTAACTTACACAGCCTGTGACAGTTACAGTCATTTAAGAGTCAAAATCCTTGATGCTGTGTTTCTAGGAGATATCCAAAGGTCTAATGAGGTCTCAAAGAACACAAAGGCATTAATTTTTTTTTTTTTTTTTACGTGCAAAAATACTGCTCCCGAACAGGCATTCCTCAAGTACATATAAATGCATCTTTTGCAGCAAGTGGAACACGCAGACGTGCTGCGCACCGCGGAGGTAACACACACAGAGCTGCACGCTCACGTACAGGATCAGCACGGGGCAACAACGTGCGGGGCATCACCGCACACCGCTCCGCTGTGCGAGCCCAGGCATCACAGCCTGACACGCCCCCAACTTCCCCAAAAGAGTTGCAGACACTCTGCGCAACTAAACCAAATTATACTCCGGCACAATCATTTCATGCCACAGCTTGCTGATCGCTTTACGGCAGGATAAGCCACCGTGGCCACCAAAGCAGCTGTCCTCGGCTCACCACCCCCCACCTCCCCACCCCCCTCCTTTTTTTTCTTTTTTCCTTTTTTTTGTATTTTTTGTTGATTTGTTCTCACTGGGGATTGAGCTGCCCTACTGCAAATATGCCTGTGAACAAAAGGGAGGGAGGGAGATGTGAACGGGTGCCTGGGGTAGGCAGGAGGGATCCTTTCCATGTCCATGGCAGCTCAAACTGTTTGTCAAACAACAGCCGGAGTTGAGGCAACCAAGATGGTGTGTAAAGAGCAGAAAGTACCTTCGAGAAACATACTGAACACTATCAAAATACCCAAGTCTTAGACACATGAAGTATTTAAATGCTTTCACACCCATAACAAATTTTGTTTACTGCCCAGCATTTAAACAGCTTTTTCTTTACTATTGTAAGATTGTTCCCAAACAGTGTGAATTTGATGTTGCAATGAATAGTAGCACTTCAACTCCTATTTACAATCCATTCAGCAATATAATTCCACAAATAGCATGCAGGATTTCCACACTTTATGAAATAAAACCTGTTCTTGGCTCAAAAGAAGTTGTGTAAATTAGCTGACAAAAATCACTTTCTTTTGTTTTTCCTCTCTGATACAGCAAATCAAAGGAAAAAGAGAACCACTAACCAAGTAATATGAAAAACTTTATTAAAACCATTAGAACCACCAGGCATTGGTAACAACCCTCTCGTAATTATATGCAAAATGCTCAGTATCCAAGGAAACAGCGTAGTAATGAAGTTGGAGACTACTGTATAAATACACCTTCTAAATCACCACCAAGAATGTCTGTTCCAAAGGGACTGGCCAGTTTATTAGTGTGTGACACCCTGATCAGTTAGACATGGTACAGCTTAAAAACAAAAAGCTAACAAGCTACTTTTGCATAAAGGACCCTTTTGTCTGCTGTGTATGAGCAGCCCTGTCTTAGCATCTAGTTACAGAGTTCCTCTGCAGAGTTGCAGATTTCTCTAAGCCTGTATTCACCTTCATTGAGTTCTTCAGAAATCTGTACAGATGGGCACTAATTAAACTACGTAACCAGCAACAAATGAAGCGGAGATGCTGTCCTTTGCTCCAACTTCTCAGCAAACTGAAATGCACAATAGGAGAAATTCTGAAACTCTGGTCTTCTCCAGAGCCCGTTGGTCTGAAATCCATTTCATTAGCAGCAAGCACTATCAACAAACTGATTTATGCCCCCATTATTAAAATTAATTAAAAAATGAATACTTATGCTCCAATACCAACAGCTCATTCTCAGGGATGTTTCCTAGGAAGACAGGCAGGTCTACAGTAAGGAAGCCAATGCAAAATTAACTCCTGCTTTTTGGTTTTAGCACTTATATCATCGTGCCAAATCCGTAGTGTTTAGGCTCAATTTCAGCAAGCATTCATTTAAGTTCCTGATTCCTGTGGCAGTTTATTCCACAACAACCACCGAATATAAAGCAGTTCCAGCCAGGTTCAACATTGCCATCACTTTGTGGATGAACTTTGGTATTCGTCCCTTCTAGTATGTGTGACAGCTTTATAGGAGCACATACCTCAACGTCCCTGCTTCTTCCATCGGATGCCCCTGTAATCTTTCTCTGTGACCTTTACATTCCCTTTGGCTCATTCTTTTCCATGACTGTAACACCCTTTATATAAGTAGATAGCCTAAGCTACACACAGTATTTCCAGTGTGGCCTCAGGCAGAGATAGCTAAGTGCTAGAATAACCTGACTGCCAGCTCCTGCTCAGTGGCACATACAGTCTTACAACTCTGTCCATTTTTTATAATGCTCTTGGGCACTGTGCTGATTTGGTAAAAAAGGCTCCATTGTCCTCATGCTGCCTCCTCTTTTGTGCCTTGTCTCTTTGGTTTTCACAAACTTTACTCCTGCCCTGCTGTAACCCTCACTGCCTCTGAATGCAGATCCAAAGGTGACTTGTCTGCTTTTCGCTTTCCAAGCACACTGCTTTGGGGGGTCCCGCATCATTGAAATAACATTCACATCTTCAGTAAATTCTGCTGCTTTTCTTACACCTTTCTTCTTCCAGATCAGCGTGGGGCTGATCCTCATTTCTCACCACCACGAACAGCTTCATCTCACAAAACACCTCACTGCTTTCTCTGGTGGTTTCTCCTCTCAAGTTCTGAAACTCACTTTTATACACCACAATAACTGATCTTGCCCAATTAACCTTTTTAGCTGGCTCCTATACCTAAAACATTTTCTTAAAAGGCTACAGAAATTAGGGCCATAACTTTCTCTTACTAGTCCTTTTCTCTCTCTCTTTGTCAATATATCCCAGCTGTACAGCATGCCCTAATGGCAATGTGTGGATTGTATCAGTATATCTGCAAATCTGACCTATAGTATCATTATTATCCGATGCTTCCCTAGATCTCTCTTCAGACTGCTGTCTTTAAAGCCTCTCTATAATTTCATAAATGAATTACCAGACTGGCTAAAAACTTTCTTTTCTAAAGGCATTGTCTTGTACTCTTGTGCCTGAAGCATTTGTGCACTCGAAGCAGTTAAGTGAACTTTCTCACTCCTACTCCATTTTGTTGTACTGCTAGCTCATCCACTTCACCAGCACTGTTGGTTTTTTTTTTTTTTTTTTTTGCTTGCAACCAACAGTGACCACAGCAATAATCTTGAGAGTATCAATCCTCTCTCAAAAGCCACATCACAGATGGAATTACTGGAAACGCTACACCAAAAAAAAGTCAAAACCCAGCAATGGTCAAAACCTGTCAGCACTGTGAGAGCGCTCGCACTTTAGTCAGGCACTTTCTGCTTAATGCAAAATGCTAAATTAAAAAAGGGTAGATTTAGATCAGATATTAGGAAGAAATTATTTATTGTGAGGGTGGCAAAACACTAGTGCAGGTTGCTGAGAGAAGTTGTGGGTGCCCCATCCCTGACAGTGCTCAAGGCCAGGCTGGATGGGGCTTTGAGCAACCTGGTCTAGTGGAAGGTGTCCCTGTCCATGGCAGGGGGTTGGAACCAGATGATCTTTAAGGTCACTTACAACCCAAACCATCCTATGATTCCATGATACTTAAAAGTTAAGATTCCAATCAAAGCTGCTTAATTCAGAAAACACAAATCTGGAAGGATAAGAGGACATTTCAACTACCTTCCAAGATGCTGCTGCTTATGCAGACTCACCAAAAACATACCAGCAAGGAAACGCTGAGGGGATCTGAACTGATTTGATCTCTAAAAGGCAAGTTCTGGATGTAAAACTGCAAATATTAACTGCCTCCACAAAGTGCATCTCCAAAAGGGTAAGTCACCCAGCCAAGTCACCAGCAGCCTCATTTCCAGAGGTACAAGGCACCTGTCAACAGGAATGCCACTGTTCACTACCATGGGAAAGTTGAGCACTTCACCTCTCTCTGTTTTAACTTGCTTATTGTGGTTCATGCTTATTTGCCTGCCGTGAATGTCGTGAGGTTTAATTAGTTTTGGTCTGTAAAACACACTGAGATCCCACGGAAAAGCTGTATCTGTATTCACAGTAGGATCCCTGCAAGATAATTTTCTTGGCATCCCCAGAGTAATGAGCATGAGCAGCCAGAGAACAACTCCAAAGATGAGGTGCTGTAAGCACTAAGCTGTCTGCAATCCCGATCTGTATCTGGAGGATCAAAAGTTTCAGGAGCAGAACATGCTGAAACTGATGTGGGAGTTAACAGAAGTTTTAAAGAAGAGTGCTGGCAAAAGCATTCTCATCAGCATCTTCCAGCAAAAATAAAGAAAGTAAAAAAAAAAAGTCCACCTTAAAATGAAAATCAACAACACTAACATAAGCACCATATGGATTTGTTAAATATCCCAAACAGCTTAAAGTTGCCCAGACTTCTGTATTCATTAATTGCTCAGGACACAGATTTATTTATTTGTGGCTCAGAAAAGAATTCCCAGCTCGGAGGCTTTCCAAAGAACAACCCTCCCCAGTTCTGCATGGCCACCTCAGCCAACTCGCCCTGCCGTTTCTTATTCTGATGCTAATGCAGTTCAAACAACCCAACCCTGCATATTTTATCTATGCAATAAGCCTATCTTTAGGTCACTTAGTTGTGTCAGTTTAAATCACAACATTCCCATAGAGACAAATCTGATCATTTTATTTACTTCTGGGGACAGAGGAGGGAGAAGAAAAAAGTTCCTTATAAAAACGCTTTTTTTGTTTGCGGTGCCTAATTGAAGGCCCACTGAAATCTGCATGAATTTAAACAGCAGTTGAACCATAAGAAACAACACATTTTAATTACTACTTACACAGCTACCTTCAAGACACGATACCGTGAAAATACCTGACCGTGCACAGGCATATCATATTATATAATTGTATATATTCTTAGGTCTTATCCAAAGTCTGCTGTAATAAAGGCTGAGATCCCATTGATCTCTGTGGGCTTCACATCTCTCTCTTGTGTAAAATAAGCCTGGATTCTGCCACTCCAGCTTTCACAAGCATCCGCACGGGGATATTCACAGGGTTTCTCACAAGAGGGAAAAGTCATGAAGTTGAAGCCATCCATGAAAGGTACTGGATTTATTCCAGATGTGGAACTGTTTTTAATTAATTTGGAAGCATTTGAAGTATTCGCTCATTAAATATGCTTTGCATTTCACACATGCACGTAAGCGAATAAGAAAACCCACAACTGAAGCCAAAATCATAATGTCTTATTAAAAAGACTCTGACACCACTTTTAGCAAAATTAGGCTCATGTGAAGACAAGAGAGTTACAACACTGCCGTAACACACCATGCCAATATCCAAAGCACACGGTTCCTGCGCTGCCCATCCCCAGGAAATCTCACCTTGACCTCAAGGACTCCCTGGCTGGGAGTTCTCCCACCTTCACGCAGCCCTGCGCCTCTCTGCACAGGATACTTCCCAGTGTCCTCATCCCCATTACCCAGGGCAATACTTTAAGTTCAAGATATCTGCCCTCTAGAGAAGGATGAAACAACTGATGGTAAATCTACGTGCCAAACCATCATTACCGGCAAAAATTTTGCATATGATTATACAGAAGAAGATTCAAGCAGCCAAGAAGGGAGGAAAGACACTTCCTTCAACTTTTGAGGTCGCGAGCCAATGCCTACCAGCCACCTGTCACCAGTCAACTCCAATTAAAGCCATCTATCAGCATACCGCAGTCACCTACAGATGTGAGAAGCAAACAAAACCTTAAGGCCTCCTGCTTTTGTGGAGTTCACAGCAAAAAGCCCCACCGCAGAGACACAAGAGTGAATTCACACGCCTGCACCAAGGCTGTGCCTACTCCTGTCTGAGCCAGGCGTGGGGGAGGTTGCGCACAGCAACAGTCAGGCAGGTCCACAGGCAGAAAACACAGACCCTCCAGGGCAGAGAAAGTGAAGACAGGTTATGCTGTATCTAAACTTGTAACGGGATGCCATTCACCCCAGAAGCGTGGCGTTCCTTGAGGATGAGTACCCGTACCAGCCCATGCTGCGCCCCACACGACCGCCGCTGGATGCTCCCCGCATCCAGAGGATGCGGGTTCGGTCGGCCGTTCCCAGGGCACACGGCACACGCTGATGCAGACACCACCGCACCTGGTGCTCTGAGGTACCAGGCACTAACGTACCGCGGCTCTTGCCTGCCCTCTAGCGGCGGAGGCGCCCCAGCCGCCCGCAGCCTGCTGCTGCGCTGCCAGCGGCGCCGGGGCTGAGCGCGTCCCCTGGCACAGCCACCGCCAGCCGAGCTGCTGCCTCGCCCGGGCGCGCTGCCACGGCCCGGCAGGGATGTGCTGCACAGGGAAAACGCACAGAAATGTGCACATCTGGGCGAAAGCTGAGCCCTTCTGCTTCCACGGGAGAGGAGACTCCCGGTTTTGACGAGGTGAGCAAAATCGCCATTGAGTATGAAGACCCACAGCTAAGTTCAGGACACAGTTATTTTTTTTTATGATTTCCCAGAGATCCGAAAGATCAACTATTTGGTGACTACGAAACACTCAAACTATTCCTGCCCAAAGCCTAACTTTTATATCGGACAATGGTTTTGTCACCAAGGGTCAAAATTAATTCTAGTCATCACCAGACAAGTCAGTCTCTCAATGATCTCTAATCAATTTTATCAAGCACTACCACACTGTGTGTGATGCTCTCCTGTTCAAAACCAGCATACAAACATTAAAAAAAAATCCAAAACTGCACATTTCTTCACAAGTCTTCCCCCACCCCCAAAAAAAAAAAACAAACCAAGCAGGAACATTCAAGTTTCTTTCCTTTGGTTGCCAGTGCTAAAATATGCTAACAGCATTAAGGCAAGGGACGACTTGCAGAGCTCGCAATCTGTATTCAGCATAATTAGCAGATGCCAATTTAACTTATTACTGCTTCTTCCTTTCTATATTATAAAAAGGATGTCAATGAAAACCTGTTATCTAAATGACTGTTTTCTCAGTGCTGATATAAAGCAACAATCATGAGAAAATAGTCACAGAGCATGTGTTAGGAAATATCTGATTTTGAAATGACATTACAAACAGCTACAGTAAAGAAAGAAATTCATGCCTGCAGACAGGACTTTTCCTCCACACTCTGCATTTTCAGACTCTTTTTAAACTAATTACATATTTGGTGGCATTCCTAGTTATTCAAATAAGCAATGCAACATCCAAGGTAAAGCGATATTATTAAATGAGGTTGCTCAACTGTCTCAGCCACTGATCATTTCAAAGCATGAGAAATGAACACCCTTGAGATGTGTTTTCTATGCAGAGAACTAGCTGCTAAGAAGTCACAACACAAATATACCTGCGAAAGAAACCAAAGCATGCCCTAAAAATCAGTCTCTTCCAAAATGCCAAATAACGGTCCGTGTCACAGCTAAGGGGACAGTTACAGAGTGCACTTCTCCTGCCTGCAAAGCTGGAACACATTTTATAAAACAAAGCCCTCTTGAACTAAGAGGCTGTTGAGAGATGCATCTACCACACGCACACAAAAGCAGTGCACACCAAGGTTGTGGATTAAACAGGTCTCTAACATATAAATGATATAACGATCCAGTCCAGGCATCATTTGCTGCTACTTCTGCTTGGTGAAGATGCCCTCCCACTAACAATTCTGCGTATTACAATGCACTGCAAAAAAACATTTTAATAAACTATCTTCCTGACTCTCAGGGCTAAGTTGAAAGCCTTGTAAGGCTATGCTTCTCCACAGCTTTAATCGATTTCAGCTATAACTTCATTTGTTATGCCTAACAGACAGTGTAAACTTCACCCTTCCCAAGAATTAAGAAAAAAATAACATTGCATACTCTCCCATAAGCAGCGTATGTAAAGCACAAAACAGAACCACTGCACACATACCCGCAATTAAATTGGTCTCTGTGGAAACTAATAACTTTCCACAGTATGCACTGTAATCCAAGTAATAATTTTAAACAGGCATAAGCTGCAGTGTGCTGAACTAAGGCATTCTTACCTTGCAAAGTGCTTGAAGACGTTTAGTTACAGTAAAAGAGGAAAACGTGCATGTTGCCAAGTATTTCCCATGTAAAGGGGATATGCTTTACCCCACACATGCGCACGCACACACAAACTGGGTGCGTGTGCTTCCTAGGTAGAGAAAGAGGACCAGAAAAGATAAGCAGCTGCGATAACGCCCCAGCTTTATGTCTCAATCAATAGAAAGTAAGGCTGGAGGAACCATATGAGATAAAAGGGAAATAATTCCGAGAAACAAGATTTTTTTTCTCTTCTGGATGCCAAGAGCTTTGCTTGGGTGACCTACAATACCTTAACACAAAATCTTCATAACCCACCTCCCTCCTGAGCCAGTTAGTTGCACATGTCAAATGACACTGCACAAACAATGCCCAAAGATTTTCACAAAAAATATTAAAGAATCCCTTACCTTTTAGTCAGAATAAGTGACAGATAACAGGCATGAGAAACTCAGTTGGCACAGTTGTTGTACATATTTCTCTGCGGACTTCTCGTTAGTGGTCCCAAAAGCACTGAACATAAAAAAACTCCAGTCTGCCTGCTTCATTCTTCAGCAACAGAGATACATGCTGTCACGGTAACGCAAAAAAGCAAAAAGAACTACAGATCTTAGTTTTTAAAGCCTTTGTGCTTATAGAGAAATAAAAGAGGGAGTGGGGGAAAGAAGGAACAGAGCAAACACTTTTTGAAAGAGAAATCTGGTCTTGGCTGTAGAAGTAACCACAGCACAGAATCATTCAGTTTGAATTTCCCTGTTTGCAAGCTCCTTGGGAAAAACACAAAAAAAATCAGTCTTTAGGGAAAAAAAAATCAAATGCATGGATGGGGGGAAGGGAGAGGAGGAGGGTACTGCTCCTATGTGACATACATATGGAATGAGCATTAGAACAATGCTGACAGGACAGCTAAGCAACTGCACTCTGGGGCAGCAGTTTTCAAAGCAGAGCTTTTGCAGCTTTGCAGGAAGAAAACAATAAAAAAAAAAAAAGCCCTCTGCAAAGGGGGAAAGAAAAAAAAAAAGAAAAAGGAAAGAAAAATAATAGAAAAGAAAGGAGCTGTTAATTCAAGAAGAACTACCAGACTAAAAAAAGAAATTAGTTGCCTAATTTCTGAAAGGGGGGGGCGGGTGGGAAACGCCGCGACTGCTTTCCAGCAATGCAAGCAGAAGCCTTGATGTCTAGTGCACTTACATTTTATGCGGCGCACAGTGGGTCCCCTCCTCCCTGCCTGCCTGCCTCCCTCCTTCCTTCCCTCCCTCCCTCCCTCCCTCCCTCCGCCCTCCCTGCCTAGGAAGCTCTCCCTCTCAGGGGACAAGAATTCCAGTGGACCCAATTAACACTGTACTTTGCTGGCTCCTTGGTATGATCGATATTAAATAAGCTGAGTTTTAGCAGCATTGAAAAATAAAGCAGCCATGTAATGCGTGGCTGATGGAGACTGCATTTATTTCCCACTACTTCCCTACTCCCCCAGTCTCGAAACGATCCAACGCAGCAGAAAAAAAAATATTTAAAAAGCATGTGCCAGCACCAGCGATACAAGCTGCATCAGGTATTTGTTAGAAACTTGATGGAAGCCGAACATCGGCTGCTCATTTTACTAGCTTCGGCAGTACTTTATTAAAGTGGATTTACAAATCAATGGAAGGAATCCAAAGGTTCACAAACAGGCTCTTTCATCAGGTCCGCTGCCTGACCGTACAGGAAGTTTGCTGAAGGGGTCTGGGAGCTGTTTCACCAGCACACTTGTTTTCAATGGACTCCCCAACAACATGACTTGTTTGGTTTGGTGAAAGAAACGCAGTGAGAGGTTCATTGCTTTAAGGGAATGCAGCCTAGTGTGTTTACCGCTTCATTCCTGCAGCACGTGCGACAAGGCATCCTACAAATTGCAAATTATTTTCATTTGAAGGGGGAAGTGGTTGGGAGGCAGTAACCTTCTTTGGTCCTGTTTTCCCTGATCTATCAATCACAGACTGCCATGTAAAAACAATCTACTACAGGCTCTCTCTATAGAGGAAAAGCAATTACTAGCATTAACTCTTGCCGTTGCAAATTAATACAATACAGTCCACAACCGATGGAGTCTGCCTGCAAGCCATTAATCTAAGAATAAATGGGTGGTTTGCTTAAATCAAACTGGTCTGAAATTCTCAGGTTAAGAGCTCCCCTTCCCCTTTCCATATTTCTATTTGTGTTTGTGAAACCCAGTGGAAAGACAAGAAAGCCATATTTATTTGCTGGGGCCAGTACAATTCCAAGCTAACAACATCCATCAGTGAACCTGCCTACAAATACAGGATTTCACCACCAGTAGCTGCTTTTCCTTTTTTGTTTCTGGGGTGGCCATAATCTTCAAACCAAACCCAATAAATAGCACTGAGCAATATCCTTGATTGAACAGCTGGGTTGACCAGTGACTTGAATCCATCTTGTTAAATTAATGTGAGATTGCATTTCCATACAAATAAGATCAATTAAAAATACTCGTAAAACCATGCTACCACAGGCAGTGAAGAGTTAAATTAATTAACTCAAAAAGCCTCCAATTAAATAACGTGAAGGTTTCATTTCCTCCCTCCCTAAGTAAGGGAGGAAAAAACCCAACAGCAGGACAAAATACCGTTAGTTAGTGGCTACTACTAGTAACTCCAAATGCCACACTGTTTGCCATGAATTCTTTATGATGCCTAGTAACATCCTTCAGAGTTAGATAAATGTAGAGTATGTGGAAATCCCGAGCAATGGTCAACCATCCCAACAGATATTCCAAACCAACAGTTTATTTACATGGAAAGACCCACAAGAGTGCAGGTATATTGCCTATGCACATGAAGTCCATGTTTCTTGAGCTACAATAACTTCAGGCTCCTGTACTCGTGCACTTTACATGTACTGATTTCACAAATATAATCTAGCTGACATGTTTTTTTGGTGCAAGAAGGCTCACGGAAGAAGCATCCCTGAGTAACACGACACTAAGCAGGGCAATGCTGGACTGCAATTTGAATGAGAGGAAAACACAAAAACATTCATAGGAAATCACAGAAAATGATGCAGATCTTCATGCTTTATAATCATTATTGACCCAGCACTGTAGCATGGCAAACATACTGGATTTGAAACGAGGTACAGAGATCGGTGAAAATACCAACCTGATGGTCCACAGTCTGCAAAATTACAACCCCTTCCAGTCCCCTACTATAAATTAGGGGGCAATATCAATTGGTTAAAGTGTCTCTGAAAGTGGCCTCAACCTCGTACAGAGCGCTTCTCTTTGCAAGGGGACTTGGCAAATAAATGCTTTGGGACCCCACCTGAGTGAAAGAACACATGCGTTCCATCTGCTACAGGAAATGCACCCACCTTCCACGACAGTATGAGACATGAAGCCAAGGTTCAGCTAGGATAGCTGAGGAAAGTCTTGCAAAAAAGGGGAACACCCTCAAAGGGCACCACCCTCAAAGGGCACCCAGCAATGGTGCTGCAGCTAGAGTCCCTGCAGCTAGAGTCATGAACTGTTGATGACTTCAAGCCTCATCTGACAAAAGGCAGGGGAAACTCACCCTAGCAATCAAATTATTTACACAGAAAAACATTGTAATAAGGATATAATCCACTGAATATATCCAGGCTGAAGAGGTCCAGGGGGTAGCTGCATTTTGGGAAAGGTTGAGGTTTACAGCTGCAGAGGGGATCGTAAGTGCTCTTGGAACCCATAAATGATCCATCAGTCGATCTGTCATCTCAACACTCCGAGGCACTAGGAAAGTCTTTATTATCCCCATTTTAGAGATGATGATTTGAACACTGAAAGCCTAAACTGCCTCCCCAAGGAGATGCAAGAAGTGCTGGAGAATAGCACGGAACTGATTCCAGGCTTTTCAAGTCCCTTAACTGCGAAGACTGTTCTTGTTTCAAACACAAGCAACTGAATTTGACATATTTTGAAAGTCGAGCTATTCGTTCCTTAAAAAAAAATAATCATCATCATTGTAGTCTACTCTTAAGTATGAATCAAAGCACAGTTCACAGTATGTAAGGAGCTCCTGTACTTCTTAAGACAGCCGCATGTGTATACACTGGCAAGTTTTATTCCAAATAAAAATTCATAATTCACATTATTTTACTAGAAAATAACTTAAATATCATTCCACAATTAGAATTACAGTCCCAGTTTTGTAGGACATTCCAAGCCAGTGAGGAATTGCATGAAAGGACACTTCATACATGTGGGGAAAAAAACAGAAAATATTTCTCTAAATAAGCAAGTATGCCAGTACCAGACCAGGTTATCGGTTAACATCCTGGTAAAGGAAAAATTTTTGAGTGCCACAGGGAAGGTCCTGGTCCCTAGCTGCCAACAGAACAACCCTTACTGTTGCTGAAGGCATGGAAAGAGGGAAGTGTTGCTGCCCTGACTTGGGCAAAAGGCTCCTACAAAGGGTCTCCCATACACAAGACACCCTGGTGAGCTGCCTGTGCTGTCTAGAGGTCCTGCTCTCCCATGGCAGCCCTTGCACACCCTGCCTGATGCAAACGGTCCTCAGGGATCAGCATCACCCAACACACAGGCCCACCAGTGCTGCCACCATCAGAGCTGGTGCCCTGATGATACCAAAAACACAATCCACAGAACAGCACATTTTTAGCTTAATATAATTTGGAGGAAGAACATATGCTCGTGTTGTTCTCAGAATTCACTTTATGCACATGAAAGCCAACTCTACAGAAGCTGTAAAGATACCTAACAGAAGCCCAAGCTAGAAAGATGTATCAAAGAAAAAGAGCTGCTACCAGAAGAGAAATAAGTCAGTATTTACTCCTCGAGGACAGCAACTAATGACTGCTAATGGGGCAGCGCTGTATGACCCAGAGAAATAAGCTATGAAGATTTTTCTCTTTTCTCCTTCAAAAACTACATTGGGACGTGTCAGCACTTACAACGCTCTTAGGAGAACTATAATCTGTCTGGGTGCTCCCCAAGAACCTATGACTGAAATTGCAAATATGGGAGATTAGCTATGTAAAGATACATGGTGTAACACAATTTGTAACAGTTAATCCACTTTATTACAGGCATCATCAACTCTGTTCATTATCTAAACCTTCCAATTCAACTGTTCTCAAAGACTACAGCCTTTGGCACTATTTAAAGTTGCTTACATTTTCTTTCTAATTTACTCATTTTGATTATTAAAAGGCAAATAAATTTGTAGGGTTTTCTTTCTTCCTTCATACTCAGCTTCGTATAGTACAGTAAGTACTAGAAATTACATAAGAAAAACATTTAACTAAATAAGCCCTGGCTTCAGAACATCGATACTTAAAAAGCAGAAACAAGGGCACACACATGGTGATGTGGTCTTTGTTCAAGAATGTGAAAAAACGTCTGTGGATATTTTAAATATTTAGCAAATGAAGGGAATAGATATCAGGTTGCAGAGCTCCTGATTACACACACTTTCAAGACATGATGATTCATGTTAATCTCCATCAGTAGGGTTGGAGGTTTGCTTTGTTCTTTTTAATTTCTAATTACATTTTAGTAGCAGAATAAACACAAAGAACACATAAAGCCAGAAACAAAAAATAAAGGAAAACCAACCTTTTAAGGCACTCAACATCAGAGAAGGCTAGTTAGCCAATTACAATTTACAACTGCACAATAAACCACGGTGAGGTTCAGCTGACTAATGCTCTGCACCATTATGTAGTGAGTACCAAAGATAAAAGGCCAATTCCCTATTTGAAAATTGGGTTTCAGTAACGTGCAGCCACCAGTCTGCGGGGCCAGGTGATCACCTCCATGGCAGCATCCATCACGGAGGCCCAACAAACCCGAATGGAGCTGTGGCACCCACTGCATCCACTTCCATGCCCAAGCTCTTCAGGAGGTGTCCGCACCCCCCGCTGGGCACAAAGTGCTCGCTGCACTCTACGCAAAGCAGCCATGCTCCCAAGGCAGTCCTGAGCCAGGTGAACTGGGGTTTGGGAAATCTCGTTTACACCTTCATGCTGCCAACAAACCCTCCAAAGGTGAGATCAGCAGAAGGGAGTTTTGTAGCATGAAACCAGATCCTGGCAGGATTTTGCACGTGCACAACAAAGTGCACGGGCCAGCTGGCACGTGAGATCCCTCCAGCCACCAGCACCCACATATTGTTCCTGAAGCTCTCCTCAAGTCCTGACATCTTCTTAGGGTGCCTGATTTTCACCACTAACTACAAAGGCACTTTATCTCAACTGACCAAATAATCTTGCTGGATCTAATTTTCACATCTTTGAACTCCTTAGTCAGTGGGTACAAACCAGACCCTCCTGAAAAAGGTACTGTGAAATAAAACAGAGCACAAATTTAAAAAGCAGTAGCTATTTCTCACCATTCCCACCAGAGATGCTCTTGCTCTGTACTAGCAAGGTGTTGATGCTGTACCCAAAATCTGACTGCAGCACAGATAAGCAAACCTAAACTAATTTTAAACTAGACTGAACAACATTGCTGTTCATACCAGCGAAGTTACAAATATCAGCACAGACCACATTAATCTAATCAGGATCCAGGAGGCTGATCACTGACCGTACCATGATAAAGCATCTGTTACCATGGCTTCATGGCAGCCACCAACCACCCAGGCAAGCTTGGTTAAAGCTCACTGGGACACTTCACGCTTCTGACTGTAGCATTCGAAATACCTGTAATTTACCAGGGAGGAAGGAGCTCCTTCCAGAATGAACTGGGGGAAGGGGGCGGGGGCGGGGGGAAGAAAAAAGGAAAAAAAGGTGCAAGAAATTCCTATCACTTGACTTTAAGTGCTTGGTTGTGGCTTCCAAGGCAGCTGCAGGTAGTGCAGGATGGCTCCCCGGGCATCTGGCTGGCCCCATTCAGTGCATGGTCAGCCTGGGACAACATTGCTGCCAGCTTGACGCAGCCCATCCTATAATGTGTTTGTCCCACCCTTACCTTTGATCCTGCTCACACTGAACACTAATGCAGGACAGCTCTTCTGAAACAGTTTTTCTATACAACACCTCCAATCACTTCTCCCAGTGCAGACTGAGTTCCCGTGCTTCAGTTCCTCCTCTGCAGCAAGGAAACCTTCCCCCACTGCTCTGGCTTGGCAAGCTTAGGGATGAAGCTGGCTCAAAGGAAGAGAGAAACTTGTATCATAATACACCACCAAAAGAACCCCCATGCTGGTCAGGGCATACCAGCAACTGTCTACTGCAAAACCAACAATATGGGCTCAGAGAGCAAGAAGGGTAAATAAGTATGAATAAAAGCATTACAAGTACCTAAGTAAATTGCCATGTAGTAGCCTGTGATTCCACAGGGAAAAACACAGCTTATATGATGATCTGGCTCCACAGCTAATTTTGGTTACTGATATGTCACGTTTTTCTATAGGCTATTGGCATACAACATGGAATATATTTTAAGTGTCACTTTGCTTGAATAAATACCTCCAACATATGCTAATAACAGTTTAAATGTAAAACCCTGCCACATCACAGCTGTTCACATCTATTACTTTTGAAGACAGAAAGTAACTGCTAAGCATCGTTCTTCAGAAATGGAGAGAGAATGTGGGAAAAGAGATGGATGGATCTGGCAAGAGATCACAAATGCCTAGGATTTCTGTCTCCCGCTCACTGCAAGCCTGCATACTTTACTCCTTCTCCAGTTTTATTTTAGCAGCAACTTTTCTGAGCATCTTTTGCAGTCCAGCCCAACCCAGCACAAAGTGTGTTGGGACATCCCACCACTACAGCCCTGTCACTGTGGTCAAGCGGTCCAAATCCTCATCATGTATTTTCAGAATATACATTGCATCAAAGCAGCCAAAAGCGCTCCCTGTTATATGTGGACAACTCCTCCAACAGTCTTCCTCTGGTAAGATATAACTTGCAGGGGGTCTTCAGGCACACCAGAAGGGGATCACTACTGAGCTCATCTTCCCATTTCAGGGGTACCCCTGAAGGTCAAGCTGTAGCTCAAATATCTTAGTCCCAGATTAAATAGGCAAAATGACAGTTCTCTTCTCTGAAGCCTTGTTTTCCACTGGTTTGGTAATGCTTTGCTCACCAAAGCTCTTCCCCTCTCCCTCCCCCCCAAATATTTCATATTCTATGATTTGCCTATACAGGCCTCAGTTATCCCTTAGAGAGGAAGGAAGAAAAAATAAACTACTCTGAAATACCATATATTTCTAACAGCTTTCCAGCATGGCCCGACTGATCGGCCCACTATTATGAGAGGGTGGATTAGTGTAATTGCCTTACAGTTTTGACAGTTTCTGTCATCTTCAGAACAGATGTTCTATCAGTTCTGCCCTATTTGTTAAATGCTATCAAGTGACAATTCCATTCAGTTTTGGGGAGGACTCCTGAAGTGAACTGCATGGGTCTTTAAAGAGATCTGTGCTTAGCACTACTCCTTCAAAGGCTGCAAGGCTGGTTGCCATGGCTGATGGAAGTTAAACCTGGTAGGGTTGATGTCTTTATCAAAGCCAAGCACTGGCTGTGGGAACAAGCCCTGAAGGCTGTGGATGTTCCACAAAAGCAACTTCAGGGTAAAGGTCCTGGCAAAGGGAGCTGGAAGGGAGCAGGTGAAAAAATGTAGCACCCTGCTAGAAAAAGGCAACTGGCGTGGTCTGATCTTGGTGGACTGGTAGGAGTGAGGAACTTCCCAATAAGAGGTGAAAATAATAAAGAATCAGGTATCCCCTTCCAAATTAATTTGAAGGGAGATAGGATTCTAAGTTTGGCATAGAAATAGCTAGGTATCAGCTCCCCAGTAATTCTGGGACTAAACAGCATTTGTGAACATGGGCTTCAAATCCCACAGGCAGGGAGGATAGTAACTCAGCAGGTACAATTTACTTCTCAAGGCAACCCTCAGCCAACAACCTGGAGGACCTCCATACTGTTGGTTTACTACCTCCAGCAAAGACGTAAAATTGAAGCCCAGGAGAATCTCTTATCCTTAGACAATCCCATGTTATGGTTATAAGAAGAGATGAAGATTTATAGCTTCATCCATTTGCCTAGCACATCTTCAATTCCCTAAACCAACACAAGGAAGAGGGGAAAAGAACAGGGGTGGCTAAATTTATGTTGCCCTTGTTACATCTTGTGAAAGACGGTTACTGTTGTCCTAAACCATTCTGAACCCATCCTTCCTCGAGTGGAAAGGTCAAGAGCAGGGCTGGGACATCCACTTCAGGACAGCCCCAATGGACAGACCAAGGAGCAGCACCATCTCCACCATGTGTGCCATGGCTCAAGCACGCTATGGCTCAATGGCCTCTACTCCAAAACTCAGGTTGGAGTCTTCAGCTTATACACTGCTATTACAGTCCAAACCAAACCAAAAAAATGAGGGCAGAAAAAGACAAAGTAATGGTACAACACACAGCATATCTGTGAGGTTCATGTTGTAGCAAACAATGGAAACCAGACATCAGGGTTCACCATACAGAAAGTACCAACTTCAGTTTAATTGTTACTAAACTATGTGCTACATGAATAACTGGTTTTATGGATGTTCCTGGCAGAGTCAGAGGGGAACCCATCCTCTCAAGGCAGCTAAGTGCTTGACTTCTGTGTACTTTTATGTGTTTGTCAAACACTTAGACACTACAGGCACTTAGAATCCTTTAAATAAATAAAATGCATTGTGTTAGTTCAGCACAAAAGGCACTGTATCAATGCATGTTAACTACTATCAATGGAAATTATAACAGGATATGGGCATAAGTGCAGCCAAAAGAAAAGCTTAATAGAAATAGGGTAGAAGGGAGAGAGAGGAGGGAAACATAAGGCTGACAGAACCACAGTTTGAAAGAAATCAGAACAGCAGATCTGAGAATAGCCCAGATAATAAGATAGAGAGGGAGAAAAAGCACCTCCCTTTTTACTACAATTGGGCCAGCTTACATTTCATTACAGGGAATCCAGGATAGGCAATTGTGTAATCAACAGCCAGACAGCTTTACTCATTTATAATTAATTCAGAGTACTTTGAAAGTGAGCTTACAAAACAGCCAAGTGCTTCCCTTGAAGGAAACCTCTTATAATGCTTCTACAGGGCACCACAAGCAAAGGAGAAGTTGTTCAGCTGAAGACAAAAGGTTTTCTCCTGACATAAATGAATAAAGTGTTACCACAGGCAGTGAAGCAGAGAACATGGCCCATCCTGAAGGAAGACTTTCATTCAAGCACTGTGATTTTACAGCAAGAAACACCATTCTGGACTGTTTTGCACCATTTTAAGGGTAGAGAAAAGTCTCAGTATGTTACGGTCTGAGATGCAAACTATAAACTATTCAGTCTTCTATTTATTGTACATAGACAACTGCTCCCTCAGAGGCAAGCAGGATTTTTGGCTCCAAAATCACAACCAGCGCTTCCATCTACTCACAGCGCTTGCCAGAAGAGTGGGTGTTAAACCCCAGTACTGCTGCAGTGCCCCCCATACAGCCCTCCACCTTCCCCAGCCACCGCACTGTGAACCGCACTGACAGCAGAGCCCTGCATCCTGGCACCGCTCGTTTGTTCAGATCTTCAGGTATCCTGTGCCCACACAAATAATTCAGAAAGTTAAATGCCGCCTTCCGTTTTACATAGTTACTAATTTATCTACACTTAGCTTTTCATCTGTAATTCACATTGACATTAATGGAGAGACAAATATGTGTGTAACAGAACAGAGGCAGACCAAAATAAATGAGAAAAAATGTGGTCACCAGAAACCAATTATACATTCAAAACTGCGTAGTGGAAACCACCGGAGTGTTGAAATCAAGTGAGGAGGAAAATGTACCAAAACCACACATGGACTAGGGGAAGAAGGGGGGTGCAGGGACGAAGTTGCTAGCACATACAATCAGTCTCAGCCTCATGGAAAAGAATATAAATATTTAGACATGAACAGACCTCTTAAAATACAGTTGCAGAGTCTGCTGGCACATGGACAAACATACAATAAGCCCACCAATGTGGAGACACAAATCAGGTAAATCAGACATGAAATTGGCAGGCAACATGTGCAAGATGCATTTTGTAAAGGCAAAAATGTGTTCCCCACCAAATACGAAGATGAATTTTCCACGACAATCTGAAGCTGCGCTGTAAAAGAAATAAACATTAAATATTTAAGGCTGTTCACCTAAATGCTATCACTTGAAGCACATGGTGGCTTTTTCCTCCACCAGTATTCTTCTCCCTACAACAACAAAAATGAAGGCTTTAAAGAGAAATACTTGAACAGTTGTGCTGCTTTGAAAGCTGAACATCTTCCCAGACAGCCCTGAAAGAGTTAACTGCTTCAGTGCTCAGATATTCTCCTTCCCATGTCTCACGATAAGCACTAGAAGATTTATGTGCAATGAATTTCCAATTACTGATCTGCACCAGCTGGGCTGTCAATCAGCCTGCCTATACAGTGCATGTCTTCACCTCCCCATGTTCTCCTTGCACACAGAGGCTCCTTCTCCCCCCACGAGCACACACAACAGCGTGTAATCCCCACCCTCCTATCAACTGGAGTAGGTTAAATGTTGCTTTGGACTTTCCCTTGCTCCTCCAGTCTAAGACAGACATTATTTTCTCACCATGGCATCCAGGAGAACAATTTCAGTGATGACTCTGAGACATCAAAGAGTATTTTAAAAGTAGAGTGACATTTCCTCCAAGGCTTTTCCCATTGCCAGCCACTGGCAGAGAATGCAGGGTATGAGGGATATCATGGAAGGAAGCCTTAGGATCAAGACACAAAATTCTCCTACACTGGTACACAAGGTCCAGATAAAAGGATTAAAGAGAAGAAAAAACTCACTGCCCTATGGAAGTCTTTAATTGTGATTTTGCCCAGGTAAATAATACAAAGTTGTCAGACAACTAGATACGGTACTTTAGGATCTCCAGAAAGCTCCTCAGATTCACCTAAAAGGTATTATCTCCCAATAAGTATTAAATTCCTTCACGGATGTCTCAGAGTTTTAGCTCAGTATACATAAAGAGTTCATGAAAACAGGTGTCCTGCTCAGGGTCATCATCCACCCCATTTTGATGGATTATCATTTATTTCTTTAATACTCGAAGTTGCTTTTAGCACCACTGCACATCCTTCACTTCATTTCTCAGCCACATGACTAAGGGAAACACTGAATCAATAAACCTTTGCAGAGCAACACTAAGCAATATAACCAGTGATTAAATCTTGTTTTCAATGTAGAATTTAGCCTGAAGAAACATAATTAAAAAAACCTAACCACAAAGCTCAAAATAAATATTTTCTTCTCCTGTTTTCTAAGATTTCACTAAGCTGTACTCCTGAAATAAAAAAAAAAACACCACCACAGACATGGCATCATCCTTGAGACTTTGCCTGTTACAACATGATATTACCCCAGGCTGTTGTTTTTGCACCTGCATTTCACTTCCTAACCTCAGTTAGGGAGAAGATGATTCTTGAAAGGTTAATTAGCAGCTATGTAAACAGCAAATCCTCGCTACGTATCAGAGTGAATGCGTTTTACTGCAAAGACTGAGCATCTCAGGAAGGGCAGGGCTTTGAGATATGACACCCCGCCAGATCCTCTAGCGGGCGCATAAGTTTTTGTTCCTGTAGAGGCCTTACCAGAGCTCTCTGGAAATTTTCATCCAGGCTCAACTGCCTATAAATAGAGAGCTGCAGCCCCCGGGGGCCGTGTGGCTCTGTGCTGGTGTGCTCCGAGTTGCTAAGGAGATGGCAGAGCCAAGGCTTGTCAACTGCGTGGGGGAACAGAGAGGAAAGCGGCACCACTCCGGGGTTCGGCCGAGAGCCAGGGAAGTATCCTCCTGTGGGTATCCTCTGGATCAGAAGAAAAATAATAATAAGAAAGAAAAAGGATGGAGATTCCCTCTCAGCCTGACAGAGGCCAGATGCTGGCAATGTCAGGGCAGGCATTCCTATCAACAGACTCCTGAATCGTAAACCATCAAATGTCTGGGTTCTTGCAGCATCCCTGTTTCCTGAATCCAGACCTGGGCTCTTTATCTCAGAGGAAAGTAATTATAGCTTATATTACACAACACCACACAAAAGTAAAAGGAATTTTTTAATCCTTTCATTCACTTCTATGTAGACTTGTAAACAAGGCTGATATGGAAAAAGTCAAGCTTTGAAGTGTAGCACAGCAACAAACTACCTAAAGGAACTGAGACTAGAATGGCCCCTCACACACAATCTTTTTCAGATCTGAACCAATTCATTTATCTTGGGCTAGAGAATGCCTGAATGGAGATGGGAGTCTGGCTCAAGATACGGGAGGAAAACAAGGTTCATCCTGAATTAAAGTTGTATGTAGATACGACCATCCCTTTCTGCTGGTTAAATTACATCTCTAAATAGGAAATGACTCACATCACTCTGATGGTAGCAGACATTAGCAAGTGCGCATGCACACCCTGAGAAGAGGAGGTTTTGCATTTCCAGCATGAATGGAGATACGATTTTACAGGCGTATCTATATAAGGCTTCCTTGAAGTTTATGCAGAAGCAACTTTGCAATTGCTCCTGGTGGACTGGGAAATCACCTGAAGATAAAGCTAACTGTAAGAAAAATTCTGGAGTAGTTTCTTAGAACCAAACCCTCAGAAAAACACCAACAAAAAAAGGTGTAGGAATTTCTCAAAAGAAACAAGCAAATACAGAGAGAGCCAAGGTTGTTCCTGCAAATGCAGCAGAAATGCTCCATGGCGTTAGCCATGGTTCCTCACACAGATCACTTGGTTGTGATAGAAAATTAAATGCTTTTGTTTTCCAAGACTCATCCACAGCTAAAATGATACATCTTAGCAGAACAAAGGCAGTATCTCTTGCCAACAGTGTCTAAGCTCATCTCTCACTGAAAAAAACAAAGACTTAGCAGAAAAAGGTGTATTTTTCTTTGCGGCCACCGCTGTTCCAAGCCACAGAAGTATCAAAGTGTGTCTGACAGTTGCTCATTACTAGGCAGGTGAAAGAGAAAACAACTTTTTTCTTTTCCCCAAGACAGCAATGAAACCGCATTAAGAATAGTTGAAATAAAAAGCACGTAGAGCAGCCGAATGATTTGAACTTTTACTGTCTTCCACCTTTTACAGACGCTAATGCTAACACTAACTCACTAGCGACAAATCAACAGAAAGAGAAGGAACATATGATCACGGCTTATTTCCCAGTGTACGTATTTCTTAATATAGAAAAGTTTATGATAGATCTGCCACCATCTGATCTTGATTGTTGTAAAACCAGTCATTCTGCCTTCATCTGCCAAAAGAGTTTGAGAATTACTGGGGATATTTTTGGCAGCCTTAAGCACACAGAAGCACTGAGGCATATTCCCAGAGGACAACTGAAAGTTTCTTAATAATTTCCATCTATTAGTTGCCACTTTTGCACACTACTTGAGGATTGTCCAGTGCGATTTCAAATTAATTAAGGATGATGAAAGTGGTGCAAGAGTCTTCAGGTCTTATGGCTGTTACTGCATTTCTTTTTCCCCCACATAAGTTTTGCTACGACAGTCTTAAAAAATCAGAAATCTGACCTTGTATCTATGCAATTTTATGACATAATACATTCACTGAAGAGACAACTTACAATAAAGATCTGATAAAATATTCTTTGGTCATAAATATAACCTTTAACTGGGGGGGAACCAAACACAAACACACCCCCCATATAAAAACAGAGCAAAAAATAGTGGTAAGAGTTCTTATTCAACGATACACACTAGTTTTTAAAGATCTAACTTCACATTGTGATTTCCGCAAACAAAAATATTTCTACCCTGGTTCAGCCACATTTCCTATTAAAAAAAACACCAGGAAATTAGAAGCACAACTGAGCCAATATAATTTGAGAAAAGGTTGAATACAAATTATTCTTATGAGGAATATTACTATGGCCAATAGGCAATGGGCACAAATTGAAATACAGGAAAATGTTTTTGAAGATTAAAAAAACCCACAACCACTTTTCCACTGTGAGGGTGGTTAAGCACTGTCACAGACTGGCCAAAGAGGTTACGGAGTCGCCATTCTTGTAGATATTCAAAGCCTAACAGGACATGGCACTGAGCAACCTGCTGTTGCTGACCCTGCTCTGGGCAGGGGCTTGGACTAGATGACCTCCAGAGGTTTTTTCCCACTTCAGCAGTCTGTGATTCTCTGAATGTTAAGCACAAAAATTCAAATTTATCAATTGTGTTAAGGCTGAATATCAAATCTAAGCTAATTTCAGCTACAGAAATAAAGAATTTGGTTTTTGAAACTTAGGTCATAAAACTGATAATAAAATGCCGTTTTAAATGAACAGAAGTCTTAAGCGATCATATTGCCTATTTGCTAGCCAACAGAACAGTATCTCCAAAAGAAAAATACCATTTCTTTTTACATACCTTATATTTCCAATACATGAAGTGCTGTGCCAAGAAACTCTCCATTTTCCAATCAAACGAACAGGTTTGCAACATGGATTCTGGATTTCTCTCTGCACACTGCTATAATAGTGTTGATGGCTACAACCCCTTTTCCTGTCAATCTTTATTTCCATATAAAATCTGATTGACACTCACACTTCCTATATTTCCCTTTATATTTCCTCCATTTCCCAAGCTTTCAACCCATGTAAAATTATTAAAAAGCAATACCACAATAAAGCAAATAACCATGCAGCCCTTTGCAAGTGTAGGTGAGCAAGCTATGGAAGCTTCTTCAACTTCCAGCCAAGTCTGAAAACACCTTTCACATCACTAAACGATGCTCAGTCCAGCACTGAACGTGCAATTCTACAGTTATTACTTGGTCATCACCACTAATTAAGAAGGGAGTTGGAACTAAGCGACATTAGCAGTTTTGCCATCAATGCCACCCGTTCAGCACAGGTAGGTTAAGAGGTACAGGAAACACTGCAGGAGTTCAGCCTCTGCTGTGAGCACAGGGCTGGAGTACAGACAGGCAACCAGGATTTGAAAAGCTAAGCTCAACAGCAACAGCTGAACAAGCAATATCTAGACGCACACAAATCTGGAAGATAAGAGTGAGCACAGCAAACACAGTGGTGCAAGTCACTAGAGCACAGTGTTAGAGAAGGCAGGTATTTGAGGGCCAGTGAATTAAATTCATAATCATCTGAATTCAGGTATTTCTACAATGCCAGACAAAGAAACCTTTCAGACCACACAGTTTTCCTTTAATACGCAGATGTTAAAAATAATTAAAAATGGTGAGGGGTGGGGGGAAGAGTCAAGTTAAAATATATTCAAGATAATAACGTCCTCACATACATCCTACAAGCTCTTTCAACACTCACGGTGCTGGTTTACTCTGCACATTTCTCTCAGCCAGACTAGTGGGAGAGGGGGAAAACGTGGCCAGACTCAATGCAACTTTCAGGTTTGTGTGCATTATCACTGTTGCAACATCCAAGCTGACGAGATGTAAATGGCTTTTTACTCTGCTGAAGCAAAGCCTTTCACTGAGTTAAACTGAATAAAATTTCCATAAATGCATGGATTCATACAAGCGTGTTTGATAAAAAGTCTACATTGAGAAGCCCGGACTCCTGAGAGTTCAGTGCCACCTCCCCAGAGGTTCAAGTCCCCACTGCTGCCCATTCAAAGAGACAGGAGCAAAACAGGAGCATCAAATCTCTCTTTGCTGAAAATAGGTTCACAAGAGCTTTCAGAAGCTTACTGCTGTGAGTGCAAAGAGTTAAACACCGCAAGGCATTGCTCTGATCTCACACATCAGTGAAAAAACAGCAGCAGCTCTACTGAAAGCAATGCTGCAAAATAAACACGAGGCTCAATCGGACCCATAAGCTCTTAAAGAGAACAGTAAGCTAGATATAGATACGGATTTCCCAAGGTGAACCCCTTCCTTTTGTACCAATGCAACCTCTAAACATTATCATTTAACGTTCTTCAGGATTTAGGTTTGATTTCAGACTAACAACAGCCATTCAGATCAGCCATACAAAGTAAACCTGCAGATCTCCCAAATACTGAAAACGGATGGGAGAATCCACCTGAAAAAAAACCACAAACGTTTTGGTAAACCTCCGCAAAGCAGAAAAATTAAATTCCTGTCAGTAGAGTGGGATCAACTTTAGCTACACTCCTAGCGATGACATCAAATGATCCATTTCCCACCTAAAGTTGATACAGGCTAAGAAATTAAATTATGAAAACTTACAGGCACACCTTTCCTGATCTCGGGTGACACTGCCGCTATTTAAGCTATAAATAAAACTCATCACTGCCCATCTGCAGTCCCTACAGGGTTAAAGTTGCAAAAGCCCAACTCTGCTTCTCAGTTTGAAGCTCTTTGCCACCCTGACCAGCTGTTAGAGCTTAGGCATACCATCAGGAATCTAGTGACACAGCAAAGGTCTGAATGCAGACATACATTTCTGACTTCCAGTAGGCAGAAAGCAGACCAAAAAAATATGCCCATGACTAACAAGTACCATCATGCCTTCTAAGCCTCTTCAGTATAAACTGATTTGAGAATGTAACAGTGGTCAAAAACATTACCTTTTCTGAGAGAGCTTTTTTTTTAAGTCAAAGTGGACTTTTTACTTTTTTTTTTTAGTCTAAAAACATTAAAGATACTCATCTGTGATAGTCACACAGCCCTTGCAAAAAAGCTCGATCCTGTTCTGAACCTTGCAAATACAACTAATTTTGCTTCCTGCATTGCTGTAAGGTCAGCAAGAAGTCAGAATTCCATCACTAGTGCGAGCAGCAGCACATTTTTCTCTCCAAAATAGCTGCCACCCGGGGGCATGAGGCACAGCTCAGTCACCTGGGTCTGCGAAGCCAGTCCACCTCCATGCACAAGAGCTGTGGTGGAGCTTCTCCATCCACAGGGCTCATGAGAGGTGTGATGTGAAAGCAAGGGGAAAAAATTGATGGGGGATGAAAAAATGAATAAAAATTAGTATCAAAGAATTAGTATCAAGCAATAGGCAAAGGTTTTCTTTTTTTCCTCTATTTTTCTTTATTTTAACTTTAAAAACACTGCCAAGAGATGGAAGGGCAACAAGTGGGATGGGTTAGTGAGTGTGACAGCATTGCTGGAAGACACAAACTGGGAAGCTGGCAGCCCAGACAATGCAGCAGAGCACAGCCCAGGCAGAGACATGGCGGTGGGTCATGGTCCCAGCCACTGACCATGCTGCTGCACGCAGGAACACCTTATAGGAGCTGACAAGGTTTCCTTGCAGAGCTGGGCCAGGCTACCCCACAACTGACAAATAAAATTGGGTTTTGTGTGTGAAAAGTGGGTCATGGCTACATAGAGGAGGATGAGCCCAATGCAAAAGCAGTGTGCAGCCAGCGATGGAGGAGCACTCAGCAGGGACCCCAAGGCCTTTATTAGTGGTGTTATTATGCAAATTTGGCAGCACCCATCAGCCTGTCAGCCCGGTAGCAGTGAGCTGCCCTGGGCGAATCCCATTAAATGCCCCTTCCCCAGCCTACACTTCTTAATGCTCCTGCTCCCCCTGCCACCAAGAAGGCCATGGTCCTCCCTTACTGGCTCTGCCCTTCCTGCCCCAGCCCCCTGTCTTCCCTGCCCACCCACACCCCCCCAGCACTCGTGGGTGATCTTTTTCCATCAGGGTCCATTTTCAGTCCCAGACATCCCTGACACTGAGCAGACAGATGGTTTGGGACAGGGGACACAGGGATGGGCTGGCATGGTCCCATGCAAAGCCAAGGGACAGAGGGGCCATAAACACATGCACGTTGATAAGTATGGCCTCTTTTTTTAAGCATTCAGTTTTTCCCCCAAAGGCTAAAGTGCCCAGATGCATCTGGCTTCCAGGCAAAGGGCGCAACTAGGCTCCTGCAAGAAGCAGGCAGGTGCCCACCTCCATGCTGGGACGTGTGCCAGGAAGGACACAAGCACTACGGTGAGTGCAAGTAGTGCTGTACACAACAGATCCAGCCAAACCATGTGCTTTCACAGTCATCCCCTTAGTTATCATTATAATCTTCTCACACGAAAAAATCTGGACTTTTTAAACAGTGCTTAAATGATTCTCTCCTCCAAAGAATTAAATTACCATTTATAGCCTATTCTTCCTGTTAAAAATTTATCAATTTATTCATCACTTCTAGGACTGAGACCTTTCATTTGTTTTACAATGAAGAAACCTTTGATCTGCAATTCTCCAAGGCTACCATTTTTTATTCTTTAGTTCTTCTCATTAAAAATAAAATACCTCTATTCTCCAAAATGCCTTGATGGCACTCTCAAAATGCCCATTTTAACACTCAGAAACTTTTTTTATCCTTACCTTGTGATAGGCACTTTGGAAGTTTAAAAGGCTTTTTTTTTTTTTTTCCTTTTTTTTTTAATCATAGCAGTACTGTACTGGAAAAAAAAAAAGGAGAAAAAAAAAAGAAAAAGAAAGGTTTTTCATCCAAGAATCACCAGGCTGGAAGATTGCAACCAGGCAGTATTTACAAAGTGAGCCAGAAGAACGCCTTTCTCCCAAAGACACAGAGCAAACAGCAAGAATAGTTTTGCAAAATTTCTTCACCTGGCTTGCTGAATTAGGCTAACCTGAAATGCACTGGCCCTGGGACACTTAAGCTCCACCGCAGCCCTGCCAGCCTGACTCCGAAGGGCAACTCCTAAATGGAGCCCAAGCCAGAGCACGTGTTAAGACTCATAGGCACAACCTCCAGCTGAACATTTGGAAACAATATTTTAGCATTTTTCCCCCTTGTTCATCCTGTTCTCCACAGCTGGACACACAAAGACCCCTCTCAGCAACACAATCGTTAGCACTTGGGCGTGACTATAACTACAGAAAGCAGATTTAGCCCTACTCAAGCTGCTAAACGCGTGTTTCACATGAGCGGCCTCAGGCTACTCCTACCAAGAGCAAGACAGAATGTCAAAATGGATTTGCCTTACTGTACTCCCGGTACAACTCACATCTCACCTATTCCAAGGACATATATACTTCTGCATTAGTTTACTCCATAAGGTTTTCTCCATTAAAGTTATTAGAGGCACACAGGTTACACACTACCACTCAATAAAACAGGGCCAAGGAGCATTTGCCCAATCTCAGGTTGTGTGACACAGCCTGGCCATGTCCAGCTACATAATACTTTGGCCCCACATGGAGTGCTAGGACATAAGTACTACCTAGTTCTTGGGATTCTGATCAGAAGTCTGAAACAGCACCTTCACGCCCTGCAGAAGGCTACAGGACAGCCCCAGGGTGCAAAGTCACAAGCAGGGATTTGGTTTTGACGCTGTCACCCCCACCACCTGTGGGGAATGGCCCATGGAATGCAGGAGACAGCTAGCTGCTGCGGGCCAAGCAGCAAGCTAACACATCGTCGAGCTTGTTCTTATTTATGAGTAGAGATGCCACAGTAAGGGTCACATCTTGCTGCTGGATCTGCCTGCAGCTGGTGCGCCTGGCACCAAGCTCTTCCCTAGCACAAGAACATCTCGTGGACTCACGCTGGTCCTCCACACACAGTCCTGCATTGTGCCTCCGTGTGCCACAGAGGGCTTGCAGGGCTTCCACCACACAAAAGCTTCTGGAAGGGGACTTTTTAATAGATCTAGTCAGGAATTTTCCTTCAAAAGCATCTTTTCAGGAAAAATTGGACTTTTATCCCAAACACACATTTCCCTGCATTTTCCCTGCACAGACTGACATCTGTTGGTTTGATTTTTAACATAAAATCATACAACGAAATCCTATTTTCTGGACACCTCTGTCACAGACAGCTGAAGAATAAGCTAAAGCTGAACTCTCAACAGAGACCAGGCCCCATTCCAAACCTGAGCTCAGCTTAGATGCAATGCTGAATCAAGCCCCCAGTCACCTCCTCAGAGGTCAAGTAAAAAAAAACCCTAAACCACCCAATTCGCAACACTTACATTCAGCAACACCAAAGCAGAACGACCAACTAACTTGGTAGAGAAACGATAATACACTCCACTACCAAAACAGAGCGTATCAGAGGATCAAAAACCACTTAGTGTCCAAGCCTCTGTTTAGTGCAACGTAAACCCTCCAGCTGCTACAGGGAGAGAAAAGGCAGCTTTTGCCAGCAGACGCGTTTGTGTAGGAGCCCCATCTACGACCACAGGGAACTGCCAAGTGTACCTGCGCTCCCTCCTCCACATCCCAACAGTCATAGATAGCTACCTGCATCAAGAGGTAGAAGAAGGGGAGCAGAGCCAGCAGGAAGCACAGAAATCCAGAAAACCACTCCATAAAATACCACGTAGCTAAGTGCAGCTAATTACGCTTTTGTCACCAAATAAAAGATGGACCAAAAATATTACTGTCTTGTAAGTCACTTGCATATGCCAGAATATTTCCACTCTGCATAAATGGATTCCATTCAAATATTGTGAAAATGAATTCATCCCAGAAAAACACAACAGGCCTAACTGCATGTCACCAGATGTCACCCCGGCTATGATACAGCTACTTGAGTATGCTCTTCACCAGCATCGCATCGGAGCCGTGAATGTCTGATGAGCCCCAGGAACATGGGCTTGCCAAGCACTTGTCAATCTCCAGCGTGTGTTACTCCTCTTCAGTAATCTAATGCCGGCATCTTGTTCCTGTGTACATAAAAGCTTGCTTAGCGTGTTCAAATTGCTATAATTCTGACAGCCTAATCATTTGGCGAAATGCTGCCATATTAACAGATAACAGCTTGCCCTCTCTGCAAACAGGAGGCTCCTACTCTGCATCAGTCACTCCGGGGAAGACGATGGACGACGGGGTTTCACCTCCTGCTCCTGTTGGTGCATATCATTTAATGATACTTAATACCCAGGACCCCCAAACCAGTGCTCAAATACACTGGGGGTGGCTGTCATACTTAGACAAAACAATGCAGACATGCAGAAAAGAGGCATTATTCCCATTTTGCAGAGTGCTTCACAGAGACAGAACTTTATGTGACAAAGGAAACGTGTGGGCTGAGAATGAAAACTGAATTCATCCCACCCAGTCGTCGTCCAAATAACCACAATATTATTGAATTAGCGCTCTGCTTAAAATGATTGGAGATCAGAGGCTCCCAAAGTGTGGTGTGCAGTTAACCTTTGCTCCGGGAGTCACAGGGACGACTGACAGAGGTCAGACCAAAGGTCTCCCTAGCCCGATATCCTGCCCGATAGCGGCCCGCAACAGATGCGTATGGAGGAGTAAACCCAGGCAAAATATATTGTAGTAACTACACAGCAACATAGCAATGTGCAGCTCCCACATCTCAGGAACCAGAGGAGATGTCTCTCTTTTTAAGAGCATTTGATGGATTTCTCTCCCATGAATTTGTACAGATGCTGTCTGTTGGCACAAAAACTTCTGACATCTGCAAGGTCCAGTGGCAGCGAACTACACAGCTTCACTGCAGATCTCCATCAGGTCACTTTAAGCCTGACGCCTCAGACTTAAAACAGCTGTGACAAAGAGTAAGTAATCCTTCACTTTCCAGCTAAGCGAGTTTTCCTTTCTGATAATAGTTATTTTAGATCCCATTACTGTGCATACAAAGTTAAGGTTATTCTTTGCATAACTCTGCATTCAGGTCCACCCTGTGGAAAATGCTACACTCTGGTCAAAAAAAATGCAGAAAAATTCTAAGGCAAATGGTACATTTTTATGGTGTTTGTTTGGTTTTTTTTAAATGCAGTAAAGTATTAATGTTTTCCCCCTCCCACAGGGTATGACCAGTCAGGAACAACTCCCATCAGAGGAGTCGTCGTGCAGCAGGTCCTCCTAGTACAGTAACCATAAGGAAAGTGCTTGATTATATAGGGCAATGGTTCCCAAATGATCTCTTCTGAAGTGTGAACCACCTTCACCCGATGGTGCTTCTTTCCACAGAAACCCCGCCAAGCATTCTTCCCTTAAACAGGGGACCGGTTATTATCAACCCTGTCTCTTGCTCCTCTGCATTTTCTCCACAACTCAGATACCCATGTTAGTGCTTACAATACTGTTGTCAAGTCCGAGTCTTCTCAAAGACACCAGTAAAGGGAATACCTTCACTATATCAACAATACATTGATCAATGTACAAGCTGGTTTGTACAGGAAATAAACAACCTCCATCCTGATCAAAGGTCCCGAACATGTAGCTTGACAGACTATAAGGAAGTGTTCTAAACACTGCAGGGCACTATGTTTGCATTTAATCTTTTCTTTTTTTATTACTTTCCTTTTTTTAAAAAACATTTTTCCCCAACCTGTCAGTGTTTGCTTTCCAAGATTTGTTTATGCTATGTAAGCTGTAAGTTATTTCTGTTAGAGACCCTAATTTCCTTCTCTGCTGGGACTATGGTGATAGCCCCAAGGAAGTTTACACTGAGAGAGAAGAGCATGACAGCCAGTGAATTAAGTGGTTCAGAAAGAGATTCAATTAGCTTTCTCAGTGAAGGAAAATGAAGATAAAAAAGGAAATTCTTGGCAGTTCTACTCTCCTGTCTCAGTCTCAACTTCAGCAAATGGACATCAAGAAACAGTCAAAGAAAATAATCATCAATATCTGAAACTTAATAGGACATGTGATTTATTGACACAGGACTACTACCAAAATCTGTCCCTTTTTTTTTTTTTTTTTTTAAATTTCTCTTCTTGCAGGTATCACGTAAGATGGAAAATGCCGATTTCAAACCTGCCACTGAGTATCCCAGCACCAGCTCCAGCAGTTGATCTACAGGAGCTGACCATCATTAACACTCCTCCTCATCCCCAAACCCTGGACATAACCTTTATTCATACGCAGCACCTCTCTTGCCCCTCACCTATGCCCCCTGCGGTGAGGCACCAGGTATGGAGAGGATGTGATCCAGAACAGATGTGATACACATAATTAAAAATATAGTGGGAGAACAGCCAGTTACCTGCAAATGAAGTTAGGCACTTGTCGCCATCAGATCAGCTACTGGGCTGGAACAGCCCTGGGCTGCCCCTTAGAGGCTGAAGAACTCCTGTGCCCTAGCACCACCTCTTGTTCTCACTTCCCAGAGCTTTAAGGGTCTGACCCACGGCCAGGAAGAGCCTTTCGCCTCTCCAGGACTTGCTTTCCAAGGGATTGAGGTCTCCTGACAGTCCTTGTTCTTGCTCCTGTCCTCCTGCCAAAAATGTCTGTAAGTTCCAGCTTTTTCCTTGGCAACCCTCTCAAAAGGCAAGAGTGTAAGGGAGGAGCTTTTCCCCTTGATTCTTTCTTTTTTTTCTTTTTTTGGTAGCCAATTCCCCGGCTGACTGACTTCAATTCATTTGTTTCTACTGAATGTTTGCTTTGCGAGCTGCTGTAAAATGAGATGGCAGGAAGCCTAGAGCTCCTGCGTAGGCATCTTCCTTACCATCTCCTAAGCTGTGAAGCGCATAAATGGTGTGCTCGTTCCAGTGAAGAAAGCCTGGCCAACACAAGACTCAGAAACACGTTGAAATCCAGCGTTGAAAGTTCCTGGACTGATTGGGACATATCCTGCAGGAGAAATCCCAACCTAACAAAACAGCAACACCAGTATTGAGAAGGAGCCAGACCCTGAGCGGTGTTGGAACTCTAAGTTTTGAAAAAGCCAGGTATTCCTAAATCTGATGCCTAAACTACTAAGCTGTCCCATCAGGCATTAGTGGAAGTATTTATTATTGTTAATACATGCTGCCTGCAGGCAGAGGCAAACAAAGTAAAAGAAACAACAATTGCCCCTTCAAAGGGACTCCCAGCTGAAACAAGAAAGATGTATGTATAGTTCAGACTTTGTACTTTCAAATGCATGTGCTCCTACAAAGAGAGACAAAGCATTACAATCATGCTATTCCTGACTCCAACCATTTCTTTGCATTGAAAAACACACAGAATGTCATGAACATTCATTATTCTTTAATGGCACACTTTGGCCAGGAGAACCGAATGCATGAAAAAAAAAGTCCCAGTTTGCTATTGAAAATTGAAGGTTTCTCATTAAAAGTTTTTAAAAAAGAAGTGTAATAGTCAGGAGAAAGTGTCTACTTTTAACTCCTTTCTCTTGTTCCTCCCCAGCTGTGCTCTGGGCCATGAAGATTAAGAAAGTATTAAGAAAGAATACTTAATAAAGGTGGCTTTTTCTTAAGTGCAGATTGCAAACTGTAAGGGAAGCTTAATCTGATTAAAATAATAATGACATTTACCAAACCAGAAACTCATTTTTTAATAAGGAAGCCTACATGCAAAACAATGCTTTTCACATTTTTGTGAACAGAAGACTATTTTATGATAGACTATAAAAGGCTGTGTTCAGCTGTCCTTGGGATTTACAAGGTGCTAATAACAGAACTCCCATAACTTGTTTACAACACCAGAAATACATTCAGATAAATGCCATCATGGTGGATGAGTGATGTTACTTTAAGAGGGCTCAAAGTACCCAGAAGTCAATGAACAACCTTTTCACAGTCTCCCTTGGTAATGCCTTATCTGAGATAGGACAGACATAAAATTTAGATCATGTCAGTAACAGCCAAAGACATGACACATCCACTTCATGAAGACTAATCCATGGAAAGACAGTAAGGTATTCCCTAGTCAATATGTTTTGTGTACCACAGTGTTCTGCATGACCAAAGCCGGCAGCGCGCAGCACCCAGGACTGATCCCTAACAGCCCAGCAGATGCTCAAAGCTGGACCTTGTAGCATCCTCAGGACTCTGTAAAAGGCAGCAGCTCTTGGCTTCCACTCCATTTCTACTGGCACACGCAACCTGTAATTTAGGAAAAAAAGGCTACAGGGTGGCACACCCTCACTGAAAAAGTGCCAACACCTGCTTTACAATAGCCCTTTTAAATTCCAGGATCTCTTCCAGCCAGTTTCATCTAACTTCCATTTCACTTTATTTCTACAGTCTACAGCCTTTTTGCTCACATACCTTTTAAGTCATTATTTCCCAAAGTGAAAGATAATGTACCATTATTAACCTGTATCTTAAGAAAACACAATACAATAGTAGACCGATATCCCAGCCTACTATTAAATGGCTGCACAGCCAGCCACAAATCTTCCTGTCCTTATCACTCAAATAGTGAAATACCCAAGGTTCTTCTCTCCCACAAAAAGCTCTTGAACATTCAGAATCTTTTCCACTTAATGGCTTTATTCCTTCTTGAAGTCAGTTGCACACATTGTAATGATACATTTCCTCTATTACTTCTCCATCTGCAATTTATGCATTTGTATTAATTTAACTCTGGTGAACAATAAATTCAGAGACACAAGAAACAGTGAGCAGTCATCATACAAACTTCTTCAAACAAATCTGCCTTAGTTTTTGTATAAAAGCAATCAAACACCTAGTGCTCCGTGGGGAACCAGCCTCTGTTCCTGCTGACATACCAGAAAGTCTCTGACGACGAGGCCGATGAGAATAAATTAGTCATCTTGCTTTTAGAAAAAGGATCCTGAACTTTCTGCTCCACTCATCTCATGTGGGCCAGAACTGCCATCCCATGGTAGCAACCTTGACCCCATGCTCTCCTGAGTCAGGCTTGAAGTGGCCACTAAGGACTGAGAGGCCCTACCCAGATGGTATCATGAAACATGAAATCACAAACTGGTGGGAGATGCATTTAAGCCACAAACCTCCTTTCGTTTACAGCTTACTTGGAGGACAGGGCTTCTTTGGAGAGAAAAGGTATGGAGGACATTTTCTATCATAATACTATTACAACAGTATCATAAAAATCGAGAACAGTGGTCACAAGATATGATTACTTACCAATACCTAACGTGTTTCACTTGTTAAAAAAAAAATCCTCTAGATAAACTGTGTTTGGGATTTTGGTTTGCTGTGGTGTTTTTTTGGTTTTGCTTGTTGTTTTTTTTCATAAAAACATCTGGTTTCCAGACACATGCATTTCTTCCTAATCTGAAGAGTTTGCCAGTCCTGGCTTTTTTTTCTTTCTTTTTTTTTTTTTTTGTCCTTGGTTTTTGCCCAGCTATTCACAAAACCCTAAAAACACAGGGGAGGGTCTGCAAGGAACAACAGAAAGCGATAGCTCAAGTCATCACCACCACATGGTCCCAGCAAAACATAGTCTTACCACGTCACGGTTTCCCTATCACCAACACAAGACACCTACTCCTGGAGAGCTTATATTTAAAAATGAAAACATAAACAAAAGAAAAAAAAACAAACTACTTGGTTTGGATAAAATTATTAAAAGATTTTTAAGAAACGGGACTATGGACTTAAAGGAGGGGGGTGGGTGGGTTAGGAAAAAATATAAAATATCAAGAAAAGGCCTCGCTCTACCTGACAGCTCTCAGCCAGAGCTGTGGGGAGAGGAGGGCTCATGGACCGAAGCTGCCCGTTGGCAACGCCAAGTCCTCGCTGCAGCTGGCACAGCCATGGCGTATGGAGCCCCTCCACCTCTCATGACCAACGAGGGGACCCACGGCTCAGCTGGGAAGGGTCCTCCACCCAAAATTTCTCAGCCAGCGCTCACATTTCTGTAGCGCTTCCAAGCACTTCCAGAGGAAGGGCTCCAGCCACGTTGGGAATATCGTTAATGAACAGGAACAGCTCAGATAGCTCCCTTGGCCTGCAGGAGGCTGTGTGGGATCCTGCCACCAACAGCAGTAGGTGTGGAAGGAGGAGGAAAGGAGAAGAGGTTTCTGGTCACTGGTGGATGGGTGTCAGTTCCCTAGAGGACAGCAGGCACCACCGCCATGCTTGCGCCCCCTCACAGGGGCCGGGCTTCCCAGCTGGCCTGGAGCTCTTCCCACCTTCCCAGCTTCAAGCAAAAGAGCAAAATCTTGGCTTGCTCCTCAGAAAAATATCACTATTCTGCATTAATTCAATGTAGTATGCATCTCCCGTCACCCAGGAGAGTACGGTGGGTGAGAGGCCTCCTCAGGCTGCGCGCTGCTGGCCATGGCTGCCGCCTGCCCAGGCCACAGCCACGTGCTCTCCCTGCGGATTTTGGAGATAAGGGAGTGGGAAAGAGGGGGTTCTCACACAACTCCAGGAATCAGGTCCTGATCCTGCTCCTCAAGATGGTGGGGGTTCTCTTGGACCAAGAGTCACCATTACTAATGCACTGCACCACTGCCTAATTGCAACAGAAACACCAAAAGAAAAATCCTGCGGTATCAGTAAATAGTATTATAATATGCAAATATCCAGGTTACTTTGCCTGGGAGCATCCATGTAGGCATCAAGGGGCTGAGAGTCCTCCCGTCACCTCCTTCCAGCCATCCCTCACCAAGCCCTGGCACTGCCAGCAACGCACCACCAGTCCCACGGCCAACACGCACTGTCTCGGGCAGAAAACCTCCGATTTGTTTTCAATTAAAAGAAACTATTCTGAAGACATTTCAATCCCAGTTCCAGGCACAGCAATTTTCAGCTCCCTGTTTTAGAAAACTTCTTCTCCAAACACTGCCAGGGTCTGGCCACTGCACAAGCAGTGCTCTTTTTAGGCTGCGGACGTTAATCAAGCTGCTCTTTATTTTTAGATTTTCTTCATACGACTTTACGGCACAAACTCTATTAACGTTATGTCTTGGAACATCAAAGTTATTCACAGATCAATCAAACTGACAGAAAACGTTCCTCCTGCTTTGGGAGAAGTGAACTCAACTGGCTTTTTAGTAGGGGAAGCTGAGAGAAGGAAAAAAAAAAAGTTAAAAAAATATCCCACATGCTATAAATCAACCCATTGGACATCCTGGCTATGAATGAAATTTCTCCAGGGAGGCGGGGAGGGAGGGAGCAGAGCAGCAATTTTTCCCCCCGGACGCCTGCGAGCCCAGGTTAGCCACCCGTCCGCACGGAGCCCCCTGAAGGCAGTTTGACTTCAGGGCAGTGCCCAGCGGAGACCGCGGAGGGAGAACTTACCTCTGCATTTCCAGCCCATTTAAAAGCACGCTTCCTCTTCTCTCCTTCCTCTGTCTCTCTCAATATACTGAATGGTATCACAGCTGCAAGAAATCTCAACCCCCGATACCCCCAGCCTAATGGGAACCTTCTAATTCACCCAGTTAACTTGCTGAATTATTCACCTAATACACTCAGAACTAGGGCTGCTGCAGGTATGGTGATCCCTGCTGCAGAGAAAGGGGAAGGACTGCAACCTTACATTGCACTCCAGCCCCTTGTCTAACCTGCACCATAATCAAACTCTTCATTCTCCGTTCCCGCCCCCTGGATTAAGGGAGACTGCAAATAAAAAATACAATTACTTCAAATTCTGTCTTTTCTGTTTACTGTACTGAAGCCTGCTCTTGAAAACACCCCCACTCCCTCTCTTTAAAAACAGCAATAAGTCACAGGTCAGCAATGTGCCCTGTACAAGAGGCTGAATTTTATCTAGATTTCCTCACCGGCACTCAGAAATACTTGGGAACCTTCTGCAATGTAGTTTTTTGTTGGCACTTGGGAGGCCCAGGTAAACCATTAATCAGGAAGATCTGCCACTGCATATGTCAACTGATGGAAGGGTCAAACCAACCTCAAACTCATAAATGCAAATTCAAGATTAAAGGCGTGCTGTCAGCTAGCGCCATGATTTCTGATTGGCAAATTCTGACCTGCTACTGTTACAGCAATACTTTAGGTTATGTAAAAGGAAAGAGATTAGACACTTGTTTTTTCCCCTCACGTGCTTACTCTGAGCACAGAAGCAGAGCCAGCGACTCTCCCAAGCCCCATGCAACAGCTCATGCGACGCCACAGGCATTTGGGGTGAGACCCAAACCCATGAAGTGAAGTTCCAGCTTCTATAGATATCAATAGCTGTAGTATCCTCAGAGGTATTCAGGGAAGTGTTGGCCATTACACTGTCTGCTCAGAGCGAGCAATACAAAGCCAGGCTGGGAGTAACATGACAACTTTTTCCTCTTTCAAAGCAAAAATTGTGACTCACTGAATATTACTATGTATATGTATTTCTTTACATTCATTGGGAAGTATTGACTACTGTTTCCTTTGCACCCTTCACTATGTGTCATGAAAGATGCTTATGCTGTGCTACTATAAAAAACCCCACCAAAACAAACAAGCCCTAAACACAAAACAGCAGAAGAGAATAAATACTAAAGACATTATCCCAATCCCTTGCTAAATTAACACAGGCTAGGATTTCACCACAAAAAAAATGATACAAATATTTAGCTATGGAAACCTTTCACTGTTTCAAATTCCATGCACCAACATGTAATTGGGTCAGCCTTAAGATCACAAAAACTTAAAATGGCAACTTTTTGTAAAAGCTACAAACTCTGGGAAAACTCTGTCACCGGGCAAAGCAAGGTGACATTCTCCAACACTTCTCCAGCTTCATGTTTATAATGAAGGGGATCGTCCTCAAATTTCTCAGCCTGAACAACTTCACTAGGCGAACCGCAGCCCAGAACAATACATTCCTATTCTAAAGGTGTTACAACTGATCTCTGAGTTATCCTCCAATTCAGGGAAATGAACCAAAAAGCCCAAAGCAATAAGCTGTATGTTCACACAGGCAGCTCCCGGCAAAGCTCCAGGTGTGCGAGAACTTCCACCCTCACTGCCCGCACCATCATCCTCGCTGGATTATCGGCAGGGTCCTGCACAGCAGCCACCATCGCACCACTGACCAGTGCCACGCACCAGGGCCCCAGACAGCACCGCTAACTGCTGTTCATATTTTCCACGTAGAAAGAAAACTATACTAACTGTTGGCACATACGGAACTTTTACTGAGAAAGCACCATGCCTACCGACTGGGGGTGGCGGTGCGGGGAATCTAACTAAAGCTGGGTTTATGATTTAAAGACCAGAAGACATGAGTTTAATCTGTGAATATTTTTTGCCCTGTTACCAGTCAAGAATTACTGGTTCTGCCATGTCAAAACACACAGGGCTTTTGTTATGCTTTCTGGAGTGTTATATTTACACATCGTGGTTATATTTTTTCTGGCTGCTTCTCTGATGCCTAAGGAATGATAAGGATTCCTTACTGCATTAAAGGAGTTTAAAATGCAGTGCACAGCCAAGCAATTTGGGAAGCAATTGCTATGTTTCTAAAGTGAACTTTAATCTAGAAATGCTCATAAAAATCATATTATGGCATACGGAAACAATAATGTTAATTAAATAATTTGCATTTACATAGCAATCGGTCCCAAGGGCCAAGCATATAGTAGCACAATTCACATGAAATACACCATGTGCTCAACAGCAACAGATCTTAGTTTGACCTGAAGAAACCAAAGTGTATGCAACATCTCCTTTTCCCTTGCACCTTCTACTCTGCCCTTACATGTCCAAAGGCAGCCACCAGTTTTTGGCTGTCTCAGATTATCTAGCAGGACTTTCATGCTTGGTGCTTAGCCGTGTGAGAAGTATCCGCACCTCTGGTACGGATTCTGTGGTTTGTTTTACTAAGCCATATGCAAGTGCACAAGTGACAACAGGTCTTGTGTAGCAAGGAGATGCTCCACCCAAGCACAAGCACAAGCACAAGCACCTTGCTTAACTTCTTGTGCCAGGCCCTCTTCAGCTAGCAGGGTGCAGGGCTGCTCCTCTGCATGTAACAGAAACACACACAGGACTGTCCACCCTAAAGCCTTCTTTCATTTGTTCAACACAAGCAAAGATAACTGCAGAGATACTTGATCACCCACAAGCCAGCTCTGATTCAATATTCTTGGTCAGCCAGGATTTGTACATGACAGAAATAGAACTAACCACATTACAAGAGAAATGAACTCTTTCCAAGATCCTGCCTGTTTAAAGAGCAATGCCAAGCTCCTTACGTTTATGTGGGTCTCTTAACAATTTAGGAAAGAATTAGCAGTGTCAAGAACCAGAAACACTAAAAGCACACTACTGTCTTTAAATTAGGATACTGTCAAGATTAAAAAAATAATAATAAAATAAATACATATACACACACACACTTTAAAACAAATGTAGACAATCCCATCTTCATATGTGGTTTTTTGTTAGATTTTCTGCCCCATTTATTAGCTCTGTCAGAGAAGCAGCACTAGCTAATTTCATTATTTGTTCTCAGCCAATTTGACTTTTTGGCTTCCTTCCTATGCCCTAACAGAGTTGCTCTGTTTCCAAAGAAGGGAAAACAGCACTGCATTACTGGAGATCAGATAGTTTTCCCAAAGTCCTCTCCACCTTCAAGGGAGGAAAGCATCGCACTGGCACCGGCAACACCACCTCCAGCCAGGACAAGAGCAGGATGTTCTACGGGAAAGCCCACTGGAGCTGGACCTGCTGGGTGGGGCGGAGGACTGCAAGACGGGAAAGTCTCTTGGACTAAGGAGGGCTAAGAAGTCAAAGTACCTAGGCTGTATTTCAAACTGGAGCTTGGTTCTTGGAGATGATTTCACACCATGGGACACAACCCATTTCCCCTGGAGGCTGGAGCCCTAAGGCTTTGCTGGGGGAACATCTCCAACCCTCACCTTCTGGCTCCTACACAAGCACACCATACACACAAAGGGACAAAATGAAATACCTGCAGGCTTTCCTCCTAAGTGGGCACTTGACATTGCATGAAGCTCAATGACCTCAGCTAGTTCTATACAGATGTAGCTTTGATCTAAATCACCCAGCTCAACCCCATTAAATCAAAAGGATGTTTTAAGTAATGCAGATCTTCACAAGCCTGAAGATCCCGATCTTTCACAACATACCCCTTTATCAGGCCTATCTTGCCTCCTTGTTTCTGGCAAAAAAAATAAAAGCTTCAAACCCCTAAAAACAAAACAAAGGATAAAGAACTAATAAAAGGTAGGCCTAATCTAAGTTCCACAATTTTCAAAGGGATTTGCATATGGCCCAGTGTTGCCATAGCACTTTTCACATCTGTGGGGCATTAAAGGAAATAACCAAATCTTGAAATTAAAGTTGGGTGTCCCTTGTGGCAGTGCTGAGGAACTAAGCCTTTTTGCTTGCCCCTTCATTTTCTTTTCATCTTCAATTTTGTTTGCCACTGCTAACTTAATATACAGGAGTTAATTTCTTTCCTGACTTGAGGTATCACTAGGGGAATATTGTGTGTTACTGTGGCGGCTGGAAGTCATTACATCTATATAAAAATTAACCTGTGGCACTACTCTAATCTTTTTTTTTTTTTTTTTTTTTTTTTTTTTTATTTATAAAAAATCACCTGCCTTATTAATACTGGAGTTGGAGCAATTGCTAATGCAAATAACTGAAAGTCTAACTACATTAAATATGCAAATACAAACCCCTAAGCATTTCCCTAAATCAATATAAATAAGATCCTAGTCCTTGAGCTGCAGAAGTATGAGTTATCCTAAAGCAATGCAGTGTGCACCAAGAAGAGATTGGTTTTCCATCCTACTCGCCTTCATGATAAACCTTTCATATGAAATCAAACCTCCTATTTAAGTCAACCTCACAAGCAAAAAGGGAAACTAATAGTTGTATTTCAGAAATGGATATAAGACTAAACCCTTAAGGAAACAAGTTAAATGGACTGAAAAAGAAGAAATGATTGACACAAAACAATCTAAGTTGTATAACACATTTAATATAGTGGTTATATAAATTCATACATTCAGCCCATTAATCCTCAAAATCCTCATTTCTGAAATGAACTCTT
>JAVJGI010000014.1:10624996-10635493 GCA_035590275.1 Ibycter americanus | reverse complement strand
GATTAGGTATTAGGAAGAAATTTTTTACTGTGAGGGTGGTGATGCACTGGAGCAGGCTGCCCAGAGAAGTTGAGGATGCCCCATCCCTGGAAGTGTTCAAGGCCAGGCTGGATGAAGCTTTGAGCAGCCTGGTCTAGTGGAAGGTGCCCCTGCCCATGGCAGGGGAGGTGGAACTAGATGATCTTTAAGGTCCTTTCCAACCCAAAACATTCTATGATGTTCAAACTAACACCAAGGACCTGAACAGCTTTTAATCAGAGAGGGATTATTCTCACCTAAAATCAACCCATCTGAAGACTGGTCCTGGGGAAGACTCTCACCCTCATCAGTGGAAAGCAAGCAGTGCCTTAGGAAGGCAACGCACTCCATCTCAAAAAAGATGCCTCAAAAGATGGGGCAAACCACTGCTGGGTACCAACCTTCTCTCTCCGCAAGCTACAGTGTACCTGGCTCATGCTACCCTTCCATCTCATGAATACTGATGTTCAGCATGATGAAGCCCAGCCTGGTGGACAACCCACTCACTCCAGCAGCACTGCAGGACAGCAGTACGCTCCATATAGCTATAGTATTGATTCAGGCTAGAAAAATTAAGCCCTGCATCACTGGGGAGCAGCTATAGGTTTTCCAAAAAATTGATATAATTTAAAGCATAGCTGTGCAAGAATGTGAGGTAAGAAAAGGTGGGGAATTACAGCATGTTTCTGACTGCTCTTGTGTATTCTACTATACTGAGATTAAAGGGCAGGTCACTTCCCTGCCAGCTCTCAGAGAGAGGGATATGTATTTACCAAGGCAGTTACACAGAGCAAGTTACAGCTGGGAATGTAACGCACTACCAGTCACCACCTTCGTTTACCCTCTGAAAGCCTGAAAACTTACCTGACACTTAGAAACTGCAACACACACATTTGCCAGCCCTGCACTGCCTTCTCCTGCATCCTCCTTCACCGTCCACTGAGCTCACTTGCACAGACTTGTACTCTTTTTTAACTGGAAGCTCCTCCAGCCAGGGAGTGCACCCCTCTCCTCTGAGCATGGCGTGACTAACACAAATTTAAGTGCAACACAAAGGATGTGTCCACACCAGATCTGCAGGGAGACATGAGACTGCACCCCCAGGCAGCAGGGCAGGGGGCAGCTCTTCATCAAGAGCTGAGCAGAGATGCTGCTGTCGGGCTGTGCAGAGGGACAAGGCGTACTGGTCAGGGCTACAGGCCATGCTTCCGACATGATCCTCTTCCCTCTGGTCTGGCGTATGGCTAGATGGAAACTTGCAGTAGCCTGCCATTACAAGCCTTAAAACAGTCTGAAATGCATCCTTGCTGTTCTCTTCTAATGCAATAGCATTATTGTTATCATCTATAAATGAAAGCGATCAGGCATCCATTCAATACTACAGATTATTCCCACCCCCCCTAATTTCACAGGACTAAGGTTTTACATATTCTATTTCAGCTAACACTGACTCATTCCCTGTCCTGGGCATCTGTACTGCAGCAGATGAGAAATCAAACACTGCAGCACCCAAGCACGTTGAGGCTAGAGTCTGAACTTGAACCTGGCTGCTTTCTTCTCCTAAAGCTATTCCCAAAGTGTCTTAACAAGTGGGAACTTTATAACATACTTAATTTTTTGCATCCTTCCCAACCCTACCTCCCTTCAAAAATATGACCCTTCACAAAAACTTCTGGGGATCCCATCTTTAGATTTATTGGAATAATACTGTAGTGCAAAAGTAGTGTCAGAGTTTGGGGATATGAAAAATGATACAACTTCTGTTCCACTGACTCTCCCTTTCCTGTAATAAACTACTATTGCACTACCCAAAGATAATAAGACAATTTTCCCCCTGCTATTCAGACTGTTTAGTACCCACCCACAAAAACTGAACTAGACCCCTCTTTTTACTATTCTCGTTTGGCATCTTTCACACTGGCACAAAACCTGATGAATTCCAAAGCACTTAGGTTTCATCACTCAAGCTTCCATTAGTGCAATTTTGATAATCACATAAACTATTTATTTATTTTTGCTAGATCAGGTCCAGTTATTGCACTCATTGCAATCAATCTCTAAGGCAGCAAAGGTTGCTACTGCTTGGACCCAGCAAAGAGGTAAAGTAAGTGAAGCAAGAACCACCATGAATGGAGGGGAAGACAATTTTTGTAACGACCTGACAATACCAGATTTACTTAGGGATGCTGTTTAACAAACAGTTTATTAACTCATAACTCTATTTTCAAACACACAGAAATTCAATTTCTTACTGACTTCATTGCAATCTGTGGTTCTTCATCATTTCAGAATAGGAGGCCATCAGATCTTGCACAACCTGTCCAACAGAAGTACTGTAGATTGTGGCATCCATTTTATGAAATTCTGCTTTGATAGCTTACAGAAAGCTGTGATAAAGCCTCTGTCTTTTCATTTTCTCTTGCCTTCCCTGCCACACATATCTGACTTATAGGCTGCCTGTCTGGGTCTATAACAACTGGTCCGTCTGCATCCATACATACCTGTGCATGCTGGACTGCCTTTGGCTGGGAATGAGAGTTGGATTCCGCTGAAAACAAAACCACTCCCTTTCTCCCAGAAAAAGAAAGGCATAAGTTTGCCCAGCTCAGAGCATGGTCCAACAGAACAAGAGGCATCCAGTACACATGATAGGCTGAATCTACCTTGGAATGGTTACAGGCAGGAGAAAACTAAGCAAACCAAAAAAGGTCAAGCTTTGAGTTCTTAGTACATGGGTACTTATAATTTGAATGGAATGTACAACATGCAGGATGTAGTAACTTCCTTTTTCTCTCTAAAAATGACCTGCCAGTTTGATAAAAACAGCAGTATTTGTATTCAGCTCTACCTTACAGCAAGCACGTAAAAGGTTGCAAAATTGAGAATAGGGAAAAAAAAAGAGAGAGAGAAAAAAAAAAGAAGAATTAACAGACTGCCCTTCTCTTTACAAAATCCCACAGAGCTCCCTCCAGGCCACAGACACAGCAGTATGCCCAGCCAGTGTCCCCCAGCACTGAGGGTCCCTGGCGTGTGGCTCACAGTGGAGACCCTCTGATGCTCCTTCTGGATGCAAGAAGCAGCAAGGCAAAGCCAAGCCATGCCTGGGTCATGACTGAGGGAATGCCATGCTGATTGCCAGATGCAGCTTGTTTGGTGCCGCTGCCCAAACGTCAGGGAAGAATAAAGTACATGGCTTTGATTCCCTGCAGAAATGCAATGCTTCTACCTTGATGGCACAGAAGTTTCACAGAGGAACCAACCTGAAGGCAGCAATGGCTCAGAAATTAAAGACCACACAGTCTACATTTAAGATCCAATCCCACAGACTATCATGCAAAATTACTACTGGCTTTGACAAATTATGCATAAAATGCAGGAGCTCCTGGTGGGAACAGAAAGCACTGAGTTCAGAGCAGAGATCTTGGGTGACCCTCACCCAGGGGTTTTATGCTCTTTCCTTTTGTTGGGTGATTTCAGCCTGGAGGCTCACAACATCACTTCTGTGGGGAAAGGTCATTGCCAAGTAGTAGCTAAGCAACAGCTGAAGAGTTGTGGCAGTCAGAAAAAGCCGCCACAATGTTTTGTTTTGTTTAAGTTAACTTTTTAAGAAGTGATGGACAGTCCTCAGAACAGCCGGTGACAACCCCCACAGGAAGCCAGTTAAGGTGATTTCTTTTTATTTCTTAAGTAGTTTGCATATTTGAGCCATATGAAGCTAGGAACTAATCAGGAAAAATACTGAGTAAACATGGAAGAGCTACTTGAATTTCTCCCTGACCATGTTTTATGTAACATCAAAAACTCCAGCTTCCACAAGACAAATACTGGGAGGCTAGTGCTGTTGCTCAGAGGAGAGCCTGCTCTATGCTCCCTTCTGTGCCACTTTGCAGTCCCCATCTGCTCCAGCCAGGACAAGGAAAACCAGTCTCTCCACGGCTCACACTGCACAGGTGGAGTGCCCAGGGGCACCAGCCCCAAACCCTTCCACACCACGGAGCACAGGTCAGTGTCTGGAGATCCTCCACTCTGTTCATCTCCAACTGTTGGTGTGTGAATGCAGATCCCAGTTACAGTTGCACATCCAAGGGTTTGCCAAATATTCCTCCAATTATTGGGATAACAACTGCATTAACCCAGTCTTTGAGAGATGTTGGGCATGTTAAAGCCTCGAGCGGTACAATGACTGAAGGCAACTCTGTCATGTAGTTTCTTAATCATTTTCATCCTTTATCTCCCCTTTCATTGAACACCCTAAGCCTTATGTTACAGGGCTGGGTGTCCACTTTGTTTGCTTTCCTTCCAACCCTTTAGATCCCTGGCTACCACAGCATTAAAAGGAGGAGCAGGGGATATCCACACACCATGCAACATCACTGCTGAAATGCAGGGGCTGCTATGCTGTCTGTATCTCTAGGGCCAGGAGGCCTTATATCAGTATCCTAAGTGCTTTCTGCAATTCAAGCAGCTAGATAATGAGCACACACTTCAGTAGCCAAAAATTTAAATGCTCTTGTGCTTCATCTGCACTTTGACTCATTCACCTGAAGCATTTACTCTTTGGTACATGGGCAGTCTGAACAGCCTGCACAACAGCCTGGTGCCCAGTCATACCAAAAACTCCTGGGCTCTGCTGACATGTTAATAACGATAGCTGGGATGTCAACTAAACCTTCAAGCATCTCTTCCCCAGCCAAGTCCTATGCCAAAAAAAGGGACACAAAGAAAAGTGGTGAGAAGTGTATTCTGGCTGGTTGGATCCTTGGTGCCTTCAGCTCTCAACACGACCCTACAGCCGTACAAACAAATGCCAGCAGGACAGCCTGTGACCTACTTTCCCTCCCTCCCACAAGGTAGCGTGCCATTGTGAAACTGCCACTGAATTTCAGCTTCATAACAACGACAAGAGGGATTTCAAGTGGCCACATGCTGTGTGGCTAACAGCGCAACGGCAGCCACTGCCCCAGCATGCATGCCCTCTGCTAGGGAGCCTCTGCCACATGGGGCAGAGGTGCAGCCTTCCCGGGCAGCACAGCAGCAGGCTCACCCAGCAACCCAGCCACAACCCCAGTACGGCTATTTCTCCCTCCTTCCCCTTAACATCTGCCTGGACAACTACCCCTAGATGACTGCACTGAAGTTTCTTGCACATCCTATCTGCCTTTGAAGACCTTTACACTGCTGAGACCACTGCCGCCTCCCTGCTGTCTGGCATGGAGATTACTGCACCATTAATGCCATGACCAGGCAAAGCAACATGGTCCAGCTATGACCATTGGTGTGTGTTGCTTATAATGGTCCCACAGAAGCCAGCCCTACATCCAGACTCAGACAGAAACAAATATTTGAGCAGTTACACTAAGTAGGAAACACTGGCACTTAGCACAGCTCTGAAAGAACCTAATAGGCATGTGAGTGTGGATTTGGGAGCCTAACTTCAAGCACATGAGTTTGACAAGGTTAGTGGAGGGCCCATGTAAGTATCTCAAAATTAGCTGTGCAGCATCTGCACTGCATGAGAGCTCACACCAGACAGCTGAGCCTCCTCCAGTCACCAGGAGGCCAGTCCTGTACAGGAGGTCCCATGCCCACTGTGCCCACACCACCTCCAAGCAGGACATTTTTGGACAGTTATTGAGCAGTGCTATCCCAGTGACACATCCTCCAGACCAGAGCAAGTCCACAGGCTGAAGAGGGTGAGCTTGGCCCGTTTGCACAGACATGCCCCCACTGCAACCAGTGTCAGCAGCTTCTACATAGCAAAAATGCCTCTCCTTTGTCTGGGCAGGTTTGAGCTCAGGCTCAGGGAGACCTGGCTATTTTGGATCCCAACTCTCGTTCATCTATGGGAAGGATAAGCTGGCCGGCCAGCATGTCCTGAGGGCTGATGACAGCGTTTCTCTGCATTACCATCTTCCACGTATCCTTGCAGCCCTAGGGAAACCTTCAAGTCTATGCTGGTTAAAAACCAGTTCAAATGGGGGTCTATTATGTTACCTCCAAGGCAAGCCTCATCCAGTGCCTCCAAATAATATAATGTTAAATGAAAGGGGAATAATGAAGGAAGTTTCCTCCCAGTCTTACAAGAATAGATTGATCCCTAGATGTTTTTCTTTTCCCTCCTATGATTACAGAGTAAGAAAGAGCCATAGGAGTTATGAGAGCATGCCAAACATTGCACCTAACTATCCTGTTCCAAATGCACTGAAAGCTATTTTTAATATTTTGATAGTTTGATACCTACTGAGGGTAGCAGAGTCCCCCTGAGCACGCCTCCTTTTTCTGCAAAAGGACTCATTGTGCAATACTATCTTGGTATTACACAATCCGTTTCTTAAAAAAACACTATGCTATTAACGTAATTAGCTGATTAATCTTTCCAGCCTCACTTAGCATTAAATAATCACCTGGATGCAGAATGCTTTCTCCTCAAAGAGAGTGCACCTCAAGTGTTTATCCAGCACACTACTGCAAGGGATACCACCAGCAGTCCAACTGGTGCTCAAAAAGGAAAGCAAACAGTACTGCTGAGCATGCTGGGGACAAGCAGGTATTGAAAAATGCAGCAAAGAAAAAACCACAATACTCATCCCTTTATACATACCACCTCCTCAGGATGAGACAATGCCCATTGTCTAACTATAAAAGAAGTTTAAAGAAATATATTGAAAATACACACACACGAGTGATTCAAGTGTCTCACAGAATTTAAGGTCAAGAGTACACTGCTTGACTCATCAGTTCAGACGATGAACGAGTTCAGGCCAAATGGCTCCTGGATCAAATGCACTGTTTCTAACTGAGGTCTCTCTGAGAGGCATCCAGTTGTGAAAGCAGGTGATAGCCATGCATCACAGTTCTGGATGAGTTCTTCCCAATGGTTAATTGCCCTCACTGTGAAACGAAAAATTCAAGTGTGCCTTATTTCCTTCAGTTCTGCTTTCCAGAACACTGGGTCTTGTTACACCTCCACCTGATAGACTGATGTACCACCTAGTATCAGTAATCTTCTCCATATGCAGGTACCAACAGACCATGAACAAATAGCTTTTTCATTATTGCTTTCACTTCCCTGCTATCTGAGAGTTGGCTGTAGGATTGGGTTTTTTTTCAGTTTCTCTGAAAAACAACGCCTACTTTCTGGCTTGCAAAATTACAGGGTTTGGTCATCAGGTGAAAATTTCCTTAAGCTCCCAATTTTCAGTCACATTGCCTCCTCCAAAGCTTTTGTTTCCAAATCACTTGCTCATAAATGGTGCAAATAATATGAGATGCCAAGTACTTCCTCCCATTTTCCCTGCAACGAAGATGAGTGGAACATGCGTGGGGATCAGAAGGATATGGAGCAATATGCAAACAAGTGAGCAATGCCTGCTACTCATCTTTAATAAAATTCTGGGTTTGTATATGTCTTCAGTGAAGTGAAATCTCTGATACCTCCACTGAAAGATTTGCCTGAACCAACACTCAGGATAAGGCCCTGCTGCGATGTTTTAAAACGTACTGTGAAGCTGTTAAATAAATAAAAAAGCCACCAAAACACAAGACAGCTAGAAAACATACACATTCATTCTGCAAACTTCATTAAGAAAGGATAGTTCAAGGTTAATTATTGCCAGTAATAGTCTACCATTGTACCAGCACTTTCTGCTGTTCTCTGCTCCCTGGGTGAGCCTACAACATATCTAAAATGGCTCTTGTAACCTTAAAACAATCCCACTTTCCACTTTTAACGGACTCATAATAAGACAGTCAATATTTCAGACAGGAAAGCTCATCTTGTTTCTCCTTTCACTTCAACCAAGTGTCAAGGAACGAAACGAAGTGGAAGCTAACTATCCTGCCTCCATCACAGAGCCTCCAGAGCACTCACACGCCTCTTTTTCATGCCCTGAGAATGTGACACCGTCAATTACCAACATTATATTTAGCTTATGCAATTAATTTAGCTACACACATAGGCCAGTGATAATATCTTCAGAGCAGAATTTCCCCGTCACTCACATAGCAGAAGAAAAAAAAAAATCAAATTAATTTTATTTCTGCATTTACAAAGTAATATGCACCGGAACAAAAAAAGTTTTAGTGATACTCAAGCAACAACCTGCTCCACCCATTTTGAGCACTTCAAGAAAAAACACACAAACAAAATCACATTCTCCATCTTGTCTCTGGCTTTTGTTGTTGTTGTGAAGTTCCAACAAACTCCCTTCAGGCACATTAGAATGCTGCAAGGGCATAATTAAACCTCCAGCAGCCATGAAGGATACCACCTTTCACAACAGGAATGGGAAAGGAAGTCCTGTACTTCTCTAAAGACCAGATCTGCTGTGTAACACTTACCAGCCCCTGACTTGAGCTTTCATTGTGTAAATGTGCAACTTACAGTGATTAATACTAAACATACAAGATGTAATGGAAACATTCCTATGCCAGCGACACTGGTGAACCCAAAAGGATCACCAAGGTGTGCTACCACGCATACACACCTCTCTCATATTCCCTGCAGAAATCGCCTGAGGTTGGGAGAAGCTCCCTCTCCCTTATAAAAGATGACTTCCTACCCATCCTCAAAACAGTGCATGGCTCAAAGACACTATTCGCAGTGTCAGTGCTTTGGTTTGTGTAGTTAGCATTGCACTGATTTACAGACTCAATCTGGAGGCTTTTCCCCGATTTCTTCTCTCCTTTCCATATTTGTAATCAGCTAGGGTGGATGGTGTCATGCTACGCTCACGGTGCTTTCCGGCAGTCCGAGGATCCTGCCGGGCACCTCTTGCATCCAGCCAAAAAACCATCTTCCTGGGCACCAGTAATGAAAAAATACAACACAAAGCCAGCCTACCATACCCCTTTCCATAGGGTGATTTATGAACTCGTAAAACTTGAGAACTCGATCAATAGGTAATGAAGTAAAACAGCAACGATGGCAGACCGCTCCGTTGATGGCTGCTCCTGACACATCTGTGCTGAAAAGGTTCAGTTCGCTTACTCAGAAGAGCTCCCACCCTCTGACCGATGTTGACAGATGTGCAATGCAAACATGCAGTCTGGTGCCCAAGCCTCCAACTCTTTTTATTTTAATCACCTCCTTGGTTTGTTTGAGGTTTTTTTGTTTTTTGGTGGGGGTTTTTTGGTGGTGGTTGTTGTTGTTTTAATTGATTTTCTGAATCACAATCTCTCCGTGCATTAGTAAATTCCATCTCGATTTATCCAGATTCAGGCTTCAACCAGCATATTTAGTATCTATGCTTATTTGTTACCATTACTAGCCCTGAAAACCTTGTAGCCCTACACGCTTATTGTCAGATTAGTTTAGTCAACATGGTGGATATAATGAGGCACAATGCACTTCAGGGTCATCTTAACATTAGAGAGAGCCTCTGTTCCATGTAATCACTGCAGCACACAGGCATATCTGCGATAGCGCTTGAATGAAGGAAGATCTAAAGGCTGGAACTCAACACATCCCCAGCTTCCATTTATACTATCAACACAATCATCCGGTCATCTCTCCTTTTCTTTGACAGCTGTAATATCTGCAATTAAAATCTGAATCAGTGGGGGCTATTTTAAGAACAAAGAAGGTATTTCAGCTCCGTAGAGCACTGCCAGATTGGGTAGGATATGCTACAATTGGCATTCCAGCTCATTAAAACAGCTTTGCCATGGACTATTCGTTCTGAAAACGTTCTGCAACTGTATATACACAACACAAGAACCACTCAGCACCAGCATTTGCTGAAATCCAGCCAGCTTCACGTCACCCTTGAAGGAACTTGTCACAACAGCCCTTTGAGCATGATTCCTTGCTGGGGATTGGGCATGGTAATACCCTCCCCTCTTGCATGAAGCATTACAGGAACATTGTCCTAGCAACCAGACATGGTCAGGAATTTGGTCCATGCTGCACCCAGGAGGTACCATACGAGATACTCTTGCTTCTCCCCCTTCTCCATGGCAGTGACAGTTACTGCTTTCCTCCTCCACAGCACACTGAATCACCATCGATAACTGAATCCCCCATAACAATAAAAACAGAGGAGATAAGACAACAAATTTCAGAGATACTTCAGAACCATACTTCAACTAGACTCTGAGTGCTTACAATTCAGGTTTTTAGACCCTAAAAGCATGTCTGCACTGCAGAGGGAACCCTTAACAGATCCACAGATGGGAATGTGACATGGGGCAGATGTGCCTGTCTCTCTCCTCTGAACACATCAGTTGTGACGAGGAAGGATTCAGCACAGGGGATGCTGTTTACCTTGATTTGAATGGAGACATGCAGCCACATTGCTCACACACCAAAGCTCACTCTAAATTCAGCTGATTCTGAAGGCATGCCTGTATACGTCAGGACTCAGATATGCACGAGTCATCCAATAAAACTGGTTTAAAATGCTACAATATCTTTTGTCTGTACATATACTTAGCAAATGTGGGGGGGGGAGGGGGAAAAAAAGAGTCTAGACCTCAAGA
>JAVJGI010000014.1:10602565-10616048 GCA_035590275.1 Ibycter americanus | reverse complement strand
GATTAGGTATTAGGAAGAAATTTTTTACTGTGAGGGTGGTGATGCACTGGAGCAGGCTGCCCAGAGAAGTTGAGGATCCCCCATCCCTGGAAGTGTTCAAGGCCAGGCTGGATGGGGCTTTGAGCAACCTGGTCTAGTGGAAGGTGCCCCTGCCCATGGCAGGGGAGGTGGAACCAGATGATCTTTAAGGTCCTTTCCAACCCAAACCAGTCTATGATTCTATGAAATATCACTACTTTAATCCCTTATTTAATAAGCATTAGTCTGCATAAAGATAGGTTTAAATTTTTTCTTCCTAAAAATAAAAAAAAGGTTGGTTAATACTAATAGATTTGATTCTTTAATATGTTGATATGTCCACATTCTGCCCCATGAATTATTCTCCTCTTCCATTAGCCCTAGGATGCTTCCAAAAAAGCTAAGCTGTACAGTCACAGCCCCCCCAGCAACCCCTGTCCAACACTACCTTATGTGATCCACAGCTATACCATGACTATCGCTGACTCCTTTCAAGCACTTAAATCCACAAGAACCAGAACTTCATTCATAACCACGTAACTAAATAATGATGTTTCCCACTACAAAATGGAAGCACAAGAACGCTTCCTTTTTGTCCTGCCAAACTCCAGTCCCTCTTTCAGTGACCTCCTCATTATCTGCAAAATAATTGGCATCTTAGTCTTGTGTTCATCGGGGAGAGGGAACTGGTGTCATCACTCGCTCATCACGCAAACTGCTTTCTGCGGGTCCCAAATCAGGGCACCTCAATTCCTGTGCACACCCCGTGACCGCAGCTCTGTGCAGGGGGGTCCCACAGTCCCTTTACCACCCACGCAGCAGCATGGTTTGCCTTCCATGGGACACACACAGAGACGGTGCCTCGCACCAAGGGCAGCAATCACACGTGCAACAGAATAATCCTGCATGGCCTCAATTAATCTACTTTAGCCCCACATCCACAAAATCAAATGCAATGGGTTTAGCTATCTCTGCATGGGAATGCAGCACTGACACCATCTTTATTTCCAAAACCAGACTGTAAGCTGTTTTCTGCAATTTTGACTATGTATCCAATACTCTTTCCTTTACACCACCAACCCCTGATTAAATCACCGCCTCTGCTTCAGCATCTTTCTTCCAACCTCGCTGTGTGAGAACCGCAAGTCTTTCTAGGGTCTTTCTCAGCTCACTGACCTACTTACTACCACAAAGACAGGCAATAATAGAATTCTCTTTCTCTTTTAATTTCTGCTATTTTCTCCTTTCTAATTGCTGCTTTCTAACTACAGAGTCTGTAAGTTAAGTCTGCTTACATTTGTCAAGAACTTTTGTCCAAAAACTACTTTCACAAAACACAACGCCCACATGCTCTCAATAGCAGACATCTCCAGGAAAGTGCATTAGCAACTCCTAACCATGCCAGGTCCTCAAATTAAAAGAAACCTAGTAGTGACTCTCTCTCTCTCCCTCCCCTCCCCCTAAAGACCTTTCTTTTTTCTTCCACCAATATCCTTTTCTAACAGACACTAGGGTGGTGGCACTACTGGAGATCACTGAACCCACCCAAGAAGATAAGTGGGGAATTTTTCTCATCTGATTTCAGCCAGCTAAAAGTTATATATCTAATCTAAGTTAGTGAACTCCACTGTCACTGTAATCAGCAGGAGCAGCATGAATCACCCACCCCAAGTGCCTTGCCAAATACCTGGGAAGGAAGGAAGGAAGGAAGGAAGGAAGAGAGGAATCCCACCTGGAAGCACTTATCATTAACCTTAGAGGCAACCTCTGTTACTAAGCTGGGGTGACCCCTCATATGTCAAATTCCTTTATCTCCAGCTCTGCTAACGATAAGGAGCCCAGAAGGTCTGTCTAACTCATGGAGGCAGGGCAGGGCAGGGACAGGGTGCATGAGTTCAGAGCCTGGACTCCGATAAACTGCACCTCTATGAAGGCTCATGGGTGACTTCTGACTACCTGAAGATCTGGATCTCTTTTCCCTAGAGAAATACCACTTAAGTACTTTTATGCTGTTCTTAACTGTCTCTTACAGGAAAGTGAAGACTAGGAGGGAAATCTTGAGTTAAATCAACATGCACAGCATCCTAACTGACACGACTTAATTCGTCACCACTGCGGAGCTGGGCCAAGCTCATGCAATGCACAGTCAAGGATGTAGCCAAGGCTTGCACTGCTGGAGGGACTCAGGAGCAGCAAGGCAACAAACTGGGATTTCTTCTTCGCTCTCTTCCCTTACGTACTCCTTGCCACACACATAAATACACATTCTGCGCAAGGACAGCCCAAGAGAGTGCAAATTGAATAAAATGACAAAAGGAGATTGAGCCCAAAGGCTGAAATCACCAAGATTTGTTTTTCAGAGAAAGTTCAGGTGATCCTTGGTTCCAGCTGAGCTAGATTAACAGGAAAAAATAGTGGTACCAGAAGAATGTGGTACCAAAACATCTAAGACCCACCTCTGCACTGTTCTGATCCTAGACAAAACCAGTGAGTACATCAGATACTGGTTTAAATGGAAGGAAGGGGTTTATCAGCCAGCCTATGGCAAAAGGGAGAAGAGGGTTACAGCCAACACAAAAGGAGCTTAGAAGCCTGCAGTACCACCAAACTCTTCTCAGGACTGGTCTCCTGCTAGGTCCACCAGCCCAGTATATTAAATAGAAAGCTTGTACCCGAAAGTAACCATGCAACTACCTTGTAGCATCTTCTTCCTCTTGGGCAGAACTGCTGAGCATGCTCTGCTGCTCATCAGAAACATGAAGACAGCTGGGTCCCCTATCTTACTCAATTACTAACCCTTGTGCCGCTACGTGGCAAATCGATTCACCTGCCTCTGCCTTGATTCCTTTGTTTCTAAAATGGGAGTGAGTAAGGATCCTGTCCTTCCTCATGAAGCCTTTTGATATTTATCAGTGAAACAAACTATGTGTTTGTGGGCTGAACCTACGTCCCCAGTACATAAGTGCAACCAAGCCTCCAGAAGGGGCTGGTTCTGAAGACCAGACAGACCATACCACAGAGCAGCAGTTCAGCAGCATTTTGACTCATTATCAGTCATTCCCATCAAACTGCTCCATAAGCTCCCTCCTTCTAAAGGTTCATCTTCTGAAACACCCACACACTGAATACCAAGATACACTAAATGTTTTACGGGAACTCATTAGAGAAAGCTATCATAGAACAAATCAGAATTCCGTGTCTCTGCAGTACCACAGCAGGTAGAGCACAGCTGTCTATTTCAATGAAGTGGGAGGGCTTGTTACTAATCCCTTCCTAGGGGACATAGCTTTGGGACTTACTGCTGAGGGTGAGAAAAGCCCACCAGGCCAACATCTGCACTGAAAACTGGACCCCCGGAGATTTTGCAGAGTTGTACAAACAAGACCTGAAGATGATGGGCAGTAACATCTCTCTCCAAATGAGTTTGTGAAATATTCCCAAACTTTAGTTAAGAGTTTCAGGATTTCCACTTTTCCCTTTGGCTTCTTGTTTCAGTGGGGAGAACCCCAGCACATAGACAACGATGTTAAAACCGTTTCCTTGGGGGAACTGTTGGTCTTCAGACTTACTTCTTCATTCCATAACTACTAAGTTATTATCTCCGGCTCAATTTGAAAGTCTGGATATTACAGAAGATGCCAAACCTTTATACGCTCACAATACAGCCAGTGATGAAGTCTGCTCCACTCAGTGTCTGAACTCTTAGGGAGGAAAGAGTTACCGGTTTTGGAAACAGTGGCAAAACACACACTTCTTATTCCCGTTGTTGTCCCAGTGACCTAGAGTCAAAGTCATCTCATGAATGGCCATGGAAGAGATACTAAGAGCTAAAAAAGAATCAGTACAGGAAAGCAAGCTAGAAAAAGGTTTTTCTTTAAAATTAACAGATTAACTGATAGTTTCAAATGCACAGTCTGGTATGTTTTTAGCTTAATTCCGTGGTTTTGTTTGGCTCGTGACAAAAGAACATTACTCCAAATAAAAGGCTCTGACTGGCAATGGGAAAGAAGAGGCAAGTACAGTCTAGAGCATTTCTGCATCTAGATCTCAACAACATCCTGATTCCTCTCAGATGCACCTGGGCTTGATCTTCTGGAATAAGCAGCTGAAGTACCTCCATTTGCAAGGCATGGCATGCAACTCCGCGTGATGGTTGGTTTTAAAATCCTGTTCTGTCAATAGTAGCTGCTCAGCAATCACTTCGCAAAATGCTCTGCTCCCATCTCCACCCAGGAGATGAGCTTTAGCCTTACTACACTCATTGCATCCCGCAAAAAGAAGGAAAGAAAGAGCAAACCCAAGCAGCCACATCTCCCTTGGGAAACACATCCAGAATTAATCCAACTGCCAGTTTCACATGATCTCAGCGCTATGACTTCTTAACAGGTATCTGAAAGGGAGATACCCTCTACGACTTGATTTTTCTTTGTATGCGGAACTTCGCACTGGTTTTATTAAGGCGTATTTGATCAAATGCCATGCCACAGGCAGCTCTGGCTTTAGAAGGTTGTTTTGATAGACCTGCAGCTGAATATTACTGCAGATAAAGCTACCCGAAAATCCAGCCCTGAGCTGTCACTCCCATTACACTCAGAACTGTATAACCAAGCAAGGCCTTAAATTACAGCCCAGGCTTACATTTTGAAATATTTGTTATAGTTACCCCTGGATATTTTGCTGTGAAACTTGATCAGCGCGTTGATATATGAAGAGATTAAGTCATCCAACCTCTGCTGGCAGGGAAAAGAACACTCACGAGAAGAAGTCACTATTCTTTTTGTCTAAAATCGAAAGAATCAGATTCTAATCTCAGCTTCACTGCAGTGGATTGAAAATGACTCCATGAATGCCAAGAACTACTTGACCAAGAGGACAGTACAAGCTAGGACTTCTGCTAACCTTCAGCAACAGCTATAGTTATGCCATCAGTACAATAAAGATAGCCCACGCATAAAGTGCACCCTGAAGGTGGCCAATCCTATTATGAATAACTTTAAAACACCTAAGAGCACCATTATTTAAACTCTGTAAGGATGCAGCACAGTAACAGCCACAATCCTCAATGTACACACGCACTGCACAAGAACTCCCACTCCACACAGGATAATGACCTACATCATTTCTGCTTAATGATTCCTACTAAAGCCAGTGTGCATCTCCATATAACCCCTGAAGGGCATTTGCAGGAATGGCCATAAGCACAGCATGCTCCACGGCCATGACAAGCTCCTTGCCCAGCCTGCCTTCCCCCAGCCGCCTGGGAGCACCAGCAGCCACCACCTATACTTGAGTTCACGAGCTACTGACTAACTGGAGGGCTGACCTCTGGCTGCTATAGAGCACTTTTGGTCCTGATCACAGTATCTGAACAACCCTCAAGAGGCAGGGTTGACATACCCAAGAGGACTATCCAAATGAGTAATGACGCCCCTAAGACTCCAGCAACACATCAATTGGGAGACAAATTACTTTTGATGTAAAAGGCTTAGCTCTCCTCCACGCTGCCACATGGACTGAGGACATCTCACTGTGGCTGCGCACCGGGGGCAAGAGCACACAAGAGATGAAAAGCAACAGAAGGGAAAAAGGTAAATTGTATGCACAAGAGATCACTGCAGGATGCTTCAGATTCTCCACTCTTGCCAATGACACTCTTGATGCAGATGTGAGCCAGGCCAGCACGCTGAGCACACTAGCCCCTTGCAGGGCATACACTGCAAGCAAGACTGATAGATCTGTTATATCTGTAAGAGTGATGGAATGCTAAATGTGTTTTATAAACGCTTGGGCTAAAAAGTACTTGCACAGCAGAGAAGTTATAAAGGCAAAAGGAAATCTCTCAGAAGAGTTAGTGAGAGAACTGATGTGAATTTCCGCAATAAACACGCTCCTTCAGCTTTTGTCTGCCTATCACAATAATGACTCATTCAAAGCTTCTAGGTAGTAAAACTCTTTTTATTATTATTATCATCATCTTCATTTTTACAGATACAACAACAAACCAATATAATAAGGGATGAAACATGCCCAAAGTTACCAACACTTTGATAAGAGTTGAATCTGGTTTTGTCTCAGCCAGATCCTTTGTCTCCTGGAACCTATATGCAGACACACTTTCTGCTTGCACGTACAGTGAGCTAATGAAAAACTAAGTCTGAAAGCACATTTTAGGCATGTCAATCTAAGAACACCAAAGAAAGACATTAACTATGTTGTTTTAGCCATGCTGAAAATCTCAAGTATTTAAGAGAGCTTCAAAAAAACCCCAAAACCAGTTAAAGGCTAAAATAGCTAAAACTCCCTATCCATCTTTCTCCCTCTCCCCACTCCCCAGCCAGATATTTAGCATAGTCTAGGACGCCAAAACTTCCATGTTTCTTTACTCAGCCACCACCACCAGAAACCAGCACCTTCCCACTGTTTCTTTTCCTATCCTTTGCTCTTCAACATTCCTTAACCCACGCCCAGATATGGAAGCACGTTCTACTCACTCCTCACTCAACTTGAAATCCTCGTCTCCCTTCCACTTCCTCCTTGGTCTTCCCACATTCACACCCTACTCCTAAAAAAGTTGGCAGTAGATCAACTGATATTTATTAATGTTCAAGAATCATTTTAGCTGTCACTAAACAACTCCAAACAGAGGGAACCAGCACTGGGAAGGATGTTCCAGAATGCAGCTTCAGGAAACAGCTGAGGAAGCAGAGAGAAAGAAACAAAACTCTGCATCCTGCTGCTTTAACATAGTATGCAGGTCTTCTCCCCTACACCCTACTAATCCATAGGAAATCACCACAGCCTTCATTTCCAGCAGGGCCTTTCAGGCTCTCTCTGTCTACATTATCTGCTGGTTTGCTCCAAAGCAGAGCCCAAGCATACACTGTGCAAGCTCACAGGACCAGGACCCCAGCACGAATCCAGCTGAACCTCACCAGGTACATTTGCCCACAGACAAACCACTGTCAGACACATCAAACATGAGTGACAGTCAATGCTCAAAGCCCCATCAGCAGCGTACGCGCCTCGCCACTTCTTCCTGACCTCACGATATGGCTGCAAAAGCACGCAGAATATTTGCTTATAGTCCTAATGATCCATATCACAATGCTTTCTGCTAACACAATAAACCACACCAAAGGAGCCTTGTGGGCATCTTTAAATATTCCCTGCACAAACCATGCCGGGTAAAGAACCTCCCGAAAAGATGCTGCGAAGCAGAGGGAAGCGGGCCAGCAGCCTGCTGCAGGGCAGCGAGGCAGGCTGGCCAAGCCCAGTCCGATGCATCAGAAGTGGTCCAAAGCTCACACATCATTTGGTGAGAGCTGCGTCCACACATGGAAGGTCAATAGCAAGACTTTAAAACCAGCCTGCTTCATGAAAACTCACAGGAACTCCGGCATTACCCAACCTCCCGGCTCCAGGCAAGCGGCACAGGTGCTGGGATGCTTTACTAGCGCGCTGCCCCTTGTCTTTGAACTACCCCTTACGTCACCCTCCAGCTATTCAGTATGTGATAACACTGAAGGCTTTTGGCTACTGAATGAAAAACTCAAAAAAACCCTCCAGCTTAAAATAACAATAGTAATAATTACTATTACTGTTGTTCCACCCCATCCTCTAGCTTCTTTGCCAGAGGAACATTTCCTTCTGGGTAGCACAGGCTCTTTCTAGGTCCAGGCCACGACAATAATATGGACACGCACTCTCAAGAGCAAAGCAGGAACAGAAAATGGTATTTTTCCCAAAGTGCAAGAACAAAGAAAAAGGCTGATCTTTTCCAAAGGAAACCAGCAATTAGGCTCCCTTGAAGATCCTGATAGTGAATACTGGTGTCTGATTTTTGACTAAAAAACATCACTGCAACCCTCTGGAAAAATGTCCATGTAAAAGCTCAGCTCTGGGTTTACTGACTGCCAGTGTATCCATCGTATGCATTGCACTGCAGTGAAAAAATCCATAAAGCTAGGTCATGCCAACACAAGCTGGCAACTTCACCTCACATGCAATCACACCACAAAGATGCAGCCATGCAAGCAGCAATTTAACTCACCTGACCACAGCATAAGCTGCTGTTATTTAATCACCACTTTGAGGATACGAATCAAAGAATTTCCAACACCATCTTTAAAAAACCCAAAAACCAAACATCAAAAAACCCCACCACCCCAGACATGTGGATGCCAAAATTATTAACTAATTATTTAAATATGGAGAGTCAACAAAGAATTTCACCCTGTGGCAGAACACAGAGACATTCTCTTACAGACTCTGGCTGCCGTGATTTGTGTAAGCGATATTGCGCATAATCATGTCTAATATTAAAAAGATACCAGTGCAACACATCTGAGAGGAACACTGACATTTATACTGCCATTATATGCACTTGTCACTAAATTTAATCTGCATTATCATGAGAAGTGCTCAGATGATTCGAAGGCAAAAATATAATGTATGTTCAATGTTATTTAGGAATATTAATAAGCTCCTTTATTTTAAGATGCAAAACATTAATAGTCGTTCTGAAGAGGGCTCGCTTTTAACCTTTAACATTCAAGTGGCTGTAATTTTTATCAGATTGTTTAGATTTCAATTTAGCTGAAGTCCTGAAGCTACAATTAAACTAGCAGCTACCTTCTCTCACTAGGCTTCCTCCAACAGCTGGAATAATCTTTGAAGTCTGCAAAGACACAGAAGAAATGTTATTTACAGCCAGTTTGCACAGCGCAAGCAGAGACAAGTTGTGTTGTGCATTTCCAGGGCTGGTGACAGACCATTTCTCACCAGTGCTAGAGGAAGTCATCAAAACTATTTTCCCCTCCCCAGATGCTCTACAGGACCCAGCTGAGAAGCTGGAAATGCTGCAGGGCAGGATTTTAAGAGCGCTGAGTTGCCCCAAACCAACGCTCATTATGGTCAGCAAGACAGCATTAAACCCCACCACCAGCTCTACTGAAGACAAAAGTGGCCTAACTCAGCCTGTTGACGGTCACCTGCCTGGAAAGCCCAACACACCTCAGGACGGGATGCTAAACACATATAAAAATGGAAAATACTTTAAAAAAAAAATCATAGGTGCCTTTTAAAGCAGAGAGAAATCCACTCAGAGAGTAGGGAAGGAAGGAGGATTTCAGCCCAGAGGAGGCACCCCACTTGTTGCCGCATCTCTCCGACTGGCTCTGCGGCCGAGGGATGGAGCAGTGGACTCTGCAGGAGCAGAGGGCAGCATCACCGAACCCCCGTGGCAGAGGCTGTGCTGCACTGGCACGCGTGTAATGATCAAGGCAACGCTCACTGATGTCAAAGGAAGTTACATTCACGCACTGAAAGATGTACAATGAGCAGCGTCATCATCCGGGAGAAAGAAAGAAAATGTTGCTTTCTCCCAGGCAAAGCCACGGGTGTTTTTTGTTTGTGTTAACTTGCTCTAAGTGCCTGCAGGGTCCATGCTTTGATTTACTGTGGCTGACGGGCAGTACAGGCACAGACACGTTTAGGTATAATTATTACAGTAGCCAGGCTCATATACCAAGAACAACAGCTCAATAAGACAACAGAGAATTTTCCAACACAAACCCCTACATCCCTCACATCAACGTCTGCTCGTGATTTGTTCAAGGGAAAAAAAAAAAAAAGAGAGAGGAAAAAAAAAAAAAAGAGTGAAATCAGGAGGTACTCCCACGGAACACCAATTTCACCCAAAATTACTCTGTGTTTTGCAGGTTTCATATGAAGTTAAGCAAAAAACAAACTAAGAACAGTCTGTTTCCCAAACCACCACATGATGCATACTCTAGTCCAGGACCCAGCAAGTCCTGTCTCCAGCTCCCAGCTCAGCCCTCGAGCTCACGTACTAAAGAAAATACAGTACTTAGGGTTTAGATACAGAGCAAAGGATATGTTAATGGTTATAATCAACTCTTTGAATGGCACTTATAAAAAATAAACCCACAACCCAGAAGCTGGAAGTCCATGCAGATCCCAGAGCAGAGGTTTGAACAGCAGCTCAGCAGGGTTTGCTCGGATCCCCCTTCACAGCACTGCCATCTTTTGCATCCCGACAGTACTAACAGTGCTCAAAACTTACTTGCCATTGATACACTCACCCAGAGTTTAAGATCACTAGGACGAGTTCAGGGTCTGATTTGATGCCTGTTGTGCTATCTATAATTTTTTATACTGGGACAAAATGAGGCCTATGCACTTATCTAAATTATACGAGAAGTAGGACTGTTTTGGTTTAGATGCATAAATTCTCATAGTAAACAAGCTGAGACACTAACAAGGTATAATTTATAACTGTTTAAGACATTCTCCTTATGTAAGTCTCTTAAACTAAGGCTATAAGGATGCACATGGAAGACAGAGTACTCAGTTCCACATTAGTTTATATTTTCATTCCTTTCGTTGTCATATATGGGCAAAATACCTAAAAGTCTAGGGTATGTGCCTGGTAAAAGAATGTACTGTAAAAGAAAACTGTCTGCACTGGCGTTACAGACACCAAAGTGTTTCCACTGTAAAAAAAAATAAAATGAAAAATATCAGACAGATCCAAATACCTCAATCCCAGTCAACATTTTTGTTGTATATTAACTCCTCTTCTATGCCACTGAATACAATAAACTGAAGCAACGCATTCCTGTTGAAAAGATCAGTTTTATTACATGGCCATGACCTGGACCAGCTTTCAGCCAGCACTGATTAAATGCAAATTCTGATATTCTGCACCACACGCCTTCCATGTGGTAAAAAAAGTATCAAACACTTCCCACTTGTTGCTTTCATTTAATATAAAAATTTATCTGGATGTTGGATATATGAAGTGTCTCTGAGAAGAGCTCACTAGATCACATACACATACAAAACTCACTCAGCGTGCACAGGCTAAGTAGGGTTGAATTAATGAATGTACTGTTGCTTCACATATTGAATGTCTGTCACTAAACCGATAATTTGCAAATGCAGAAGCAGGGACTGGGGGATGCGCTGGCTGCAGCCACTGATGGCTCTCTCCACTGCAGTCTCAAGAAGCTAATCTTGCTCAGTTCAGAGTGCTTGATCCATGTTCCTGGGAATGGCTCAAGACAGGAGCAATGAGACAGTCAGCATGTGTCCACATTTGGAGTTTTATTTCCACTCGTATCTGCCCTGATTTCCTTCCCAGGAACGCTGTGCCTGTGAAGGGCACAGCACGACATTCTAAGAGACACGTATCTTCTCTGCACTAACAGGCACAGTCTGGGTGGCAGCAGAAAAGCAAAAACTTCCCTAGAGCATACACTAGGATTACCAAAAAGAAGGGAGGACTACTTCTGGATTGAAGCTTTGGCCCGTTGTCATCTATGGCAAAACTCCCACTGATGTCAGCGTAGCCAGAACTTCACCTCTGTTGCCACGACTGCCCGTTCTGCCTTGGGACTTCCAGCCAGCACAATAAGGGTCTTAACAGTGCCAGCAGCTTTTGTGTTATGAACTGCAGGCAGAAATAGTGAAACCCTTCACATAAGCAACCAAATACTCATCAGACAGTTAAGAAATTTAAGACGCTGCCAAACTGTAAGGGATTCAAACCTGCATCCAGAAGTATGATGTTTCTCATTGGCATACTATGCTAAAACAAACCTTATCCTAACCAACTTTCTGTCCTTCAGAAAAACCTGACTGTAAATACAAGTGGCATGAGTGCAGTTGGCATGTGTCAGAAGACATTTGAGAACTCAGCACAGAAATACATCTGTAGTGGAACAGCAGCTACAAACTGCTCCTAACAAGCAATGGCTAAACACCCTAACTGTCTCCTAATTGCTCATTTCATTGTATTTGACAGAATCCATCAACCAGAGTACATCAGGTCACAACAGCACAACTTGATGGCTGGAAACATGACAACATAACCTGGTAGAAACAGAAGGCCCTCGTGTCAGAAACAGAGCAAGCCAGCACTTCGGGAATCTGGGGGGGTGTTATACCCCACCGCTATCCTGCACAGACAGGATAACAACACAGTAACGTAACACAGAGTTCAGGAAGCATCCTGCGTACCACCAGCACACAGGTACGGAGTGCAGTCATTAAGATGGCAACAGATGCTATGTTACGAATCAAGCTTAAAAAAAAAAAAAAAAGGCACAAAAGTAAAGAAAAAGACAGTATGATTTGCTACATCAAGCCAAGTACAGCCAACCTGCTGATTTTCTACAACACTAGCACCACCAAAGGATCAGGCAGAGGGATATCCATAGTTCGTAGCCCTGCAGTACATTGGCTCCTACCTGGCTCTCTCAACATGCCTCCAGTGTTTTTTGAACACAAAGATCACACCTGTAAGCTCTTTGTCAGCAGCACTCTCCAAAGGCAAGGGGACTCTGGAGGAACCATTCCTTCTGCCCTCGCATCCACCACCAAGTCCTCTCCAAGTAACAAAAGTAACTTTTTGTTCAGCTGAAGGATGAGCCCTCTGTATGTCAGCAGGAAGAAAAAAAGCCAGCCAAGAACTAACTAGCCAGGCTATTTTGCCCTGTTCCGCTCTCCCAGCTGATGCTTATACCCCCCTCCACAACTGCTCCGGACCAGGAATAAGCCCTCATTGAAAGCACACAGTTTGGGCAGCGACTAGGAAATGGTGCAGCACTTCAGCTCTCCGTTTCTCATAGCTCACCCTCTCTTGATTTTTAACTCCTTTGCTGAGAACTCAATCCAGATTTCATAAAGCAAAGCATTTACTAAATGACAGATAAGTTAAAATGCCTGTGGAGAAAACATTATTTTTTTTTCCTTACTTTCTGCTGGATGGAGATTGGCTAAGGATCCACGAAACCCTGATCAAATGATGCACCTCTCTAAGCCTGTCTGACAGCACTGCAAAGGGAAAGCAGATGAGTAAGAAGGAAAGCATTCATTTCCTTGGTCTCTTGCTTTTCACCAACCTTGATGTTTTAGTGCCTCTGCCGGGATGCTAGCACTGACTTCCCTTTATGTCCCATTTACTTGCATTTATTTTAATTGGATCTAGGACTAAGGACACTCGGCAACCCTTAATCCTCCCAACAACAAAGCAAGGGCATGAAGCCACCACGACCAATAACCAAAAAAAAAAAACAACCAACAACAAAACCCAACAAAAAAACAACATACACACCCCCCCAAAAAAAAAGGCAACAGACACCCACTGATGCGCTTCTCGGGGCAGCGCGGCTCTCTGTTCCTTCTGCAAATAATCCAGTGCGGTTCAAAAAGTGGGCAGAAGAGGCTGGATTATTTCCTTTAACAGCAGAAGTTGGAGCCGGGAGAGCCACGTTTAACCCCTCCCCAGCCGGAGCAGGTTCCCTCCGAGCGGCCACGCAGCGGCCCCGCACACCGCCGCGCACACGGGCACTCGCTCACCGCCGCTCACACACGGTCCCAGCTGCGGGGTGCCGGGGGCGCTGAGGCTGTCCCAGGGCAGCGCGGCGGGGATGGGGACCCT
>JAVJGI010000014.1:10495683-10601328 GCA_035590275.1 Ibycter americanus | reverse complement strand
GCCGGGGTGCCAGCGCCGTTGCCGCTTGCCTGGAAGCACGTCACGGCGAGCCGTGGGTCCGTGACGGTGTGTGACACTCCGCGGCGAAAGCTACACCTGCGCTCCCTTTGGCTTCACTAGCGAGGAAAAGCATTTAGTGCCTTCGGCGTCTTTGAACTGATGCCCAAGTTCCCAGCCTGCCTATTTCAATAGGATGTTGTGATGAGGCACCTGTTTGATCATCCCTTCGGTTCCTTCTCTAACAGCGGAGCCCAGGCCCCTGCCTGACCAGATATCTTGTTCAAGGGAGAAAGAGCGATCGCTTTCACATCCTTTTTCTTTTCTTTTTTTTTTTTTAAACAATGCCTACCTTCAGCTATATTCCTTCTCTGCAAGGACTTTGAAGTGCTGCTAATTTTGTTTCTTTTCTAGTCTGCTGCTCTTTCACCTTGCCCATACCTCCCACTTAGCTGCAGGTCACAGCTGCTAAACCAAAGTACAGGTAAGAAGGTCCCCGTGAGGACTGGCAGGGTAGCGCCCTTCACCGATCCTGTAAAACACTCACATGCCCCGGTCAATCTGCTGCTGTAACTTAGTGTGAAGGTGAAAAAACAAATGAGCCAACAAAACCAACCAGCAGCTCCGCGCTAATCACAGGGACCAGGGTAATAATCACAAAGCAGGAGGCCGTGGTCTGCACTGTGAAAAAGGAGAAGGAAAATAAATACAAAACCTGCTTGTAAAATTTACCAGCTGAAATAAAAAGTTCTGCAATGGAAACGTGTAACAAATACCAGCTTTGTCTAAAACCTACGCTAAAGTTAATGATTTTATACCTACCACCTGGTCGCATTGGTCATGGACGGTGATCTTGTGCGAGTCACCTTTTCTAGCAGGTTATCATCAATTGCCTTAAAAAACTATCCAGAAGTCACAAGAAAAGATCAGAGCCTCACTGTGTCGCTCACTAAATAAACACAGCGAGGAGATGTCCTCTTCCAAAAAGCTCATAATCCGCATCGACAAGACAAATTTAGAGTGGGAGGAAAGTGTATGATGCTGCAGATGGTACTGAGAAAGAAACCGATTTGCCCAAGGTCATGCAGGAAGTCTGTGGCAGAGCCAAGAACTAAACACAACTCTCCTGAAACCCGGTCTAAAAATAGCGCTTGATAATTGCACATGATCTCCAGAAAACACACATTACATAGATAATCATCTTTTGTCCAGTATTTTGGAGGTACTGGGCTCCATTTCATTATAATTTTCAACTGCACTGATAACTGAACGGTCACTCGCTAAATTTAAACCACATTATTTGGAAGTCCTCTATCCAGAAATTCGTATCGTGGAACAAAAGGCACTAGCAGATAGCATCTGGGCCAACGCAGATGCTTTCCGAGTGTGTCTGCTTCTGCTACCTCCTTCCTAAGGGGAACCAGAAGGGTGTCCAAACCTGCACCTTTGTCTTGGGAAGGGGAGATCCTGCTCCTCATAGTGTTTTCCTGAGGCTCCAAGGAGCCGCATTGTCCATACCCACACTCTGCCTCCTAGCAGTACCCCAGATTTGATCCCATATTCCACCATCTCCTGTTTAGCCCCATTAAAATATTCCCTGGAATACAGCTGTCATTGGTTCTTATGGCAAACCTGTCTCAGGTCTCAGAAGGTGTCTTCCCTGTGTCTCCTTCCTATTCCAGCTCCCTCTTCCTGGTTTTCTTAACCAATGCAGAGGCGTTTCTTGTGATGTGAAACCCACACAACCGGATAGCAGCAGTAACACCATGTTGCACCCTTCAGGCACCCTCGCTTGTCACTTAGGAAAGCTATTTACACATAGATTTAGTTAATGCTACAATGTATAAATGCTAATGAGTATTAGTAGAAGTAGTTAATGCCGTTTTCCTTATTAATCAACACTACCAGCACGGTAATGATATCTGTTGTTCTTGTGGAGCTTCCTCCAGCAGGGAGTGAGCCCTGTTGATTAGCTAGACCATTTTGCATGTATGTAACATTTTTGTTCATCTGTAACAATCTCATTATCGTATTTTTTTCCTCAAGGAGGTGAGCAGTTCCCAACTTAAGCTTAAGGAGTAACTAGGGCAGAAGGAATCGTGTTGTCTCCCATACCACCATTTCACAGTCATGTATCTGTCAGGTTCAGTAGAATTTACACCACCGTGGAAGAGGATCGGGAGCGGGATGGCTGAGGTGCCCCAAATCAGGTAACAAGTCAGGGATAACCGGGAGCAAAGCAAGCTCCTAGCTTCACACCTCAGTACACCTGCTATTTTGCAGCAAGCCTTTAAAGGTAAACAGCTTCAAATGACTATTGGAAAGACAGTACCGTAACTATCGCGTCTGATTAATAATGCCATCATGCTCTACAGATACAGACCAGGAAACAGCTTTTAGGTTCCCACATTGTGAGTAGCGAGAAGAATTTCTTCTCGTTTTCCTGCCAAGATGATCAGATTAAAGAAGATGTGAGTAAACCACTGCAATAACAGAGTATTTCACTTTCTCTTAACTCAGTAATTTACATTGAAATGACCATAAATAATTCAGCTAGTATAAATAAAAATAAATCCAAGCAGAAAGAAGAGGTTTTCCTAAAGATTCAGGGTTCAGAAGACAGGAAGACAGGTTTTAGACCTGATGTTAGCTGAACCAGTAGTGAGCTATTAAAGCTGAATCTCAGCATACGATCATAAATTATGAAACATTGACATTTCACTTTGAATTAATGCAAAGGGCTATTTATACACTGTTTTAGAGACAGTTGCCTCGGCAAATTAATACACTTTTTCCTTCACCAGGCCAAATGTTAGCAACACTGCTATTTTTCAAAGTATCAGACTATTTGCATATTGAAAATGTTTTAATACTCTGTGTCCCCCAGGGCTGCCGTGTGAGTTACTTTGAAAAGGTAATCAGTCATAATTCACTGGCTCCTTGATCCAATATCTAACGATTCAAAATACTTCTGGTGATTTTTAGTGTGAGAGGTTGCTTGTTATCAGGGAATTGCTTTCTGTCTGTAGGGCCACAGGTCACCAGCATGGGAAAAGACATTCAGTGGGCTACGATCGCCTTTCTGGGCTTGCTACCAGTAAAAGGTCTGGGTAGCAAAGAGCAGTGGCAGAACTAGCCATGAGCACGTAAAAAAATATTCGCTATACTTGCCTGAAATTTGAACTTTGGATGTGACTACATATCAAAACATCAGTTTATTGCCCATATGTATTGGGAATGATTTTCTCTCTCTTTTTTTTTTTTTTGGTTTGGTTTTTTAAAAGGGGAAAATTATAACACTCCAAAGTGACTTTCTGTGAGACTACATTCTACAGATCAGTGTTGTAGGTGTCATTTCAGTGAAGCACTGGTTAAGAATGTGCTTAAATACTGAATGGTTAGACCTACAAACAGTGCCTAGCTGCTTCACTAAACTGGGGTTTAAAATAATTAAAATAATTATTTGATATGTTATCTGAATGATACAAAAATCGTTAGTCACTGTTAGCAAACTCCGTGTGCTTCGGATCCATCATTATGAACAAGATACTCTGGTATCTCCTGCTCAGTGTCTTTTCTTCATCTCAGAGATAAGATCTCCCAAATCAGAAGTGCCTCAAGACTTGATGTGAACAGATCACCATCCCATATCTCACAGGTGGGTTTCTCTCCGACAGATTCACTGTAGAGAGGCAGCCTCCTGGTCATACCAAGGACTTCTGTACAAATTAATTGCAGCTTTTCTGTCTCTTCTCACTTTTTGTGGCAGTGGGTAACACTAGCGCAGTGTTAAGAAAGTTAAAAAGTAGTGACAGTGCTTGTAGACTTCTCTACAAACGTGATGTGGCAGCATAGACAGCTCAATGGTGACGACACCAGAAATTTGCTCCGAGGCCTTTCTTTGCGTTTCCTCAAAAAGCAAGTCCTACACAAATGTTATTCAAGGGCGTTGCATGGCACTGCTCTGCAGGAAGGTCAGCAACAGAGGGGTTTGCAGCCTGCAGGTGCTACCACACAATAATTAAGGGGATAGGCACAGCACATAGCTTATCGCTAGTTAGCGGTGCCATTTGACAAGAAAGATCTCCTGTTAATGCAGGAAGCATGGCATCGGGGGGTTCCACATCTCTCCACCTCTTTTAGAGACTGCAACAAGATCACATGTCGACAAATGTGACAGTGCATGTCCAAGTATTTCTCTTGTATTATGCCAGATTATACCTTGCAGCACAAAACTACTAGCATTTCTAGTAGCTGAATGTCAGAGCTCTGACTTAAACTCACAGAGTGAGGTTATCCTGCACGGAAGAGAAACATTCCAGCTGGTGCATCTGCAATTTCCACCATTTGAAGGATACAGTAATATTTGTGAAGGACTGGGTCAGCTTTGATTGTTTAACTTTGATTATTTAAGTTTGCTTTTCTCTTTGCTCTGTTTCACTCAGCCCAGCTGTAGCTTGGTCTCATTTGAGCCTGACTGCGTGTAGCGCTGACTCCAAGAGGACTGGATCAAATCCACAGCTTCCCTTCGCAGGGAACAGATCTGCCAGTCAAAGAAGGTTGCGGTGTCATCAATGAGCTGGAGGCAAATCACAGGAGGTGATGCTGGGACGCTTACCCTCCATCAGGGTAATAAGCTGCATTTGAAGGCTTCATCTAACACATCAAATCCCGCTCACAGAAAACTGAGAGCAGGGTTTTGTGGCTTGATTTTATTTTGTTGAAATGGATCTGAGAGAGGAAGGAAGTGCTGTGTGGAGCCAGAAGTTTCCCATTTGTTTCAGTTCTGCCAGTGAGTTTCTAGGTAGCCCTTGACCTCTACCTTAATCTCCTTGAGTTTGATTTCCCATTTTGAAAAACTAAAAAGACTGTCACTGTGGATCATAAGACAAAGAAAGATAATCTTTTTGTGCATTTAACAGTTGAATTGCAGTTTGATTCCCCATTCTGCTATTTGTATCTGGTGAGACTTCGGAGAAATCATGGGTTATCTCTGTGCCTCAGTTTTTCTGTCTGTGATACCAAACCAGAAGAACTTCTGGTCTGTCTCCTGTTTTTAGATGCATAAACATACATATTGTTATTTATTTTACAGTGATTTACCTTCTAGAGGTCTGACTTCAACTGAGGTCCTTTAATTTTAACAAGAGGGTGCGATAAATAGTTCTGAGATTCCTCCTTGGAGCACTCTGAGGTCAGTGGAACGATGCTGAGGAAAAAGTATGCTATGTTAGTTAATACACAAGAAAGAATAAAGTGAAAACAACTTTATTTCATAAAAATTGTGAAAGATCCTGCAACTACAGAGTAGAAAGCCCTAAGGATTCAGCATACTGTGCAGCATAAGGGAAAGACTGATCTTACCCACAATAGTTTTGTATAGCTTTTCTGTTCATTGTACCAAGAACTGGCTCCAGTAAACGTTTAAACATATGCTTAACTTGATAGACAAGAATGGCTTTTTGACTTCAATTTTAATGCACATTTAAGCTTAGGCATGGCTGTTTGTGGGGTGGGGGTTTAGTATGGGATTCCCTGGTCCTTTACACACATGATTTCATTAGGTGTTGTCTGTTTCTGTATCACTGCCTTAGGGCATGAGCCAAGCCCAGCTGAAGTCAAGGAGAATCTCTACAGATTTTGATGGCAGTTGGACTGAACACTTTATAGGGAACAAAACCAGATTTTGTGGAACATGAAAGTAAGAAAAAATCCTCCTAAACTTGTGGGGATGAAATACTCATTTCCTGTTTTAGGACTAGAGACTTTATAAATCAAGCTTCTAACCAGAGCAAAATTTTACCAGCTGTACTATAAGCTGCTGAAAATAACAGAAAAGTATAACATACTCTTAATTTTAACTGAGCAGAAGGCATTGCTTGGCTGTGCGTAACAGTTCAGCAGGAGGTAATGATCATGTTTATTTGGGTTCACAGGTTCTTTTGCTGTTGTATGCTTTCATGGTACCTGGTTTAAAAAAAATCTATAAAGAATATATTTACAAATGCCAGCTTATCTGTGGTTTCGTGCCATAGCTGTCATCTCACATGAGGTGAGATGACTTTCAGTTGCCATGCCAAGCCATCCTAGCTTAATTTGTATCACAGCTCCAGTTTCTGCTGTTGGCATCAGCTCGTAATAGAGTTACAGGATTAAAAACTTGTCATTCCTGAAAGCCTTCTTGGTAATAAGCAGAGCTTGAGACACAAATTTGAGTCCTGTTTGATTGCATTGTTATTCTCCCTCTTTTGGTGGCCACATTAATGACAGGTTGTCAGGTGCAATTCATACTTCCAATGCTGGCTTTGCACGCTGCCCTCTGCTTCCAGCTGAATCCTCCCCTAACCACAATCTCTGGTGCTTGCACTCGGTAAGATAACTAATAGAAATTATGGAAAGCAAAGAAAAAATACATGATAGAAGAGAGAGGGGAAAAGGAAAGAAATAGCTATCCATTGGTCAAATAAGAATATCCAATATGCCAATGGTGGATGACTTCAGTAAAGACAGGTAAGAATAGTCAGCTGTCTAACAGGACAGAAAGAGGAAACTAGAGACCATAAAGGATGAAAGAACAGCTGAAATGAAAGGATAAAATGTGATAAAAAGTCAATCAACTATAGCATTGCTAACTTGGAGCATCATTGTGGTTGGAGTGCTGGTACCTGCTGAGTGCCTGCTGCCTCACAGCTCCTCAAACTACCAACTGGACCTGAGAAGTCAGAAGATCCAGCTTTGGAAGGCCTCTGTTTTTTATTGATATCCTTTTCCCACTTTCCTGGAGATAGCTGCAAAAGTTACTGTCACTACCAATTGCACACCCAGAAGGTTAGTCTCTGCTTGGAGGTGAAAGGAAGATCCAAAGGAAGAACAAGCACCGAAGATGTTTAAGAATGCCTAATTACAGGTGCTGCAAGTTTTGAAGGGCAATTTGCAACAACTAGAAAGGGACCTGGTTAATTATTGGCTGTTCAATACTGCTGAAAATCAGGAAGGTCTATCATTTCCTTGCATCTGGGAAACTGAATAACAGTTGCAACTCTTATCCTGGGGCCACAAGGGCAGAAATGGATTCTCTGGTTTCTATTAAGATGCAAATTGAGATCTTTTCCACTTTACAGAAGTGATGCTATCTCTTTGTAGAGTGAATTCGTTGGTATCCAGTAAGTCTGTTTCAATCTTTTACTTCTTTCTTGCAACATATTTTTATAAGTCTTACAGGAATTTAATATCTTTGAGGTCCCTATCCTTCTAAACAGGGATTCAGAAATTTTGGGAGCAGACTGACTGACAGAGGCAGGCAGACGCAGTGTGACTGAACGAGGCGTTTCCTCAGCAAACCAAGCTGCAAACACAGAAAGCTCAAAGGGAGCACTGCATTGAGACCTTACCTGGGGAGACCCTCCGTGCGTTTGACATTTGTGATTTACAGCTAACGAAAATAGGGGCCCCGGCTGAAATAATTTTGCTTTCAGTCCTAAGCCAGTGGTGAAACTGCTGTGATCTTCAGTGAGACCAAGCTTTTGCCTCTTGGTTCCCATAGAAAAAAACTTCTTATCATAGAGCACTTCGCCAAACCTATATTAAGTGCAACGTCACAAGAGGCTCTGCATTGCAAACCACAGAAAACAACAGCTCTTCCCTTTTCCCCCATTCAAATGCGCCTCATCCAGCCATACCTCCAAAGACCACACAAACCAAGACTCTCATCCCACCCAACAGAGATCCCACTCTTTCCTCACCAGCACCTTTTCAGAGGGAAAAACATTTCAACCTGAGCAGGCTGTGTAATGGCATTATGGCTATTTCTGTCTGATGGAACAGGTAGCAGCCCATGGGAAAGGCAGGTAGCAACCCATGGGAAAAGCATCCCTTGAAAGTAGCACCAACTTCTGCATTATATTTAGGAGACTACTTCACAAAACAACCCAGCAATCTTGATTAAAGAGTGCGTTTTAACGCAAACAGCAATCCTATTCCTAGTAGCAAAATTTCAATCCTTTTTAATGTCTTTGTTACACTCTGCTGTTGCTCCATATATTCCACAGGGCTTCTGGAGCCATTAGGGTGTGTGACATGCATACAATAAGGATGTCAAGCTACTATTATTTCATGTATGTCAATTAATTGCTGGGATTAGCTACGCTAGAGAGAAACAGCAAGGACAAGTGGAGAGAACCAACTAAACGCAAGCTTAGGGCAGCAGGAAGCAAGAGGAGAGGGGGGAGGTAGGTTACGCAGTGTTGTCAGACAGAGAAGGCCCAACAGATTTTGCCAGAGTCCCAAGACAAAATCTGAGACTGACCCTCTGGACTGCAGGATTCATCATATTGTTATGGTTCGTTTCACCATCTGAAAACAGGGACCATATTGCCATTTCATCTGCTGCTTGAAGGGTTTGAACACGACAAGGAAATCTCCTGAACTAAACTAATACAAAGTTGAAAAAAAAGAATCTATATATTTGTTTTAGTAAGCATAAATTTGATGGGAGAAATCCTAGATTGATCTTCATTGGATATCAATTATTTGATAAAGTGAAGAGCCACACTTCATTTATGCATTGCAGCAAGAACCGGGGAGTTGCAAGACTGGACCCAACCAGATGCGGGTGGGATTCAGCAGCCTGGCTCTGAGTGCGTCTGCCTCCGGATATTTTGCAGAGAGAGGCAAGAAACGCCCTAACAGATGATGAGGGAATAACTTGGGGACAGAAAGTTTTTTCTGGATAACTCCAGACAGTCATTGATTGGCTTCTGCCCTGAGGCATTACAGTTTATATCCCTAATATCTTTTTATATTGCCTAATAAAACTGTTGGCTGTTGCCATTACATGGGTAATGGACATTTATATAAAACTCTTTATGAGCTGTAGATGGAGATCATCCTCTTCACCACACACATGGAGCCACCTCTGGAGTGAAATGCAGTAGCTGTTTAATACCCTGGCACTATTAATAAACCCCAGTTACACTGAAGACAAAGAATGACTCCTCATCAAGTTGAGACTACATAAGTAATTTAGAAAACCAGATTTTCCTTCTCCCAGAAGAGGTTAGACCAACACAGGGCCTTTCTGTGCTTCCTGGAAGTCATTACCTCTGGGCAGTTCAGGTTTCTGTTGTGTGTTGCCTTTAGAAAGAGAGAAAACCATGGCATTTCAAGTACACCATGAAGGAGTTCCTCTCCAAAGGTCATCTGCTGCGTTTTGAGAGGGACAGCAGATTCCAGCATCTGCTGAACTAATCCAAACATGCTTCTTCAGTGAGTTTTGATGTAGGGGAAAAAAAAAAAAGCCTGCTTGAACACATTTGCCTTTAGTTATTTACTGTTTTGTACTCTTTGTCACTTGAAATCATTTTCTGTGTTTTTCTTTTAATTTTGCTGTTGAAGATCACAAGAAATTATTCCTCTAGGAATGAAGAAAAGTAATTGCTGAAACTAAAAGTGATAACTGATTGCCATTTCCTTTCCCAGAACCATAGTTCAAAAGACAAGACTGAAATAGAACTACAGAAGCTCTGAAGTCCTTTTCAAGGACAGTTCGAAAGAGATGTACATAGCTAAAATGTAAAAAAAAAAAAAAAAAAAAAAAGGCAATTCAGGCAGTATTTGTGAAGACTTTACCTAATATTTCAAACTTTGAGAAGACAACAATTTCTAGTTAGGTTGGTTTAAGCAGTATGTAACATTTGATGTAAAAATCTGTTTAAAAAATAAATTGATTTTTTCCTCTCATTGCTATTGTATACTTCATAGTATCCAGCACTCAAGTAAAGATTTCTATCTTCGAAAGATGATAATTAGTTAAAAGCAAATTACTAAATTAATCTCCATAATCTCCCAAGGATAAGTATTTCCTTCCTATAGCATTTGTGGTAACTGAGAACCGAGCCTGAGTGGATTGCTGAGGGCTTCCCGTACCTGAGCCTGCATTAGAACAGTGGAGGCCTTGTCTTATGAGTTTTCCTTCTAAAAAGGTGGAGGTGTGTTGTAGCCGTACCATTAATTTCCCTGTCTTTTTTAAATATATGCCATCATTATAACATATCTTACCCATTTGTGTTAATCAGATCTAAACCATTAACTTTTGCAGAGGTATTAGAGCTTCACCAAAAAGCACTCATAGATATTACAGAGTAACATCAAAATTAACATGGAAACAATCTAGTCCTCATTTAAACGCCTTCAGCAAAGGATTAAGATTTTCCCATCACCACTCAAGCACTTCCTTACATACTCCCTGCTTATCGTTCCCCCCTTACTTACTGTGCTGTTTACCTTTTTAACATAAAAGCAATGCTGGGAATCTTCCCTTTGGTTCCCGATAGTTTCATCATTCAATTAAAACCAGAAAGTGCCAGTGTTTTTATCAATACATGGCTTATGCTTTTCTCTAGATATTACCTATAATATCCAGATGACTTAGCATTTGCGAAGCTTCCCCACCTCCAGGGCAAAGACTGAAAATAAATGCTGATAAGAGAAGGATTATGGGATGGGGAGGGCAGCATTCATTAATATATCCCAATCAAGCCTGATGAGAAAACCTTGCATATTGATGCTGTGGATTAGCAATGAAATGGGATAAAACAAACATTTTCCTGCTGGTAGAGGTGATAGTGCTGAAAAAGCTGAGGGCGTTTTGGCTTGTAGCAAATCAGCTCCTCTCCTCTTGCAGTGCACCAGGTGAGAGGAAGTTTCCTACTGACAGATTACAAGAGATAGTGTAGGTGGAAGTGAACAGCAAATGTAACCACCAACACATTTCAACCAAAGAGGCAATCAACACCAGCTTGGTATGTGCACCCATGCCCCTTTAGATAGCAGAACATACATCTTTCAAATTTTTGCAGGTGGCATTTCATGTGACATGTTGATCCAATTTGCCTGAACCCTTTTTATTTACCCACTGCTGGGTCTTTCTTTTTTTTTTTAGCCGTACTGATTGTGTGGTAAATTTGTGATGTGTCAGAAAGTTACATCTGCTTGGAGTCTCTTGCTGGTGGAAAGAAGGGAAAATGAACTAGCTGAAGTGAGCATCGGATGCCAGGGTGCCCTGGTCTGGAAGGTAGGAGCACTCTGGGCTCAGAGGGACTCAGAGCACATACTAAAGCCTGGTCTCGGAGAGATAACAAGAGCCTTTGGTTGTTTCTTTCTCCTGGGAACCCTTTAAATTAGATTAGCATAGGTGATGGAGGGGCATAGACTGTGAGTACTGAGATGGCAAGTGTCTCAGGGAGAGGTAGAGACGGGATTGGACAAACAAAGGGGAAGGTGCAGTCAGGGGTATAGTCCTGCGTGGCACAAGAAAGGAAATGCAGGGACATCATGGCAGGAAAGGAGTGGGAGAAGGAATGGATGCGGGAAGGCTGGAGCCCACCTCAAGGAGAAAGCGACCATATAGAAGAGGAAATCAGGTTTAGTCAGTACCTGGACTTGTTAATGGGGAGGAACCCTGTCTCCTTACTGTTTGAACTGGACATGACCTACACCCACAAGTGTTTCTTGAAATTTGGGCACCATAATTTTGAACTGATTTTGATCCCTCACATTTCTGAGCTGAGAGCAGGGATACGAGCTTGTTATATCAAGAGAGAAGGCCTCCTCACTTCCAGAAAGGAACATTCACTTGGTGGGTGGGTGGTCAAAGCTGGTGGCTCAGTGGTGAGGCAAATACACATTTCTGAACCTCACATTGTCTCAGCTGCACAGGAGTGACAAAAGTGGCTCCGTGACATGGCTGTGGCGGTTCTCTGTGGTTGGAAAGATACCCTTGGTAGCTGGGAAGGGGCCTGGAGTTTGGGGTCTGACTGCAGCAGCAGTGCAAGTGGGGAAACAGATTCAGAGGGCCACCTTACATCAGAGCTAGGAGCGCTTGTGCTGTCCTGTCTCACAAAATTCTTCCCATTAAAAATAAATAAATAAATAAATCATGTATAACAGCTTGAGTCCTCTTTCAAGAAGAGTCCGTGGTGATGTTGTCCAATGTTGAGGCTGGTAGGCAGCCCTGCTGTATGGTTTAACCCTGGATATGGTGTTGCAGGTTGCTAATGCTGTCATTGACTCGGGCCTGTGGGGCACTTGAGGAGTGCCAGCGCACGAAGCTGGGGCTGCCTCCGAGCTACAGGGCAAGCCTGATGCGGTCTGGGTTGCTACTAAGGGGATTGCTGGTCTTCCTCTTGCGCTGTGCTTGTAAAGGCTGTTGGAGCAAGAGTGATGGGATCTGTATGTGGATACTTCTTTCCCATTTCTCCTTCCGCAGGTGCTGTCCCAAGCTGCACGTCTCTCACAAAGCCAGATGCACTTCTTTCACAGTGATGCTGACACCAATGAGTGCTGCTCACATTGCCCCATGGCATTTTCAGCCTTTGGTCCGGCACTGGGCTTCAGTGTGGAGCGTGTGGCATCCCTCCCTTGATGCTGGCTGGCGAGATCAGCTGCAGAAGTACTTCTCTGTCAGGCTGGGCTGTCTCCAGGCTATTAATTTTTTTCTTTTTTTAACCTTATAAAACTGGGAGGCTGCCACCAAGTTGTTTGTTGGCTTTTGGTTCGTGCTGACATCTGATCCATGGCTGGGAGAAGGTACTTGGCCTGGGATGAGCGATGTCAGGGACTCTCTGACAAGTTAGCATTGTAGAGGACTGAGTTCCAGCACTTGGGAACATTCCTGGCGCTGTTTGTAAGCAGAAGTGTATATAAGTTTATAAGCATATGTGTAAGCATACTCTCTAACTACTGTTTCCCCACAAACCCTGTCATTTTTCAATGATCCTTCATTTATTCAATCCAGATAGAAGCTGGTTCCTTTGATTTACATTTTTTACACTCTTTCATGCTCCTGCATATTTTAAATCTGGAAAGAGTGTTTGTGATCTTCCAGTCTGATTGCCCACGTAACACTGCATTTCCCCATCAGTCGACAAAAGTGATAGTTAAATGGTTAAGGCGTTCCCTTTATAAGCAAACAACCTGTTCTTTTGGCACTTTTTGGTGCACTTGGAAATGTTCACTGATAGATTTAAATTAGCAGGATCCCACTCTGAATGCAAGTATACCAGCTTTTAGCCTGCTTTCATTTTGAAACAGGGCTTCTGTGCTCATATACTCTCTGCGTCTATCTGTCACTCTCTTCCCCAGGGTTTTTTTGGCTTGTGCAATTTCAATCACATTTAGCAACGGTCCCAAGGAGACTACTTTTTGACAAGTTCTAATATAACAGAGGGTGGATTGATGAGAGAGACACTGTTAACATCCCGGGGATAATGGCCACAACATGAACTCAGGTGTTATTAAGGCATCAGAGAGTACAACTGCAAGGTACAGATCCATAGGAGACCAGACTTCCCCAGTTACACTGCCTGCTGATAAGTATGTTGTGTTATTTGTCCATATTTACCAACCTGACCATAATAGAGATCTCCTGGATTTTCTCCTGTCTTATTTTCACATTCACTCCCAATGGGAGTCCTGAATGAGTGGGATTCCTGCTTTTCCCACTTTTATGCAAATCTGAAGATACTGCTGGATCTGATCCCAACATGACTTTTTCTTTGAAAAATGAATATGATTGGAATATAGAACTAGCATCAATAGGCCAGGAAAGCTCAAAACTTTTTTTCTTTCATGCGAGTGAGTAAGAAGCTTTCAGCAATTTTCAGCTCGAATGTCTATTCTGTTTATGGATCACAGCAGAGGGAAAAAAGGGAAGTTATAAAAATATTTTTGGACTTGAATTAGAAATGGAAAAGATGTTCCAGAAATCACCTCTGTATCACTCACGGTCTCTGGTGCTGGCACACTGTGCCTCGGGACTTGCTGCTGGGTTTTTGAACAAAAGCTGTAAACTGGAAAAATAAACCAGGTTGCAGCTCCAGTTCTGTGATGTCTATGCACTGAGCTGGATCGTAGCAAGATGGAACAGTCTTCTCCTGTAGCAAGTGGCAGAATATGAAGCAGCTGGTAGGAAAAAAAAAAAAAAAAGGAAAAGAAATTAGAAAAACCTCATGCAAACACTGGTGAATCATTCCCACAGGCTTTCTGCTTGCCCAGTATGCTTCCTGAGTGCCAAGACCAAGGAAAATCACACCACTTTATTAAGGTAAGATGATTTCCACAGGCAAGCCTGGCATCTGCACGCTCTGTTTGAGGGAAGACCTTGCAGCCTTAACCCACCGCAAAGATGCCCAGATGATGGCACGAGGTTTTTTTGCATGAGCAGTGCTGCCAGAGTGATAGCAAGGGAGTTTACTGTCCTTCCCAGACCCACTCTGGTGACAAGTGCCCTACTATTAGATTAACCCTGCTGCGGTCACCCTGCTATGATGACAAGAGAGCCCCAGCATGCAGGAAAGCCTTGTCCCATGCATCTGCTTTCTCACTGCGTATGTGCACGACAGACATTGTGCATTCAGCCGGATAACCCTTCACTTCCAGCTGTACCCACAAGCTTCATAGCTGGCACGCAGAGAGGCACCTCTGGGCTTTTGAGATCTATTTCACCTGGTCTGGAGCTGAAAAGCAGATAAGGATTCATCTGGTAGCAGCAAATAGGGTGGGCTGCCCTGCAGTGGGATTGCTCTGGGATGTGTGGGCAATATCGCTGTAAATCAGCTGCATCCAGGAGAGGGAAAACTCTGGTTGCAAACTGGATGTGGGAGTATACATTTACCATGTCAGGCAAACATACAGGAGACAGGCTGAATTCAAACCAGGTCAGAAGAGAACCTGGGTTGAATTTTTAGCTTTTTACCCTAGTGGAATTTTCTTGAATGGGGAAGGACAGAAGTTCATCATCTGGCCAGCGCTGGGATGAGGATTGCTTGGGAAAAGCTCATTTTCACAGGTGCTGTCCCTGAGGGCACTCAACTTGGTTGCAAGTGCCAAAAGCACAAATGATGGTAGGTTCAAAAGGCATTTGGTGGATCAGCTCAGGTGGGGACAGTTAAACTTGGTTAACTAAGTGGGTGGGTTATACTGCTACTCTTTTAAGTTGGTCATATTTGTTGTCTTGCTCCAGCTGCTCTGTGTAAGCAAAGCCTGGTTAAGTATTGACTCTGAAAGATATTCCTTTTGTGAAAGGCATCATGGCTGGTTAAAAAGCATGCAGCTACTGCGTTTAAGAAACTTTTACGCTGCTTGTATGCAATGGTGATTGCAGCAGAGTTCAAATATGAGAAGTTTCCCCATACAAAATAAATGCTGATAAAATTAAGTTCAGATTTTGGGACATGCATTGTCAACAAACACTATTCCAGATGCCAGAAGCAAGTCCTGTTGAAGATGGCCAATACGCTAAAATGAGTATAGCACGAAAGAAAAAGGTTTCCCTCTGACACCACTGCAGTTTGCTGGTAAATATGTTCTCAGTTTCTGGAAATCAATAGCTAATTATCTTGAAAAAAAATCATGATTCTTTAAGAGTATAAATATCTTTAAACAGCAATTAAAAAATAATTATAACTCAAAAGCAATCAATAGATTTGAGAAAAAGAGAGTCATCCTAGCTGGTAGAGTACATGCTGCAAATTGAGGAAAAATTTGTGTTTCAGGTTTTCTGTTAGTTTTTTTAGTACCAATTCTGTCTACTGCTATGGATTACCTCTTCAGTGCCTGCCTCTGGATCACATTTAAGTGACCCATGACAGCTGATGTACCCCTGGTGTACCCCTGACCTTTGCAGCATGGTGGGAAGCACAGTCTGGGTTCTGGGATTCACACTTGTGTTTTCAGTTGCAGCCACTCCAGTGGGTTTTATCTATGTCAGTGCTTTTGAGGAATTTTTTTTTCGTTTTAAAAAGCATGTTTTTTCTGCCTGTCAGATTTACTGAATTATTTTTTTAAGAGCTAGACAGGCTTGAAATTAAAGCAACAAGCAAAGTGTTAGCAGGATTAACTGCTTAATTATGAAATTGGTAGCAAGAAGAAGAGACCCATGGAAGGTAGCCTTTGATCATACTTAAACCCGTGCTCTTCCTCAGCTGTTTTAGTGCCTCAGCTAGGCAGTAAACTAGGAAGCTGCAATAGTATTGGGTTGTGCCCACCACTGGTCTGGCTTGGTTTAGGAGACCTGAAGCTCCCTTTGCCTGCTCCTTTATTGAAGACAGACCTTTCTTCACTTTTGCTACCTGTCTTTCTCCTAACTTCTCCTGGTTATTTTAAACAGGAATATAATATTAAAATTTATACCAAATATGATTGTGATGACTCAAAGTTTTCTCCCAGGTCTGTAGAATTGTGTTTCTTTGCTGTGTAGTTGAATTAGGAAATACATGTATATACATCTCAAGCTGGACCTCCTCTCTGCTCTCAAGGTGTTTCTCCATATTTACTTCTTGGTTATATTGCACAATTGCCTAAATTTTTGCCATACCTTGTGAACACCACTGGAGTTTCACATTACAAAGGATTTGGCCTCAAATATTTGTCCCCCCTTACACAGGCTATTTTTTGCATCCCCAGGCTGTGGTGTGCTGCTTCTCTTCTTGCTGACAGAGCTGTTGTGGCTTCGTCCTGTCAACTGCTTCAGGAAATTGTGTTTCTTTGCCTGTGCAACACCTTGCATCGTGAAACCACATCCTCACATGTTATAAAATAACATATATGTGTTATATACATGCTATAAAATAATATATATAGCCTTTTCTAGTTTCTTTTTGCATTTCTGTGAGTTTCTAAGGCTCAAGAGAGGAAAAGATGGACTAGGTTAAACAACTTGTGTGTAGCTACAGAGCTAATTTGAAGTGCATGTAGATACATAAACTCAAAGTCTAAAAATGTCTTACATTCTCCTCAAAACTTGCATGCAATGCTTGATTTATTTTTGGGGTGGGGTGACTAATACTGAAGGTCAGTCTGGTATGCCTCATAGAGCCACGTTCATGAAAAGTAAGGAGGATTGAAGTCCTGCAGAGAAATATGATGAACTATGTCCTATTCTTGAAGATGGCCATTGTCCTCCTGCTTCTCACAAGCTGTGGGTGAAAGTTTTTGCAAATGGCACTTGAGACACTTTCCAGATCTATTTCCTACAATTGCTATTATCCCCTTAAAGTAATTCCCAAATTTAACCTTGGCTTTTCTTCGAAAACCACATACTGTATTAATAACAGAGATGCCAGATAAAGCATTTTGAGTAATTTTTCTAAGTTACCTCCTCTCTCTCTGACAAGCACTTTCTGTCAGGTTTGGGGTCCAGCCGTCACAGCAATATCCTTCAAACAAGACAAAAAGAACTGACTCCAACTTCAACTATAGATGTCCTAAAAATATCTCTGAAGCCCAGACTGCAGATATGATACCCGCATTGCTTTTGTGTCTGCTTCAATTTAGGCTGTGAAGCTCATCACTATGGGCCCTGGCCTCTGCCTGCCTGTCAGTAAGAGCCCCCGTGTGCTTTGGCCAGGCTGTTGGGTACTGGGCAAGTGAAAGGTAAACTGGTTCAGCAACATGCAATGAAAATGTCCATTTACCAGCTAGGTAGCTTGGACCCAGACAGTTCTGACAACAGGCAAAGAAAGACCAAATTTTTCCAAATGATTGGGAAAACACATGAATATGGCTGTGAGAATAATGACATTTGGGTAGCAGTGCCAGAAAGCAACAAGAAGACCTGAGAAGAATAAGGCAGCAGGTCAGAACAGGCTGAGAAAGACTGGAGACAGCAGAAAAAGGGCCGATGGTAGGGCTGTGTGGATGGAAGATACCGACACTGACATGAAGCTCAACCGGCTGATTTTACCATTTTAGCTTTTGGAGGACTGACTTTGTGTTTGCAATATGGCTGCAGCCGCAGGACATGCCCTAAAGGCAAATTTGCCATCCAGAGCCGTGTTGTTCCTTGCATTGGAGAAACTTTGCTGAGGTGTAACATCAGTGTCTAAAACCAGGGAAGTCCCCAAGCTCGTCCTTGAGCCTTGGGCTCATGGCAGCAGAGGGACTTAAATATTACAGCATCTGATGCATGGAGGAGTCCCTATAGTGAGGGTACCTTGTGCTTCTGCAGCAGATGTGGCGTCTCAGTTAATGTTGTGCCTTGCTGAATGTGTGTTCCAAGATGATCCAGGCGCACACAAGGCCTGTGGAGCTGGCAAAAAGATATTTAATATTTTGTGCTGCTCTCTTTTACTTCGAAAAGGCTGCATGACCTGTGTGACACTATACAACACGGAAGATGAATTCCTGTAGACATTATACCCACATGGCCATACACAAAGGTAAAAAAGACCAGGTTACTTTCTGACGTGACATTGGCCCTTAGTAAGGCCGTAGTTATAAGCAGCTGAGTGCAGAAAGCTGAAGGCAAGGTGGGACCATTAAATCACTGAACTTCCTGCACGTAACAGGGTATTGCATTTCATTCAGTTGTCCTGCATGAAGCCCAAAGCTTGTGTTTGTCTGAGGCACAGATTCCGGAAAGTCATCGAGTCCTGCTCCAAAGGCACTGAATGATGAGGAGTTCACCACTTCCTTTGGTAGTTTGTTCAGGAGGTTAAGCGCTCTCAGTGTTTTAAAAATGTGTGCCTTACTGTATTTTCATTTTGTTTTTTTATTCTTTAGCTTCCACGGGTTCATATTTCGTTTATTCCTGCTAGGATGAAGAGGCTTTTATAGCTCATGTTGGGCACCCTTGTGGAGCAGTGCAGCTTTGAAGTAATTTCTCATTTTTTTTTATTTTTGATTACTATTTTTGATTAGTGGATTGAACTCTGTCATTCTTTTACCATTAGGCATTTTCACTGTCCCTTGGATAATTTTGTGTGGCCTTTCTAATGCACAGCATGATTTTGATATCTGAGCACCAGACCAGAATCCAGGATGGTAGATGCTGTCTAGCTAATGCAATGCATAGAAAGAAAAAAAAAAAAAATCTCCTTACTTCTGTGCTTACATATACAAAGACTGTTAGATGGTTTTATCAAGCATCGCTCCAGAGAAGAAAACTTGGCCTGTAGCAGAGAGTATAGAGTGGCTTATGTATACGCATCTCAGGGTGATGCCCCCTAAAGAAGGGCCATATCCCCTTTGCATACTGCTTGGTTGGGGCATGATCTAGACCACATGCGTTTTTTTCCTATGCTTCTAACTGTGGTGCAGAGAAATGAGGGGGAGGAGGGAGGCTTAATGTCTTCATTTTAAAGAGGAAAGAAATATTTAAAAAACTAATGGGCAAACAAACTTGATTTAAAGCCAGAGTAGATCATCTGTAGATGATCATGAGCAACTTTAAAGACAGATTTAAAGAGAATCACAGCGAGCTGCAAGCAGTCAATGATGAAAAAAAATTATGTTGTCCTTCAAGTTTGAAATTTTTTAATTAAAAGCACAGTATCCAAGCAGTCTTTATATAGATTTTGGTCTCACCAGTTCAGCTTCATCCTGCCTTTAGGCAACCCATCAAAAGTATTAATCTTTTCAGCTTCTGTCTTCTCTAAGCATTAAGTTAACTTTTCTCTAAGCTTCTACCAGTGTAATACCACACAATAATAGCTGGTAATGCAAAGGAGCAGGATGCCATTCCTATTGCTGCTTTCTGGGAGGTGAAGCAGCCCCATTTACCTGTTCTTCTACTGTATTAGGAAGGTCTATACCTCTGACAGTGGTAGGGGCTGGAGATATTTAAAGGAAAGCCTCACAAGTAAAGGAAGAAACTAATATATCTTAATAAAAAATGAAGTTAAGACTAGTGAGTGGATAGCACTTGCTCTTTGTCTGACCTCTTGAAGTTACCACATCTTTGTGCCATCTGGTGGACTCACTTCCCATGTAGCAAGAAGGGGACTGGCCTCATCAAGACCCAGAAGGTATACTGTAAGGGCCCTTTCTGAGAAAAGGCTTTGTTCATTGTCTCGGTGCCAGGCTGCAGTGATTATGCCTGAAAATGTAGTGAGGAAGCAACTAGCACTAAATGTGGCTCTGGGAGCTCACCTGCAGATCAGTTCTGTGCACAGCTGCCTGCAATGAGGGGCTGCCCAAAGACTCCCACAGCTTAAATCCTGGTCTGGGAAGGAGAGACCTCCTCAGGTGAGCATGGAGGGAGTAAACAGCTTGGTGGAGTGTGAGCTGGCTGTAAGGGTGCTTTGCTGCACATAGGCACGTTCCAGGACAGAACTTGGGTGGATAAGTGATTGTATACAACCAGCACTTATGTATGCAATGGGGGATCTCACTTGGGGTCTGTGCCTTCATATGTCACAGTATACCAGGGCCACCTACCAGGGACCTGCTGGAGACCATTGACCACACAACTGCACAACAAACTGGCCCTGTCCATGTTTTGGGGGCTGGAAGCATATAGTTACTGATGGGCAGCACTGGCCCCAGGCACTTAGTGCTGCTTAGCTGTGGATCAGGTCTTCTGCATGAATTACTGTATTGATGTGTCCAGGCTGCCTCTACTTCTGGAAAGGACTCGGGTGATATTTCCACCCAACTCAGCGCTGTCCCATGGCAAAGCAGCAGAGAGAACGGGTGAGTCTGGTTCACCAGCAGCAGGTGCACTGGAAAGCCAAACAGGCGGCTCCTTTGCAAGGTCTCCTGGGCATTGCTAAAGGATGATGCAAAAGGGACAGGCGCTCAGCACGAACCGTGGAGAGCTTCATATGCTTTCTGCCACGCTCTGCTGGGCCATGAAACAGTTAACAATGTTAGCATATAAGTATCTGAGTTAGCATCTTTGCTGTGAGGAGTGCAGCAGTTTATATTTCTTGGAGCAATTGTTTCAGGCTCCTCTGCTGTTCCAAGCCTGTACCGCTGCTCTAGTGAAGCTCAGCTTGGGTTTTCTTCACAGTGGTGACAGCCAGAGACGTCTGAAAATAGAGAGATGAGATTCCTCAGAACAATTGTGACTGCTGTCTCCACTTTCTCCCCACCTATTCCTTCTGCTTGCCTGAGAGAGAAGTTGGTTTTGTGGGGATAGGGAAGGGGTTAATTTCTTTCCCTTTTATTTTTTTAAAGGCTGCTTTTAGGTTAAGGCACAATGTAAAGGAAATCAATGTACTGACAGATGCACCTGTAAATATACAGCAAGCATGACACATGAACGGTTTTGGAGATTTAATCCATGTTTCAGCAAAATCTTTGAATTAATATGTTGTGTTGGTATGTAGTATAATATATAACTACACAGCAATAAATCTGAAACTTCATGTTAAAATTATATAGGTCAGATATATTTTAAACTTAGGAGGGAAACGAGATACCTTTTTCTGAGCAATCCTTGGTTCCAGAGATGTAATGGTTTCCCAACCATGGAAAGATTTTTCTTCTGATTATATACACAGCTTTTTTTAACTTTCCCACCCCCACCCCCCGGGAGTCATATTTCCATAAGCTACGAGCCTTGTTTTGCTGTTTGAGAGTGGCATATGGTTCCTCCCTTCAAGGTATTTCATAAACCTATCACTTGATTTTTCATGTTTAGTAGGAATTGAAGAAACAAAAGAGATGCCAGGATGTTGGCTGGTAACAGAGGATCTGTTGCTGGGTCATTCCTGTCAGTTTATCAGCATTGTGCTGTAAATAATTCCCAAGGCAAAACCAGAAGAAGAGCAATAGAGGCACAAAGTAAGTGAAAGGCACTGCCCAGCCAGTTAGAGGGAGGACGGGTAAAGTGAATTCCCATAGGGCTTAGTCCAAGCACACTGGAGTTCATGCTTTGTCATGTTTCCTTAATGTTAATATTCTTACTGCTTTTGTGGTGATGTTACTTTATACATTACTAAGCCATAAAAAGAGAGATACTTGAAAAAATGTCCACCTCCAAGCAAAAAAAATGAACACTTGTTTGCATTTAATAATCACTAAAACTTGAAATTCTAAATTGGATTAATTGTGTCTATTATAAATTGATGGGGGAATAGCTATGCATTAGCCCTGAATTCTGATTACCTGAGAGGTTCCACTTGCAGTATAATTAAGAGCAACTTCATAATAGTGGTAGGTGTATGATTGAATAATACATGCATCCCCTGCTGATGAAATTCAAGGCAAAGTGTTCATGAAGAAGTAGAGCTTTTTTTTTTTTTCTTGTTCCTGCACTTAAAATGCTGAAGGATTATTGCAATTACAGCCCGTGTTTACACTATTAGCAGAGACATGCCAAAGCCCTTGATGCAAACACCTTCAAACTTAAGAGGGGTTGGCAAAGGAGTCCCAGTTTTGTGGCTCAGCCCCTGTTCTGCATAGCATCATGTTCCTGGGTGCCTGTGGTGGCTGGTTTAATTAGGAACATAGATCAGAGCTTGAAAGAGGCGTGCTTTCCAGTAATACCAGGGCACCGCTTTGTTGACAGCTCACTGCTTAAGACATATGCCCTCTAGATGGCTGTAATTGGTGTGGTCATTTATTAATTATAAAATATTTTGTATGTTCCTGTCTTTGAAGCCTTGTTTACTCCTGCCCTTTGATGGCTTCCTGTGCTTTCTCAATATATAAACATACCTTCTCAATGTATAACCTATCACCAACTTGCAGCTGTTTACCAGGCTGAAGCTGAATGTTTGTAGGCTCCAAGACTGGGCAAGCCCCCTGGGTGCTCCAGTCGGACCCATTGCACAGCAGGAGCCCCCACAGCGCCGTACCCACAGACAGATGTGAATCAGGCCTTCCACCCCCCGATGCAGGAGGCAGCCCAGCCACACAAGTGCTTCACTTCCAGTGGCCAAAAAGTCTCTGCCATCGGTGAAATTGCTCCTGTTTGCGATGTCCAGGGATTCTGAAGTAAGGGATAAAGTGATGGGAGAGGGCAAAACTGAGCCGTGCGAAGGGGATGAAGCTGCATGGTGGCACCGGGGGTTGTGTCAGGGGTGCATCCGTAACATGGGACTGGCCGTTCCTCAGCGTCGAGCTCTGGCCAGTGGTTCTGGCTCTTCCTTTTCTGCTGTTCTGTCTGTAGATGTTTAATTTTGAAATGATGCATTTGTCATCCTTGTCACCGCGAAGGCTAGCCGCTCAGCTAATCTCTTCATTCACCATATATCATTATGGTGAAGGCTTATCATTAGTTTGAAAGCACATGCAATCATGTTTTACTGATATCGAAGCAAGGGGAGGTGGGGTAATGTTTAGCAGTTTTGAAGCCCCATTCATGAATTACGGATAGAGGGGCATGGAGGAGTTACCTTCACATTGCTGCTTTGATTTCCAGTCTCGGTACCAGATTCTGTCCTTGGCAGTGATGCTGCAGGTTTTGTGCTGGTTTAGTAATCCCAAAATTGTAGTGTGGTGATGCGAGGGAAATGGCCCACTGACAGCTTGGGCAATCATTCTGAGCAGGATTTAACACAACTCCTTCAGCCCAAAGCTGAATATAATGGCTTATGATCATCTGCAAGGGTTTTGAAGCTCTGTTGGCCCAGAAAGTTTGAGAACCACCATGAATGTTTGTAAATGTGTATTTACACTTGTCATGCATACACAGCAAATGATCACAGAAGCCCAGCTAGGTATTTGTGAATTCAATAAGAAGAAAACTTTCTTCTAAAACCACCATATTGTGGGTCAGCTGGTGCACAGTCTTCTAAAGTGCTGGTGACCTTAATTCTCTGTGACCTTCTTGGCATTTGATGGCATCGTGGTCCCGTCTGCACAGTCATGTTGCAATCCCTAAGATCTCTCTGGAGGTACAACCCCAAACACCTACACATCCAATACCCAGTCTCACTGCAATCTAACCTAGGTCACCGCTGTCGGTTTTAGTGCAGGTAAGGTAAAACCTTGGAAGGCTCTGCTCAATACGTAAGCCCTGAGTGACCCCGCTGAAGATGAGGCACTTGTACTGCAGGGGAGGTCGACAGCTGTGCCTGCACGATCATTGCACCTTCAGTAACTTTGGCAAAGCAGTGTCAAGAAATGTCATATTTTCTGATTCGCTTTTCTCAGAAACCTTCCTGCTTACTCTTTGCAGGCTGAAATCTCAGCTGAACTGACAGCTTCAGGTCTAACACCTCACCCTGGGTTCAAGAATAGTAATTTCCGGACAGACACAGGATCTTCATAATCCCTGGCAAATAAACTTTTTTCTCTAGACAAAATGTATTTCTCAAAGGTACATTTTTCAGTTACCTAAAACTTTCAAGTCATCTGTGCCCTAAGATTACCTTTTAACTACTTATCCCTCATGTTGTTGGCCATACATTTCACGTACACAAATGAAATGGAAAACAACAAAAAAACCTCACCCTAATTTGAAACATTTCCAGAGGGTAATTATATCATGGGAAAAGCTTTCACTTTGTTTTAACGGGCTGAAGCATTTATTCTTTTTTTGGTTGTTTTTTTCCCCCCTTTTTTGGCTGGAAATGTGTAACATGCCTATCACGGATACTGTGACAGAAAGAGCCAGCCAGCACATTTTCTTCAAACTGACTGGTTCATAACCCAGTGGTACATTTTCCAGTGTTTTTGTCTGAGCAGCGAAAGTTGAAATTTGCAAACAAGACTCTCTGTATCTTCAGCATATGAGGATAGGAAGCAGTAGAACAAGTCAGCAGCAACTTGTTTGTGAGAGACAACATGCCATCAAAAAAATCCTTACCGTCTGTGTGCCTGCAAAATGTTGCTGTCTTTATCCTCCTTTTACCACAATAGTAATATATAGTGAAACAAAAATGTGGTTGCAGTTTTCTATACGGAAGAAGAAAAAGTCCTTGTTTCAAAGAATATCAGGAAAGGATTAAAAAAAAAAAGAAAGAAACCTTTTCTTATGTATGGGGAAAGTGAGGTCCAGCCTGATTAATTGTCTTGCCCACTATTGCACAAGGAAGCATACACAAGAAGTCCTGGAATTAGACATCTCATGTGCTAACTCTAACGTTGGTCCTGATTCTCTTGTCTTGGGAACCTTGCACAGCACCTGCGCATCACTGAATCTTAGTTCCCTTGCTTTGTATGGGGAGGCTCAGGATCACCACTTCAGTGGAATTTCTTAAGAAACAGCGAAATATACTTTATTCATTGAAGAAAGTGCTCCATCCAAAAGATCTCATGCATTACAAAGCCAGAGCACTGTCATCTTTCTCTAAAAGAGCTTGTGTTTCCCACCCAGCCTAAGGCCACTAAATTTTGATCAAACACACACATTCTTTCATAGCCATTTCCATGTTTTCTTGTTCTCCTCATGAGCAAATCACCCTCAATTGGTAGCTGAAGGTTTGATTGGAGACATTTAACTGTATAGGGATCAGAGATCCTGTTGGCTGAATTGGACAGGCTTCTGCCACTTTCTGCCCTAAGCAGTTTCTTATGGCAGTGGGGAAGCATCATTGGCAAAGGTGCTCCTTCTCTCTAGAGCCAGTATAAAGAATGCAACAAACTCCTTCTTACAGCATCTGCCATGGCCAAGGCAATGGAGGTTGCAGCTGGGACCACGGCTCCAGAGCAGCCACTCCTTTGGTTTGGGGATCAGCCCTTGAGAACTGATATATTCCTGCCCATTTTAAGTACGCTAACATCTACACAAAGGACTAGACTAACAGTAAGGGAGAGGCATGAAAGTGGGAGGATTATTTAGCTTGTTCCTTCCCAAATACATCCGATCTGTTTGGAGTACATATATCTTGGGATGTTTAATATCATTCTGCCACCCCAGCACTGTGCATTCAAAATCTAGGATTCACAGACACCCTCCAAATATCCAAAAGATAAATGCAGAAGGCTGTCAGATCATTGAAAACCCAATTCTTCCTCCCACCTCTCACTGTATTCTTGCCTTCCTTTTTTATTTGTCTTCATATTTTTCAAGCTTCAAGCTCTCTTCTCCAGCCATAAAAAATAGAAACATTCTTTAAAAATGAAAATAAAACTGACATATAGTCACCAGACCCACGGAGCTGCAACTTTAAGTAAATCAGTAAATATCTCAAGCCTCAATAAAACAGCAAAAGTTGGCAGCCCTGGAGCGCTAACCATACAACCTTATTTATTTCCTGTTATTTCTTTTCTATGCATGTGTCCAGAAAGCAGCACAGCATGCTACAAGCAGTGAAAAATCATTGGTTCTCCAGAACCCTCAGTGTGATCCACTGTAATCCCATTTTCTTAATATGCAGATGTAGAGAGAACCACGTCAGTGACTGGATCCAGAGCTTAGCAATTTGGGTGCCTGAGTTAGAAACAGCCACGTTACACTTCTGCTACCATCAGCAGTGAGGTAGGTCAGTTTCTTAAGATATTTTGGATTATTCAAAGCCACATATGTATAGGGCCAAAGAAGATTGCATTCATTTTGACCTGCAAAATACAGATGTACCTCTCCTTTACTCTGTCTCCATGATTCCTCTACAATGTGTTTGCTATCATATTTCAAAGCATATGCTTTTTTCCTAGCACGGACATAGCTGAAGACAGTTTTGTCTTCTCAGTTCTTCCTTGAACTTGTGCATAAGCATGCCTTTCCCCTTGGGAGAGGGAAAATATCAGAAGCTACTTTTATGCTCTCTCTGCTTTGGAGACACAAGGATTTTCAAAGTTTCACATGCCAAAAGGTGATGTATCAATGGTAGAAAATGTCACATCCCTTGACATTTGAATAAGCTAATGGTCGTTTCCCTTGGGCTGTCTAATGTTGGAAAAAACCCAGGAATTCTGACATTCAGCTTGCTAGAAGTGGAATTACAGATGGCTGCTGAACTCGTTTCAGTGAGTATGAAAATTGAGGGCAGGGAGTAAGAAGGAGAATGGCACAGCAGCTCCATATTTCCTGCTGATAAAGTGGAAGTCAGATCTAAATGCTATTTCACATAGAAACCTCCTAGGATGTACAATGGAAAAGTCCTCCTCTTTCACCCAAAAGATATTAAGGTAAAACAATTTTGGAGGTAAAGAGAGGGGGGAAAGGATATATTTTCCTGTTACAAAAAAATGGGGCAATCTTTGGAAAGCAGGGACAGCTGGAATGTGCTGTACCATATTTAAATAACCCAATCAGTCTTTCTTCTGGGGAAAAAAAATACCAATTTGTTTGAGCAACTGCCAAGTTCTGGGAGAATAGATTGAAGTATCCAAAAATACCGTTTCTAATTGTTTATAAAAATGTTACTGTAGTTTCCCTTCCTGGGGTACCAACAGGCTATTGACAGAACTATGTAAACTGTTGTTTCTCATTGCAAGTTGGACTGTAAAGGTTTATTCTTGAGGGATTAATTTTATTTCCTTCAGTTTCCACAAATCTTTCAGGTAAGTCCCTGACCTCCAACTGCTAATGCGTGCCTTTGAAAGGGGAAAAAAGAAAGAAAAAGAAAAAAAAAAAAAAAAGAGACGTGCTCTATAATAGGTTGTTATAAAATGTTTATGTCATTTTGAGAAGCTTAGGGAAATTGTACTGGGTAAAACATCCACTTCAAGATGTCACCTGAAAGATGGGCAATTCTGACAGTAGTAGGATAGTCTTGGCAGCTGTATTAGCTCTGCTGCATCTTGGGCAATAGGCACTGATTTCTATTAGATTAAAATCAGAGGGCAGAATCTGTTTCTGATAATGTTACTGGGTTTTGTGGGACTGAAAATATGGCGTCACTTTGCAATGTGCAGAGTAGGTTGGCCCTGATCCAGCACAGCACGTGAAAACCATGTTTCTATAAATATGTGTTTAATCCCCATTTTCAATGGAGATGATAGGCCCTCGTTGTCTCTCAGCGCTGAAACTTAAGGGGACTGTCCTACTGCTGTTGAGGACAGTAGCAAAGTGCTACAGATTTTGTGGTGAGAATGTGGTCTACGGTCTAACCTTATTATGTACCGAGTGGCCCCAAATGTCACCAACGTAATGGAATGAAACTAGCAATTAAGAGCTTTGTAGTACTTAGTTCTATCCAGGATTTATCTGGAAGGGGTTTATACTTTCCCATTTAAGCTGGAGATACTGTGAATGTGTGTATCAGGAGGACTCTTAGATGAGGATGTAGATTGCAATTGATTGGGTACACTTTTTCTCCCCAATGGGCACTTTTTTCAGCTGCCCTGAACAAATCCTCCTAGTGTCTGGGGCACTGGGGCAAGCTAATGCTGTTAGAGTATTCCCAGATGTGAGCTGCCAACCTTTGTCTTGCACTGTCAAGTCTGTCTAAGATCATTAGTTTAAAGTTCGATAATAATAATAATAAAAAAAAGTTGATCCTTCTTTGAATCAGATGCTTTTTTTTAATCCAAGGGTAAATGTGAATTTTGTGCATGGGCTGTGTAATTGAAATCTTTTGACTGAAGAGCTCATGCTGTAGGCAAAAATGATCATTTTGTGGTAAAATGAATAGGTAAATACTCAGGAGACTCACCATCTATTTCTGCTTCAGCAACAGATGTCAAGAATGGTTTGAGACGTGTTACTTAATATCTCTCACCAGCCTGTAATATCCTAAACCCAGGGCAGTGGTGAAAGTGTTTGAAGAGGAGGACTTAATTAACTTGCTTGTGGCAAGTGCCATAACAGTGCAAAGCATTATTGCTATTACTGAGTTTATTTTGATATGTTGCCCCAAAGTAAGCTTGTGAAGAAGGAAATGATGTCATGAACTGGAAAGAGGATAAGGGCATTTCCTTTTCTTAGTCACTAAATATCTGCAGTGTTGAGTTCAAGTTACAAATTTTCAATTTAAATGCTATTTCTATCTTAACATATGGGTGAAAGCTGGACATTCATCAAAGTTGCAACCATATGCATAAGTGCCATTGAAGGCTGTAGAAAAATATTAGGTACTAAATGGATTTATAAAGATGTTGAAATTCATCAAAGAGTTCACTAACCTCCTTCTCTTTAAGGTTATCCACCAAATATCTGGGACACGTTAAAAACGAACCCAGAGTCTTGGCTGTGGGAGACATGCTGTTGCACAGCTGAGAACCAAAGGGAAAACGTTGCAGAACTTTCTTTGATTTCTTCCAGAGAGGAGTAGAACAACAGGGGTGACTTGCAAGCTGTGTCTTAGAAGTGACCGGCATGAAAGAGTCTTTCTGTCCTGTGCAGAGTCCTAGTGAGACATGATCTGCACATGAGGAACCTCTGTCTCCTTCCCTCTCTCTGCATCCCCTCTCTCAACCTGGGTCCCCTCTCTAAGTCTCTTTGCCATGCCAGGTGCCAGGATCCTCTTTCAATTCCTGCCACTCCTGCAGGCCTGGGGTCTCTTTTTCAGGGTGTTATCAAAAACATGCAGCGGAGTTTGGATGTATTTATTGCTATGAATTCCTCCCTTTTTACAGTTGTGTAAGCAATACCTTGTCAAGCAGAAGGGCCCCAGTTCCAGCTCTGTGGGAATTTGTCCTTTGGAAACATTGGTAGCGTTGTGATGAAAGCATTGAACCCAACTGGAGCCATGCTTTGACTTCAGCAAAAACGTTTTTTCAGCCATATATAGGAAAACATTATTGCAGTTAAAACATAATTTAGTATATCACACACATTTGTGAAATCTGGTATGAAAAGAAACTGGTGTAATAGTCTGTGCTGGCACCCCTACAAGGCAAACCACAGACCTTCTCTGACGTAATACATGCTTAAACTGGAGATCTTTCAAAGACCAGAAAATCCACTTTTAGTTTAAAACCCACCAGTGTCAGAGAGGCTCCTATAGCCGCAGGTAAGTTGTACGAACAAACGATTATCCTTGCTAATAAGAACATTGCCCCTGTGTTTGAATTCATCTACCTGAACATTCCAGCCAGCAGTGTTCGTTGTGTCGCTGTCTGTGGGACCAGGAGTGTGTTACCAGTTTTTTGTGCAGATACATATAAGCTATGAACAACTCACTCCCTGATCTTCTGATCACACTGCTGTGGTTACAGACAGTTCAGGTTTCCTTTAATTAGAGTCACCTTCTAATAGTGTATATGTAATAGAATATATAGAATATATATAATAGTATATATAATAGAATAACCATTTTCAGAACTAACAGAATTATCAGCCTGATGACTTAATAAATCACAATACCTTATTTTCTGGTTCAGTCTGGTTTATGAGCTGATTTTTAGATAATATTTAGTAGTATTTCTTAACTATAAGATGCTGAACCTAAACACTCAGAAGCATTTTATGATTCAGTAAGTGAAAAGGTTTTTGTGTGTTTCTTTGTTTTAAATAAAATCAACATTTTTGATGCTGTTTGCAAAGGGTTGTGTCTGGAACTGATTGAGAATTTGCAGTCGGGAAAATCTTTGCAGGAAATCAAGTTTTAACAAAGCAGATATTTTTATGAATGTTATCTGCTTTCCATAAAAATTGTGCATGTGTTATGGTAAGAACACTGAACCATTGAAAATAAGTTCTGAAACACTGTGGATCGAATTGCTTTTGCAGTTCAGGCATCACCTGTTCTCCTCTGCGTGCCATGCTCCTGTGCTGGACTTCATTCCCTGTTACCCAAGAGGATCATTTAACTCTTAGTGAGATGATCTTTCTTACCTTTAAAAAAATGTAATTGTAGCTGAGGTGAGAGAGAGGGGTTTTGGGGCAGCTCAGCTGCCAAAGGAGTACGGAAAGTTGAAGGAGGTGGACAAAGCCATGCGAAGTGCGTCCTGGGTTTGATCTCCAGAGCACTGCTGGAAACCCACGTGCAAAATACAGTCACTGGGGTGAGACCAGCTCTCCCCAGTGCTCCTGCCTTCCTGCCATGTTCTCAGTGGCACCCAGTGGCTGATGGTATTCCCGCCCAGTCTGACGGTGATTTGGTGTCCTTACACAACATCTCAATCTCTTACACTGGGGTCCACTGTGAAATGTTATTGTGCTTAACTGCTGAAAGACGTGACATTGTGTGATGCCTCTGTGGCAGTGTGGGTGTGGCAAGTGAACTGGGAAGGAGTGCGGCAGACTCCTCGGAGGCTAAGGGAAATATCCTAAAATTATTGAGAGTGGGGAAACACAATTTTTCTTATGCTCATTGGGGTAACCTGTTCATATAACAAAGCCCTGTTGCTTTCTCCGAGGTAGTTCTTGATTAAACTGGTGTAAATGTTTCCGAACGAACAGAAATAAATCTAGTCTTGATTTCAAAATTACTAGTGGGAGAAACTCACTTCAACCCTTGTGAACTGTCTCAACTACCCTCATCAATGAAATGAGGTACCTCACTTCTAGCCTGAATTAATCTAAGTTCAACTTCCAGTCAGTGATGACCAGCATCCTCTTCTCTGTGGGACCGTGTGCCTGCTACCCAGGTTTTATTCCATCGGGGTTGATTTAGAAACAATTTCTCCTCTTACAGTTTTGAGCACATCTCTGGGGACACAGTCACTCAAAGCAGGAGCATCACAAGCAATGTCGAAGGAAGTTTTCAGCCACAGCATGGGCAGTGACTGAGGCCAAATGCTGCCCCAGTGAGCTGTTGCATGAGTGAGCTGCAGCAGTGGGGAGGTCCAGCAGGAGGCAACCCAGGCAATGGGATGGCTTGGTCACTCACTGTTACTTATGTTGGATGGAGAAAGTGCAGCAGGTTCTTTGGAAAGCTGGAGATGCAGGGAAGACTTCGTTAAGGAAAACAAAAATTTGAGGGCAATAGGAAAGATAAATATGACAAAGCTATTAGCTTGTGTCAAACCTGACAGCAGCAGGAGAACATCAGGGCACGCATTTACATTATCGACAGACACTGAAGGCTTTTAAGTGGAATTCCTTGCCTGGGGCACAGTTATGTGGGGAATGTACTCACGAGCAGCAGTGGAGGCTACGTGGATAACTATCAAGGGGAAAGCACTGGAGGGTGGCATGAGAGGGATGGCTGAGGTCTTTGATCCATCCTGGCACTTAAGCACTTATATAACTGTGACCACTTGAAGACAAGACTGCTCGTGCATTCGGATACAGTGCTTAGCTGAAGGTGCAGCCCAAAGCCAATCAAGAGAAATAGTGGTGGTATATTGCATATATTACATATATGTTTTTCTAGAAATTACATATACATTTTCTGTTTCACATTTCAATATGAACTTCCCTATATCCCATCATTGCTCATGTCTCCTGCATGTCCCACATCTGGTTTGTAGTAGAATGTAGGGTTTCTTTTTTTTCGGCACCTTTCCCCCTCTAGCAAGGCTCTGTATTTGTGTGGCTTTGGACTGAACGATGTGTCATCTGTTACTCTGATGCTTCCCCTCGGTTCATTAATTCCCTTGTCATGTTTTGCATTCTGCAGTCCCAGTTTTTGTCATCCCTTATGTCACATTCCACACACCTAGAAAACAAAACTTCGGCTTTTTTCTCTCTCCCATTTAAACAGGGTATGATAAATAAATATATACATAAATTAAAGTGCTTGGAAATCAAACTTGGCCTCTGAAATGTTTTCCCTCTTAACCTTTTTGTCCAGTATTAAGAGGAAAGGACCACTTGTGGCTCCTTTCTGTGTGTTTAGTGCTTTGTGCAGCCAGTTTTTGATAGAGCCAGAACCAGCAAGTTCTGCAATATTCATTAGGCATTAACCTCACAAGGAGAACCTTCCTGAGTACATACTTAAAGCTGAAAGGCTCCAACGGCTGTTGCAACCCTTTTGTTTGTTTTTAACTGGGGCAGTGACATAGTTAAGAAGTTTCAGCATTTAGCTGGGGTGGGAAACATATTCTCCTGTTTACTTTGGAAGAATAACAGGTTTCTTTCCTATGGTATTTCTTGCTGTGCCTCTGCTGCGTTTGCAGAGGTGAGGAGATTTCTTGGATTGCTTTTCAGAATGGTAGTGTCTATATCCATCCCAATAAGAACCAATTGCTGCAAATGAAGCCCCAGTATACAACCATAATTGATTTGACATGCAGCTTATGTTTTTTTTGCCCTTCGCAAAAGGAAGTTATAGGATATGCACACCCACATGTCTTAAATGTTTCTTTGAGCTGGAGGCTTTTTTTCCCCCTGTATGAACAGCCTTATCTTGTTCAATCAATGCTGTTTGCATGTAGTTATTATACCTTGCTGCTGAAGGAGGTTAGAGATAAAAGGTACCACATTTGTTTTGGTGTTAGAAATTCAGAGGTTTTGTGTTGTTTTGGGGTGATTTTGTTGCTTGTGGGTTTTCCTTCTTTTTTGGTTTTGTTTTTTCCATTTTTTCGCCCAGGAACAGGAACAAAAGAAGTCATATTACAAATAACACAAGGTTTCCATTTTTGGTCTCAGAGACAAAATGCACATTTTATGAATAACAGAGTTGAAGAAGAAATTATTAACTATCAGACCTGCAATAAATGAAAGACTTTCTTATGGTATTCAGTATTCTTCATCTCAAATGACCAGTGACCTCCGCATGCTAAGAGGGATATTTAAATTGCACATGTGGTCTCTTCTTCCACCAGTGAAATGCATCTGTCTCTGAGGGGAAGCTTCTTAAATATTTGATAGCAGTGTTTAAAACCATCAGAGAAGGATATTTTAAATATGGAATACAATTGGTTAAGAAGGAATATGATCCAACATCAAGATGGAGGCTATATTCTTACATAAAGTATTCAGAGATCTTCAGTGACAATTGCCAGAGCTATAACTTTATTTCATATATGAAGAATGGATGTTTCGTATCTTGCTTTCTCCTTTCCTGGTGTTTTGAAGTTTACTTTAGAAAATCAAAGAAAAACAAATCACACAAAACTTCAGAGGTGATGAAGCAAAGGCACATAGCTTGTCCTGCTTTACATCCCTTTTATCTCACAGCATCATTTACACCTGTGTAAAAGAAGTGTGCCCAACCCCGCTGTTCTGATTTAACGCCCTTTTGCAAGGAGCCACTTAGTTGTGGCACAGACAAGGCCCAAGGTGGCGAAGAATACAGATTTTCTTTCCCATTATCACCCAGATCTCTGGAGAAGACAATTTAGATAACCCAGTTCTCAGGCCTAAGAGACCAGGTACAAAAGCATCCTGCCTTTCTTCTGGGAGATCCCAGTGCCTAAAAGCCCATGCAGTCTTATCTGAAGATCGGGCAAGTGGCAATTTCAGCTGATGTAACCTGGCAGCTAGTATAAATAAATAAGAAAGAACAAACTCTTCTCCCAGTTTGAAAGTCCCCTTCAAATTCCCAGATAATCTCAGGGGATATGTAGCGTAAGTGCAAATGAGAGACTTAATGTGATTTCCCAGTCCTCTCTGCATATCTGTAAGCGTAAAGGAGAAACTCAAGCTACTGAAAAATTTGCAGAGTCCCTGAGCATTTAGACATTTCTCTTTTGGGGGGAGGGAAAGAAGCTGTGAGTCTTCAAAGCTGCGGCGAGAAATAATGGTTCGGTCCTTGTCTGCTCACATGTGAAAGGCAACCATACAGAAAATCAGCAGAGAAAACCTGGAGCTGGGAGAAGGTGTTACTTTCTATTTGTCATAGGTAATGAGGAGACAGATGGGAATGAAGAAGTATTTGCTGTGGATTGATGAAAACTTATTTTTGGAGAGGAAAAGATATTTCCTTCTTCCTTTTCCCCATTCCCCCCAATATCCGTAGGTGTAATTCACAGAGGTGTGGCTGATTTAGGGATGCAGTGTCATGGGTGATCTCTCTCTCAAGAGCAGCTCAAACCCATCTCTCTGATCAGAGAAGCTGCTGTGCTGTGTGCACGTATGTGTATGCATATGTGCAGTGTGAAATCCAAATTTAAATCCAAGTTCACTTCATCCCATCTGTGGTTTTAACTTATTTGGATGCTGTTCAAACCCTAGAAGAATGAAAGTCTCAAACAAAGTTTCAAGTAGCGGAGGGGCTGGCCCTGCCCCAGTCTGCAGGGCAGCCCCTTCTGTGCAAATGGTCCCCAGAGTCTCAGCCCCACGGGTCACCATCATCCCCGAGATGGGGGAGTGAGATACTGCCGACACCTCCAGCTAGCTGGTCTGGCTTTTGCAGCTAGCTAAAGCCTATGCAGAGGAGGAGTATGTGCACACCATGCTGTTTCAAAGCATGCTACATCCTCTGCCAGGGTGCCCGCCACTTGGTGCTCCCTGGGGGATGTCTCCGAGTCACACTTCCCGCCCCAAACATGTGCAGGGCTCTACTGGTGGGAAATTCAGGGTAGCAATTATTTGCGTGTGGATCTTTTCATTTCAACAAGAGGGAACAGGTTTTTGCCTTCTTCATAGATGGCTGCAAGCAGGAATGTCATCCAAAGGTGTACCAAAACATGCATAGTGTGCAAACATGCATGTGGGTGTCCAAATTGCATGATCGTTCTTGTGAAGAGCTTCACCTGAGTCAAGTGATTTAGCTGTATAACTGTGGAGGTAATGGGGTGCCAGGGAGAGTCTTCTGGAAGGGTTTCTTTGCAGATGGAGACCTCCTCTGGAAGGCTTTTTCTTTCCAGCTTCTGGGCAGCGTAGTCATTAGGAGCAGGAGTTAGTCACTATCGTCCTGTTTTGAGATCCCTCACTGTGTATGGGGGAAACTGATGCTGGGAGTCACAGAACTGGAAAGAGGCCCCAGAGCTGTATCTCTGCTCTGTGGGGAGGAATAAAGGGGGGGAGTAAAGGGAAGGAATAAAAGGAGGAATGAGGAGGAGCGTGGTAGTTCCTCAGCCCAGCTTTGGCAGGGCTTCACGTGTATGTGCTGCGTGGCTGTGGCTGTGTGCGCCTGCAAGGATTCGCTATTTGGCAGGCATGATTTAGCTCCCTTCCTCTGAAAATCTGACTCCAATTTTCCAGCAAAAATAGAATATTTTCTTTCCTTTGGGTGTTGCATTTTATATGATGTTGCTACCAATGCCAGATGACAACATTCCCCCCTGCCACTGTGGAATGAAATGAAGCAGAAATTGTGGAGACAAAAGGAAAAATTGTTTTGATCTGGAAGCATTTGTTAATGATTCCCTCTTTGGTTCCAGGCTGGGCTGGTTTTCTTCCTTCACTGCTTAGCATGTATCCAGGTACGGACAGACTGCATCAGGCAGCCCGATTGCCTGGGTTGCCATAATTTGCCAAGAAAACATTGCAGAGATACCATTAACATTCGTGGTTATCAAAGAGATGGTGAAAAGAAATTGTTTACTCTTGTCGTATGGATAGATCTATTTCGTAACTTTTTTGAGGGCAGATACGAGGCAATCACTTGCAAGGCTGGATTTTTAAGTTTCACTGCCACTCTGCCCTATTTTTATGTCGCTTGAGACATCTCGTCCCCAGAAAAATCAAAAGAATTGTAAGATGAAAAAAAATTTTCTCCATCACTGCTGAAATGGCCTCATATCTAAGTGTCAGTGGGGATGTTGCATCACTGATAAATTCGGCATTTAACGTATTCAGGGTTGCTTGCCCTAGGGAGGTGGGGGAGAGAACAGGTTATTTCACCTGATACCATCAAGTGATGATTTATGCCTCCTATCTTTTCTCTGACATTTATCTAGAGTTTTCATTGTTCATAACCTTACAAAATGCCTATCAGATTTCTCTTGCTCATCTGCGGGTGCAGTGGAATTTTAAATAAGAGCACAATTAAATGGAAAGCTGAATTGTAGCCAGCAGGATATTCACAATAATCCAGTACACTGGGGTGCTGTGCAGTATTGATCTTCTGGTGTTTCAGTGGGAGATGACTTAAAGCCAAGCTTTTTTATAAAGGTGTAGGTTTTTCATTGAAACCTCCCTTCTATTACGATGGCAAGTGGTGCCAGGATCTAAGTTGAAATAATTAGTTCTGATGCAAAACAGAAGTTTGAGATTAAAAAAAAATTCTGTCTTGATTGTTATTTAACTTTGTTAACGACTGAGCTCTGTTGGCTGTGACAATTTCCACTTGTTCATCACCATTTTTTAAAAGAACTAAACAAAGAGCACAGCCCTCTGCAAGTTAAAAACAATTACTGTGTGCAGACAGAAAAAGAGTGAGGAATTAATCCATGCAAAGATGTGTAAGAGCAGACGGTTTCACAAGCAACTTACTTTCTACCTCAAAACTGAGAAACTGCCAAGAAATAAATTGGTTGATGCAAACTGAGTTCACTTGTCTATATAAAGGCACTAAACTCACATACATAGATATTAGAATTTGCACATTTTCTAGATTTATTCCTAAAATGTTGGCACACTCAATAAAGGAAGGAAAATACTGTGCATCGTTCAGTGTAAATCACACCTAGGGCACAAACTGCTTGTTTTTTCATTATAATAAAGCAAACAAAAGGTAGGGCACCATCTTTTATTTTGCAGCCTTTGAGGTGCAGGTCAGGAGATCAATGTGCATAAAAAGAGAGCCCCTTGTCTTCACAGAGATGCAGCATATAAATTTATTTGTATCATATATCTGAGAGGGAAAGGTGGTGGGGAAAATTTCCTCTGATTGGATTTAGACCTCTCCAATGGAGATGTCTGTGTGAGAAAACAGTCTTGAATTCCTGCCTAATAAAAGGAGATGAGCAGGAACCTCCAATGTGTGATTCATCTCTTTCTTAAGTAGATGTCTAAAATAGATGAGATCAAACATGCCTTGGCAGAGGCAATTTCTCTCCCATTTCCAAAGGGCTCTTGACGTGTGACCACAGATTCATCCATCCCTCCATCCATCCATCCATCCATCCCTCCACCCATCCGTCCCGTGCATCCTTCAGCACAGGACTGTATGATTTCAGCATAGGGTGAGTGCCTGTTAAGTCAGATGTCAGAAGTGTTCGTGAATGTAATCATGAAACCAACAGCTATGACAGGGATCTACCAGGTCTAGCTCAGAGGTGGAAATCTGAACAGCAGAGTAGGAGGGAGATAAATTACATCTATGTGCTTGTGGACAAAAGTCTTGGTTTCAAATGAAGCAGCTATCTTCAATCTTATTTCTGGTAGGTGCAGATCCACTGAATCATGATGGAGACAGAGGTGAATTTGGCTTCCTTTTAGAAAAGAATTTTATGAGTTTTCCTTGAATTAGTTTTAAAATAGATAAATAAATAAATAAATAAATAAATATGAATTGATGACAGCACCTGACCTTGTTCTGTTCCCTGGTGCTGTTGGAATAGAAAATCATTTATGTTCTCTCCATGCTGAGAATGCACTCAAGACTTTAAATTGCCAATGTCACCTAAGACTTTGGAATTAGGAGAATATCCATCTAAAGGTGCCAAAAAGCAGGAAGGCAATAGGACCCTAAATCTTTCCCTTTCAATGGCAACTAAAGAAGAAAAAAGAGAGGGAGTTAAAAAATGGGCCATAGGCACATCATTGAGTCCCTTACAATTTTGCCTGAGTATAAAAACACTGAATAAAGTGCTTGCAGTGACAAGATCAGAAACAGGGTTAGTGCATCTCATTATATGGGATCTAATCAGTCAAATGTCCAAACTTATGATCTTGTGATTAACCACCTCACTTGCTGCTGGGTACTCCTGCTTCTGCCTAGTGCTGATACAGATCATCAGCCCCTGATGTCCAGCCACAACTCCTAAGGTTCCTTTAGGCTCCTGAAACGTCCAGCTATTTTGAGCAAGAAAAGCCACATGAACATCTGCTGGGTTTCCTTCAGGAAAAAAAATATTTGGCCTATAAACTTGGATGGACCATAGTATGAGGAATCCATAGCTTAGAAGTCTCTTTCTTGGTTTCCAGGCCTTTTGTAGACGTCAACCTTGACTATGTACATCTCTGGCAACCTCTGATTCTCCTGACCAAGTCCATGAATGGCCTTGTCTGTTGAAGCGTCCTCTACAAGATAAAGTTACCTTAGCCTTGTGGTACCAAACTCTCTGGCAGGAGAGTGCCATATATAAACTCCATTAGTACCATGTAAGCTCAGTATACAAGGGGGATGCTCCCACGACATGCCTGGAGTTCAAGGCAGGTGTTTCTTACCCTGAGAATGCACAGCAAACTTACAAAAAGATTGCATATGTCAATATTGACCATCTTGACCAAAACTTTACATATTCCATTCAGAAGCGGCCAGGTGCATGGCCAGCACATAACCACAACTCTGGTCTCTACTGTCACAAGATAAAAATGAGCCAGCCCAGTGTCCGCAAGCACTTCTGCCATGCGCCTGGATGGATGTACACTCACCACGTGTTGAGCTCCTAGCAACATATGCCAACAGACGCTTTGGAGGAATGGATGAATCTACAGTCACGCAGTTCAAGAGTCTCTGAAGAGCCCTCAGGAAGCAGAATGATAATGACCAGGCTGAAGGCTGCCTAAATAATTACTCTGGCTTGCAGCTCAATCCCAGGTAAATACGAGAAGCTGTTTAGGAAGAAGGCAGCTGGTCTGGGCTCTGGGCAGATGGTCTGGCCCTCTCGCAGCTTTGTGGTGGTACTACTGGATGATGAAATGCTGCTTGAGATTGAAAATTCAAAAGAAGGTTGAAGCCTTGGAATGACGTAGAGAGGTATTTCTGAAATTACTCTGGTGATTGAGTCAGATATTGGTTGATCCTTCAGATACTCTGGGAAGATCTGCGTCAGTAGTTGGGGGCAAGACATAAATCTAAGAACTATTTACCCTACAGACCTGAAAATATGTCCTGAATCTTTTCTCTCCTTCCTTTCCCCTATTTTAACCTAGAACGATGGATGATCATATTAGAAATCTTGTTACAGACTTGGCTTTACTCATGTTCCTGAGACTTGACAAATTGCTTTACACAGGCTATGGCAGCTGCAATACCTCACTCCCCAAACAGGCTGCAAAATTTCCCGGAGTTAAGGCCAGAACTGGCCAGTTCATCATCTAACCTGACCTCTGCTGTATCCATCCCAAGCCAATGCACTTCATCCAGTTTCCATCGTACAGCCCAGGAACTTGGCTTAGACTAAAGCAGTTATTTTTTGGTCTGGAGGTGAATGACTGCTGAGTGAAGGTGCGTACAATCCAGATTTTTTGTTTTCTGAGCAACTATGTGATGCTGATATATTTTGCTCCATTCCAAATGGAATGAAAGCAATGTGCTTATTAAAATAATATCCATAAGCCCCCTTGTTTTTAGAAAACAATCCCAAGCTTTAAGCAAAGCATTTAATATTAAGAAAACCAAAAGGATTTGTTTTGATAAGAAAATGTAAAGAATTCTATTTTTTTAAACTTTCTTCACTTGCCTTACGTATAATACAAAAGTTAAATATAGAAACAAAATGTCATTGGAGGTCAAAATGTTCTGCTCCATTTTTAAAGTGGAGTCTCACTGAAATCAAGATGAAACTTTTAGATGTAGGCAAAGACAACATTGAAATCTTTTAACTCCAAGTGCCTAAGATAATTAGCTGGCCTCTTGCTGAACTTTCTTTAGTTCTTGGGATAGAAAAGATGAGTCAAGATCAGGGGAACCTGCTTTTCTATGCAATGTAGGTAAAGCTGCAGTGGAAATTACATAGATGAGTTGGCCCAAACCTGAGTGCTGTGATTACTACCCTTAATGGTATTTTTGGATAGTAACCCAATCACTGGAAAATTCCTCATGAGTCCGTCTGCTGAGGTCTCACATGAGTAGTTCTCAGAAGTACAGGAGCCTGCGGTCATTTGGCATAAAAATGCTGTATGTGGCAAATCTCCACAGGGTTTTATTGTGCAATGCCTTCCCTTCTTCCCAATTAATGTGATTTTTTTCATAAGTCAAAAGAATGGATCACGTAGTGGTTAACAAGGGTGGTGATCCAAATACATCCAACACGTTGCCATATGGTCTGTGACTTAGTCCCTCTTCCCTTTCTCAGCATACTGACTCAGCAAAACGAGTGAGAGACTGCCTTATCGCAGGGGAGCACAAGAGTTGCGGTCTATATTCCAGACAAGTCCTAGTGATGCACTCCCATACCTTCCTTGACAAACTGCAGATAATTACCTGTAAGTGTCATACAATGAGACCGCATTACCCAAACCATATTAACGAAAATGCAACATGTTATGCGGCTTTAGAGGACTGCAAGTGCTTCCAAGAAGGATGTGCCTTTTAGGAATTTACATGTACCTAGAAAAATGGGACCATATCTCAGTACCTACCTTTTACAAGGCAAATCACAACGATATTAACAGCCAGACAAGAAGAGCCATTGGAGTCAGGGCTTTCTTTATAGTTTGTCTTTCCCGAGGGTTGTTCTGAGTTATTCTTTAAAAGGGTACATCTCACACCAGGAAATCACTCTGGAAGAGCACCCAGGGATGTTCTGCTGCTTCATTTCGTCTTGGACTATTAGCATTTATGCAAATTGAACATTTTGTTTCCCACATATCTGCATTTAATATCCCAGCTACCTCTTAATTCAGTTCTGAATGCAAAGGAAGTCAGTCCCGAGTACTGTCTGAAGATGCATGATGTAGAGTGTGTTTCATATGAAACCATTGTAGGCACTTCAACGATTTCAGAGAATTTAATATAATAATCTGACTGGCTGTGAGTGTTGGTCAGTCCAGAAAGTCACTGTTTCACAGAAAGCCACCAGAAATGAACAGTGAAAGGGCATTTTCATGAAATGGGTCTGTACTTCATTCCAGAGAACATCTCTGCGCTATGTTTAAGTTGAAATATTTTTTTTTAATCTATGAACAAAATCAACAAATGGAGAATGCCCCTTTCATACAGCTGTCTCTGGTGCTGTTGCTGCTGCAGCTGTTTGGCTTGGAGTCTTATCCAGAGCTCAGCTGTAGATTGCAAATCAGAAACAAAGCTCCATGAACACTGATCTGGGCAAATCTGGGTACAGTTACGACCAACTCCCTGGTGTTCTCGATGTGTGTTTTTGATCAGTGATTAGCCAGGCACACAGTGTTTCCCTCTGTGTGGTGACGCAGCTCTGTGGCCAGGGTAATGATGGGTGAGATTAGACCCGCTGTCCTGCCAGCCCCGCTCTCCTTGCCAGGGGGAAACCCAAGCACGAACTAGCATTTTGAGGTTGGTGTTCAAGAGAAGTGGGTGAAGCACCATTTAAGAGGTGCCTGTCTCTCTGCAGGGGCTATATGAGGAGTATAGGCTATGTGGTTAAAGGTTAAATTTGTAAACGGGCTGATTAGACGGGGTTCTTGAGTTCTGAGTACATTCCTGACAGCAGTATTCTCTGGGGCTCTTCACTTACACCCCCATCCTCTAAATATCTTGGTCCAGGAACCACCAAAGGAAGAGCTGCATGAAAGCCACTGTGCTATTTGCTGATGCAGTTTGCTTTTTTAATTGAATTCTGTTCGATGAAACCTAATTCCTTTTGTTGTGATACAGTATCATTTTGCTGGACACATCTATACAGATGATTTTCAGCTTGTTAATACGACCCGGGAGTTCCTGGCTGAAGTAAGTATAAACTAAATTGTTATAAGTGAAGGAAATTCATCCCTCTACAGGACTTCAGCACAGAACCTATTCATTTCTTACTTTCCATTTATGGTAGGTGGTGTGTTGTTTTTTTTTTTAAATCTTGTCATATATAGGTCACAGAATAATTTATGAGAGTGAGAATATAATTTTTTCCATGCAGAAATGTAAAGCACGAGTACAGGGCTTTAACATCTTAGTAATTCTGATTCAAGAGCTCACATTTCTGAATTTTAATATGAGGACCCTGCCCACTATGTGAAGCGAAGTCTCAGGTGGTGCATGGTGATATATGAACCATTTATTGATCTTCTGTAATGGGATGAATTTTGCCTATCAGAATTAGTGAAGAGCAGTCCAAGTTTTAACTGGTGTCTCATCTGTGCACCTAATTATAATTTCGTTATTACAAGCAGTTTGGAGTCTGACTTGTTTTGATATTAACAACAACTATTTGTACAGTAGTCTTCCTAATTAAACTGAAATGTCAACTTTATGCCTGTATGCAATTTTATTTTCTAATTTAAAGTTCTGTTCTGCAGGAAATGCTTTAATTTAAATAACTTTCTTTAGGGAAATTTATTTCTTTTGTGACTTTCAAGTAAATTATTGTATTTGAAATAAACAAGCCATGCGGTAGCACGGGATTGTCTCAAATGTAGGAAATGGAAGTTGGTCTGTGGCAGAGCTGCAGGCAAGGGGTGTCTCGAGTCCTGTCCGAAGGGCAGCCCTCCCGATGGGCCGCTGCAGACCCCATAGCTCCATAGTCTGGGAGGCCAGGGATTTTAGGACTTCCTTACTTTGTTGTTGAGGGACTGCAGAGGTTAGATAGGGAGTCCATAGATTCTTCTTCTGCAGTCGGCTTTTAAATATTGGAACTTTTTTCTCAATCTGGATGGAATTTCAACATCTCTGCATGCCCCCAATAAATATGAAGATCTTTCAACACAAAGCTCTGGGAAGTACACGTTTAACTGCTTTTCTGAATCAGGACCACACAGGGAGAGGCTGAGGGAGCTGGGACAGCTCAGCGTGGAGAAGAGAAGGTGTGGAGAAATTTTATTAATGTCTCTAAGTATTTGATGGAGGACATTAAATGATGGAGCTGGTCTTTTCTCAGTAGTGCCCAGTGACAGGACAAGAGGCGATGGTCACCAACTGAAATATAGGAAATTCTATTTAATGTGAGAAAAAAGCTTTTTCACTGTGAGGGTGGTCAAACACGGGCACAGGTTGCCCAGAGAGGTTATCTCCATCATTTGAGATATTATAACACCAGCTGGACACAGCCTTGAGCAGCCTGCTTTCACTGACTCTGCTTTGAGCAGGGAATAGACTAGATGATCTCCAGAGGTGCCTTCCCACTTCCACCATTCTGTGATGCTGTGAAACTGGAGGGAGCTTAGTCCCTCCTCACCCTTCCCCGGCTGAGGATGCTGCAGGAAGGGGACTCTTTGATCTGGGAGCTGACGTTCAGGCTTCACAGCCGTTCCAGCATGATACTAAGGATGCAGTCCTGTTGCTTGCATGAGGTTTTCGAAGTGGGGATCTGTGCCTTAGACAGATCTCTTTTTCACCAGGGGATGTGCTGAAGTTCCCAATGGTCCTGCATTAAAACAGAACGAATAGTTGAAATACTGGCCCCAGACAGGTCAATGGCAAAATTCCCAGCAACTTTAATGGAGCCAAGAATTCACCAAAGACAAGATATTTGTAACAGCAATGCACTCATGTTATGGCTGAAGCTTGTTTACAACCTTCTGGGGTACTTAACTTTGACAAACAATCTTTACAGAGCATCTGAACATCTAACTGCCTTAAAGCAGAGCCATTTGCAAGTGGTTATTGAGGACTGTATTTAAAAACGAAACAATGCCACTCACAGTGGGACTAGATTTACAGAGATAAGAAATGCAGCAGACATTAAAAAATTTACAAACTTCTCTACCTTTGCACAACGGAAAGACTTACATAAACCGCTTGGGAAATTTGGAAGATAACCCCAATATGATCCCAACAGCTGGATGTTAATATTACATCATAAGAAAGTAGTGGGGGCAGGGGGGATATATTTAAAATAATGGTCTTGAAATGTTTGTTCTTTGTTTTCTCTAATTTCATAACCATCTCTATATAATAGAGGTATACATACCACCTCTATATAATAGCAGGTTCTGCACTAAGCGTTTCTGAGAAAAATTCTATGCAATGTACTAATACGTTGTTACTGGTGAGATTAGCTGGGTTTTCAGACAGAAGGTTTAGAGACGCAGGATTTGCACAAGCGATAGGACATGAGGAAACAGCCTCAGATTATGCCAGGGGAGGTTTAGATTGGAGATTAGGAAAAATTTCTTCATGGAAGTGATTGTCAAGAATTGGAAGAGGCTGCCCAGGGAGGTGGTTGAATCACCATCCCTGGCGGTATTTAAAAGACGTGTAGATGTGGTGTTTAGGGACGTGGTTTAGTGGTGGGCTGGGCAGTGCTGGGTTAACAGTTGAACTCAATGATCTTAAAGGTCTTTTACAACCTAGATGATTCTATGAGTCCATGACTGCATGTGCAGTGACAATACACATGTGCATTCAACACAAGAAGTTCAATGGCTCAGAAACAGTGGAAGTTTTGTTAGGATATTTGTTTCTTGCTTCAGCCCAGTGGGCTGAGCTGCAGAGCAGCCATGGTGTGCTGTGAAACGCTGTGCTCCGTAACCCCAGCAGAGTCTGCTCCCTGCCCCAACAGCTCCTCTTGCCTGGGCAGAGCAGGCAAACCACTTCATCTCCCTTGTAGTCTTCTGTGTCATTACAGGAACAGAAAGAGGCTGAACCACAGGCAAAAACAGGCCCTTTTGTTCCACTTTCAGACATGTAATATTTAGAAAGTTTTTAATTAACTTAGTTGTTTTCACCATGTTCAGAGAATGAATTCTGCATTAGAAAATGTTTGGTGTTTCCCTTATTTCCCTTTTTGCCTGCCACACCTCCTTGAGATGTGTTCGTAACGCTCGCTTTGTGGTTGGGAATGGTGAGGAGATATGATCTATTTGATAGATACTTTCTTGAGCAAGGTATTGAACATCCATAACAACTTTTCAGTTATTAGATTTAGCCATTTCCAAAGACCAAAGCAGTGGATTAAGTTCCTAGTTAATTTTTCTTCTCTTTAATAGTGTCTATGATATTTTTCCATTCCAAGTTTAAAAAAAACGACACAACCCACCCGTGTTCACTAAGTAATATGTGTAATGTTGTTCCTTACCAAGAGTGACAATGCCAGCAGTTGTTCCTTGGCTGTGTTCCCAGCAAGTATAATTTAACAGGTGAGAAATAAAGTATGTGAGTGAGATAACAGTGTGATACTCTAAATTTAGATGATATTGAGAGCTTTTTTGTAAATTGTAATTATTCTTTCCGGTTTTTCTCAGAAGGCATGGAGAGTCTTGGTGTTGTCTTTATTAAAAACAAAGAAGGTTCTGGGGTTTTACTGAAACAAACCCCCACAAATCTAGCTTTTCACATGTTATAAATCAAAGAACAAATTTATTTTTGTTTGCTTCACAGCCTTCTTATGAAAGATAACTCTTTTGGAGCTAGTGTTAAGAAAGGTAGCCAGGAGCCAGGGTGTTACTGTAAAAGATGATTATAGATTACACTTAATTAAATTCCCATTTTAGCTGGCTGAGGAGTTCGTTCCTGCTCTGCAAGAAGTTTGGTGGAGGGTATTGAAGCCACTTAGCTTTTTGCCTTGACTCTTGGCTTGGGCAGATCCAAGAACATTAGGTCTGCCCAGTAAGTTCTGGAAAACTTTGCTACCTACATGTCTTTTTTTTTCTTTTTGCCTTTCTGTGTTTTGATGAACTGACTGACTGTGTGCTGGGATTCTGTGTTATCTTGATTTTCTCAAGCCCTGGTAATGGTATATTGGAAAAGAGGAACATCAGTTGGGATTTGGTTCTGTGAAAAAGCAGAGGGTCTGTCCTGGTGTTTTGATGAAGAGGCAGCAGACACCTGCCTGGTAGGTTTCTACAGCAGAGCATGCTGGGGTTACGGTAACAGTAGGAAAACTTGTTTGGGTGGCTCTTACACAAAGTGCCCCCAGAAGTTAGATCATTTTCCTTGAAGATGAAAGGTTCCTTTTACTTGATAAGGCACATTTTGAGGCACAGCAGAAGACTCTGGTGTAGCTAGCTGATATGGCTAAAGGTAGATTTAGACTTTAGGAATTTAGGATTCTGATCCTGCATTCCTAAAAAGGCAACGAGTCCACTTATCATCAGGGCAAAACTTGATGTTAAGACACAGGGACTTACAGTCCTACATCTTGTAAGTACTTTTGAAAGTCTTATCCATCGTCTCTATGACCAAGAGTAATTATGTAGCAACTGCGATTATCAGATTTTTCCATAATATTAATACAGTCTATTCATAAAGAGATAACGATCACTGTTTTTCAGGACTGCAAGAATCTATCTGATCTTATGTAAAATGCTATCTGATCTTATATGTAAGATGCTAATTGCCATGGCTTTAGAAAGGAAGTCAAATCTCCGGTATTCCGCAGCACTATGTCAGTTTTATTACGATGAAAGATAGGATGTAGCTGTTTGTGAAGTGTATCTGTTTATTTCCAAAGGCCTTTGGTTGCAGAACTAGGAAATAAAGAGTCTCTGAAGGATGTCTCCCTAAACTTGTTTTAATGTGTCTGCATTTTGTTAATTTATTTGGAAGTGAGTTTTTAAAGCCAAATGTTATTACATTATAATGTGCAATATTAAGCTTCTTTGATTAAAGATATGTTATTGCTTTGAGCCTATTAAAAAAAAAAATTCAACCTTGAAATCTGAATTGAAATATGTAATGATCCATGTATTCTCTGCTCTGAGCAGCCTGTCAATCGATATGGATTTCAATATTCTTATATTTTAATAATTCCCTTTCTTACCTTTTGTTAGCATTTGTCATTTTGATGTCTCCACAGATATCTTAAAACCTAAGCACCTTCTGCAAATGTTATATTAAGAATATAATAACAAAACTCCAACAACACTAAGTCATAAAAACAATATTCATGTTTTCTTTCCATTTTAACGAGCCAGAGTTTGATATTCTTCATTCACCACTATGTCTTTACTTCAGGAGTGATCCCATTGGTTTCAGTCAGAATGCTTGGAAAACAGAATACCGTTCAGTGTTAATAAAACGACAGAACATACCGTCAGAATGCAGTTATTTTCCAGTATTAAGTATTCCTACTGTAAGTCTCTTTAAAAACAGGGTGAGAGAAAAATGTATAGGGAAGTAAACTTCACTTCATAGTCATGGAGAAGCTAATGGATAACATAGAAGTGGTTCACTAAGACCATGTTTTCAGTACTAGCCATCTTTTATGTTAAAAAGAAAGAAAAAGTTGTTTGAGTTTCAGCCTCCGAACATTTCATTTGATGACAGCTGCCCATTCAGTTTAAAATACTATTAAAAATACAGTTAAAAGTTACTATTTAGTTACACAATTCATCACAGTTACTGAAATTAAATGTAAGTAGAACTATATGACAGCATTTCTGAATCCTTCAGCTGAGTTTATAGTTCAGTATAATTCTTTATACACAATGACTGGTTATATGTCAGGCTGAGAAGAAGGCTGGACCAGAGCTAAACTAATCTGTGGATATCTTGGCAATACTTCTCTATTGCCTTCAACTCCAAAACAATTCGTTTTGGAGATTCTACAGTTTCATGAAGGCAACGGACCTGAAGTTTTGAAAATACATGGATAGGCACCACTCTGGATTTTGACCGCCATGAGGAATGTCGGGGGCAATGAGTTGCACTTATGTCACACAGTTTATTTTTGTCCATGGCTTAGGGAACTGTGCTGTAAGCAGTGTGATCAGTCTTTGCTCCAACTGCTGCAGCTTTCTGTAGGTGGTTACACTTTATTAACTGGCAGGAGAATGGTGTGTTTCCTTAGGAAGCAGCAGAGAAAATGAATCTGCCTGTTGATGCTCCACAGTGTCATCTGGAAGGAAAGCAGATTATAACCACCTCTCCTCTGCCATGCTAGCGATAAAGGTTGAGATTTGTACTCTCTGGGAACTGGTTGTGAGAATATAATGAGCTGGTATATTGACCTCGCTGCTTATCTTGCTGAATGATCGTATTTTATTATAAAATTCTAAGTATCTACATACTTATGTCATTGTGTGGCTGGGGTTTGCATTCAATCATACAAGCAAGTACCATGTAACCATTACATGCATTAAATGCCTCTTCAATAACCTGTGGTTGGTCTCTGACCCACCAAGAAGGTTCATCTGGCCTGTGGCCTCCTATTGACTTCCTTGTGAAGGCTTCCCTAAAATGGTCAGGTCTGCAATTTGATTCATGCCTGTCCAAAGCTTTTGGGGAAGAAAATGAGTTATTTTATATATATATAAAATTAATATATATATTAAAATATATATTTAAACATGTTTTATATGTATATTTCTATACATACTGAGATCAGCTGCTGACTCTACGCACATGCCATCAGATGACTCATCATGGCAGGAAATTAGGTTAAGGTGTATGCCATGGCAAGGAGTTTGGACACTGCTGGCCCTACACCAGGTAGATGAGGTCTCCTGGCTCCATCACAATTCAAACATTTAATGTCACAGCTCACTGCAGATATGAGCTGAAAAAATTAATACTCATAGAGCTTGCCACAGAAAAAGCCAGACTGTCAGAGGAAAGGTTAAACATAACTTTACTTGAAATGGCAAACATCAGTATAAGTAGCTCCAAAATAATGCAATGAGATGGTCTACCCATGAAAGAAAGAGGCAATCTACTGACAGCAAGCAAGAGTGAGAAAAAAACCCCAAAACATTTAATACACAGAGGATTCAAAATTCCTCTTTAGAAACCACTGGTAAGTTGGCTGGCCTATTAGGAGAAAAAGTAATGGTTCTCAGGTCTGAGTTTCAGAAAAGGTCCTGTGGGATGTGTAGATGGGAGTTTCTGCACGAACATGCTCATTTAAAAGCAGAACGCAATATAAAGCTGTTAACTCCAGCTGGTTATTTGTGCACAGGCTTGTTTTCCTAGTCTTGATATTGGAAGATGTCAGCTTCTCTCTCACTCTTCATATCTCTGTCCTGATGTTTTCCTGTCATTTTATGACATGACAAATGTGAGTGGCCGTGGGGACTCAGGCTCCAGCTATCTGTCTTCTGCAGCTCCGCAAAATGGCTGAGCCTGCACTGATGCCTGTCCAGGCGATGGACATAGTGTCCCTGCTCCTCAGCCGTGCTGCCAAAGGCATAGCTGCCAGGCTTGCTACCCCACTGGAAAGGAAAAGCGGAGCTGACAGGAGCTTGTAGGCTTGAAAAGTGCATAGATTTCACGTTTCTAAGCTTGCTGTGAAGGAAGAGGGGGGAATTTGTGGGAATATTTTTCCGCAGTCAGCTTTAAGTTATAAAGAAATATTAAAAATAATTAGTTTTGTTGAAGCTCTCTAGTCTGACTTTCAGGTGTGTGATTTGAGGGTGGTGGCTTTGTTGGGATGTCTAACACAATACAAATGCTGGGGTATAAAAACACTAATATCGCTGCTATAACCAGCAAGGAGTTGTTAAGGGGCAGAGGAGATAAAGTGGCTGCAGCCCACCTCTGTTAGGAGGTGGATGTTCTCCTGGTCATGAGGTGGAGAAGCAGCTGAAGGGCTGGACCTGGTCCCATGTGGGTGATGCTGATGGCACGTGTCCTGCTGAAACAGTGGTGAAGCCTGTCTGTAACCACCAAGAGTTTGTGAACGCTTCAGTTGTGCCATTTCTATCAGCTTCGTATTTTTCCTCTGTAAGAGTAAACAAACCAAATGTTTCTGTATATAAAGGTGGATCTTCTGCACTTAGGAAGGCCTTCTGCACCGAGAGTTACAAGTACAAGCAATTTCTTTGTAACAGGAGGAATGTCTGGACGGTGGATTTGTCATCTGCTGGGTAAATTTATTACGGTTTATTTTATCATTATAGATATAAAAGACATACTGAGTAAGCTGATACTAAATAGTTATAAAACAGACACAAACCTCATCCAAAGGGCTGGCAGCAATAACTCAAAACCGAATCTATCAGGGACCTCAAGGGACAAGCATGTAGGCAACAAATTTCAAGGACAACTCAACCATCCATCTCCTCTGGGTGCTTGCCTGGGGGATATCAGCTGCTCACGATCCACATGCACCAAAATCCTTGGCCCGACCCTCTTCCCACTCCTATCTCTTTCCCCCACCGTGGGGAGACAGGCTTATGCATGAGGGACCCTGTTTTCTCCCTGCTTCATTCAGCCCCACAGTGACCTCCCTGTGCCTGCTGCCCACAGCCCTTTCCTTAAACTGCTGGTGGATTTTCAGGTGCTGAAGCAGGTGATGCACAGAACAGGGCATCAAGCTCAGGCTGGGAAGATCAGGCTCTCTTCCTCATTCTGCAGGTGATCTCTCCACCCAGTGCTCCTATTTCCCTCAGGAATCACAGAACCATGGAATAATTTAGGTTGGAAAAGACCTTTAAGATCATAAAGTCCAACTGTTAACCCAGGACTGCCAAGTCCACCTATGTGTTTTTTAAACACCTCCAGGGATGGTGATTCCACCACCTCCCCAGGCAGCCTGTTCCAGTGCTTGACCACCCTTTCAGTGAAGACATTTTTCCTAATCTCCAATCCAACCTCCCCTGGCACAGCTTGAGAATGTTTTCTCTTGTCCTGTCACTCGTTTTCTGGGAGAAGAGACCAACCCCCACCTGCCTACATGTCTCATGTTTCCATTTCTTGCTTTAGATTGATAACTCAGTGACTAAAAAGTGCTTCTCAACACATAGTGTAGGCCCACCCTAAAGCGGCTTTGGAGCTGGCTAGGGCCTTCAGGAGCTATGGAAACACCAGAAGTAACTCGTTTTCCAGCTGCAACTGAAAAAAAAGTGCAAGTGACAAATACTTTTGTTAAGGTGACTGATCTTCATGCTTGAGAAAGAGCTGACTGGTGAGCCAGTGTTCTCTCTCTGGGAGAGCTAATATTTACTGGCAGTAAGCAACACCGCCCGTCAGCCATCTATCAAAAAAAGAAAAAAAAAACCAAACCAAGGAAAATGATTGCAAGCTTTGCACAGCGCAGCCTTGCACCATTCTGGGGAAAAGAGGGAAGTTATAAATGGGATGCTGTGGTCAAGCACGTGATTGGGACCCAGCAGGAGATTGCCTTTTGGTAAACCAGATTTTGGGACATGAGCTGCTGGTACCTGGGAGCCATGCTGCACTGGGTACGCTGTGTTCTACGCTTGAAAACATACACAAAGCTGGTGGCTGGCTCCTATTTTCCATAGGCCACAGGAACAGAGCATAAAACTGTGGAAAATGGGGAATGTCACTGAGTAGCTCAGTTTCTTTTACTGGAATTAACCATCAGCTGATGTACTCCTCGGGTTCAGTTTGGCTACTGTCCACAGACTTTGAAGGTGCTTATCAGGTTGCAGTCTTCATGCTTTCACGTCTTTATCTGACCCCTTCCAATACTGCAGCTGGTTCACCTCAAAATAGTAGATAGGACAGCAAGATTTAAGTGTTCTTTTTTTCTGTTGTTTTTTTTTTTTTTTTTTTAAATCCTCCCTTCCCAATTAAAAATGATATCCCATGGCAGATTTGTTATTAACTTGTGAGAAGAATGCTTAAGAACTACACATACTTTAGACATTCATGCAAAAAGCTTATAGCTGATTTCATCCAGGCACCTTACATACATCATTCTTATATCTTGTCCACCCCTTTTAGTTTTCATTACCTTCATGCAATGATTAAGCCAGATTTGGAAGGCTATCACAGTGAATTCAAGTAGAAGATGTGAAGAGCTGTGAACTTATGTTGGTGCATCAATCAGAATCACTAGAAAGCTAATTTTTTTTAAAAAAAAAAAAAGATTTGGCCCATCGCGACTTGTCTGAAGATTATTTGCAGGGTGTTTTATTTTATGTGTCTGGTTTTGGTATTTTTTTTTCATAGTGACTATGGGTAAGTGGAATGCAGTTAGGCATTGTAGAAACACTTGGGTGATACTGTTGTCAGAAACAGTGATCTATCTGAATACCTTGCAAGTTGCTTTTCTGTTCCAGTGTCTGTCTACAGACACAGTTCATTTAAGATTATTATAAAGCTGCAAATGGTTTAAAGATGGTTAACTAGCACACTTTCCAGAGCAAAGGGAGATAAGGGAGATGAGATAAAAACGTATTCACTTCATCAGAACGAGGAAGGAAAACCTGGAAATCCAGAGAGCTGGTTTTGGTTGAATGTCATAAATATACAAATGGTAAGACTTGGAAATAGAGGGAAGAAAGAAAGAAAGTGATCCTCATGGCTCCAACTCTGAGGGAGAAATCTTCCCTTAAATTTGCTGTTCTTTCTTGGCTTCCAGGTCAGTGTAAGAAGCTGGTAACAAGCAGTGAAATGGATCCGTGGTAATAACTATGAAAAACTATGATAGTTGCAATAAAGTCTAATTGTCCTTGGTATGTGTTTAATGGACTCTCATTGTACAAATACAATGGAAAGAAATATGCCTTGTACAAAAAGCATCAAAACCATAAATATAGTGGCAGTTCTCAAGCTCAGCTCTGAAGTACAGGTTAGCGTGGGAAAAAGAGATTATAAAACCTTAGGGTATTGGGTCTTTTTCCCTTCAGTATTTCAGTTGGGAAATTCACGCTTGAGTCAGAAAGGAAGGTTACACAGTGTGGGTTAAAAAACAAACCCCAGAATTTACAAGGCTGGGTTATGCCACAAACACCACTTCCCCACATCATTAATTAAATACTACTCTGAGTCCTAATGGGTCAGTGTCAGTTTTACAGGAACTCCTCTGAAGCTAGGTGAAAATGTCCTGTCTCCATTTCATCACTCAAAACATTTGCCTTGTGTTTCTCTTGCAGCTAAAAACTGTTTGCTTTCTCAAGATACATTGTTGTACTTCCCAGAACATGCTCTCTGTTTACTGGGAGCAAACGGTCCAGGGGAACGAGTGCTCAATGTGATGGGCAACATATGGGATCGAGTGAGACATCCAATGAATGTGGATGCAGTAAAAGCTGTTCTTTTTCTCAGAGTGAATGTTAATGATGTTTCCACGGTTCATGAATAAACTCACTCAGAACATGAAGTTCTTGGGGGGAAAAAACCCCAACCTCTCCTATTAAAGAAATATGCCCATGTTGCTGTTGAATCAGAAGCCAGCAGCAGCAACCACATTTGCTGACAGTATAAAAAAAAATAATAATCTTGTGCATTATTTTTCATGCAGTCACTTCGAAGTCCTAAAGATATCAATGCAGAAATATCCTAGCTCTGTATGCTGCCAGTATGTGGTCCAAGCCACAGGATCAGAGCATCAGCCATCTCATATCTCTGGCTGTGTCAAGACTTGTTGACTTCCCTGGATCCAGACCAGGGTTTTCCTGGCCACACTGTATGCCCAGATATCCTTTCTATGGATAGCAGGGAAATGAGACATGCTCCACAGCCGTGTGTCAATATGCAGCCCAACAGCAAAGCTGGAACACGCCTACCTCCCGCATCCAACCTCTGCTTTCTCTCCTGTCTGACCACTGCAACATTTTGTCTACGAAGGTCTCCCATAAAAGCACTCTTGACCTGCTCAGTCCTTCCCTCTTTTTTGGCTGTGGAATTAATGAATGAACTGACACCCTGGTCATCAGCAAGGGGGTCTCTCAGAAAGTTGCATCTGTGCATTTACACCTTGGAGAAAAATAGACTGAGTATGGAATTGGGGATTTTGGTGTGAAACAGCTGCAATCTGGAGCTGGTGAAGCTTTTGGTATCATGGAGCTTTGGTCGAAGGTTGGACAGGTCAGATATTACTGCAACAGAAACAGATACCTAGAGACCACAGTCATGGTTCTAACAGTGATCATTAGTATTAGTATATGCTACTACCAATAAGAAGTACCTTCATCAAATAAATAAATAAAAGTCCTTTAAAGCAACAAAACAGGGAAAGTCTTTCCATACATTTTGATATTGCTGCAAGTGCCACCAAAACAGTGATCACTGCCTTCACTGTGAATAACATGGTGCAAGGGCAGCTCTGGGGAAGCCACCAGAGTGCAAGCCCACACCAACACCTTTTCAGTTGTTCTGGATTGAGGTGAGAGAGATGAAGATCTCATGAGCTCTCAGGAAGGTGAGCTTTAAGGATGCTGCTTCATTTTTGTGCCTACAGTGAACAAGGTTTCTGCACACTCTAAAATTCAATGCATAATTCTGGTAGGAATGAGAGATTTTGGGTATTTTGTATCCCTACCTGGTCATGCTGGTGGCCACAAAACCCCACTGGCCCTGCTGAACTTTGGTTCCCATCTCACAGCTGCACCCACGTCTGCAGGCAACGTGTCTCATGCGGATTTGTTTTCCTGTCAAACACCAGAAGAAAGTAAGAATGGTAAAGGTGTTACACCTTGCTGTGATCTCTTAAAAGGATGATCATCTGTAAATGCCAGATTTTGGGTTAAGTCTGTTGCCCACTTGTCTTTCAGGTGTGTTATCGGTCATTTCTGACCATATTGTCCAAAGCCTGCCTTTAGAGAGCATGCTGAAGTCTTGTAGTCTAAATCTTCAAAGTGCATAATATTATCCCTAAGTCAAATCTCTGATTTAAATTCATGTCCACTGTGATAAAAATATATTTGTATAAACCCTACTGCATATAAATTCATTATGATGGACACAAGCCTTGTTTTCTTCCTCTAAAAAGAAACAGTTTAAGTAAGGAAGTATTGAGTAAGAATGAGCTTCCACAGCTATAATTTACAAGAAAAGCCTGCTTCATGATGAACAGGAGATAAAAGGTGCCTTAAACAGCTTACAGACTAAATAGATAATATACCCAGAGACAGGCTCAATCATTCAATAAAGGGCCAAAAAAAGCTTTTTATTGAGCGTGGACTTGATTTTACTCAGTGTATCTTCGTGTTACCAAGCCGTTCACATCTGGGTTTTTTGTCTCCTTATCTGGATTACAGAGTAAGGCAGGTTTTCCTAAACAGGCTGCATCAATCCAGGCATACCAGCTAAAATGCTCAGTGCAAAGTCCTGCAAACTGCTGCAAATAATTCATTATTGGACACATCCTTTACTATTTCTGAAGCAAAGCATCAGATAGGAACAGGAACACTGCATAGCGTTTTAGTGATGTTTTTATTAGATGAAAAGAAAATATATGACTAATTCTTAGTTGAAGGAATTGCTTGCAGTTATGTAGTTAACTTCTAATTTATTGCCAAAATTTATTTGCTGTTAGGTGACATTAACTCTGGTGACCAATGCCTCAGATTATTTTTTAAGGAACAATTTTATAGCTGAAAAGACCACATATTACAGAGCCATTTATAAAGTTTAAATGTCTTAAGCTAACAATATGTGATTGCACAGCCAAAAGTGAAAACATTATGGCTTGCTAGGAGAACTCATAACTCTAATACATGGTTATGAAATTGGGCTTACGACAATGAAAACACAGCTTATGTCAGCACACTTCCTCTAATGAGGCTGCAATTGTAATGGAAATCTCTGTGCTTCATCTTACCTAGGCACTTAGCTTATGCCTGTTCCCTGATTGTTCTGATTTCATGCAGTCACACTATGAAGCTTTTGTATGAATATTTAATACTGCGATTTGCATTATACTGGTGCCTCATTGTGCAAAGGACTGTACAAACCACACAGTGAGAGCCAGTCTTGCTGCAAAGAGTTTAATTTTAAATTGACAAGAACACAGAGAGAGTAGGAGAGGAAAGAAAAGTATAGAGAAGGAAAGAGGCACACCTAAGGTCCCCCTGCAAATACGTGGCAGAGAGAGAGTATTTCTGAGCCCTGTGTCCTATTCATTCCCTCTCCAAGAAGCTTATTCGTGTTTTTGGGTTGTAATAACAACGTTAGGCACCCTTGATAATTTACGTCTTTACTCATTAACTGCATATTGGCTCCTTCAAACTGATTGTGTCTGTTTGTGTTGTAAGGGACATCTCGTCACTGGCAGAAGCAATACAAATGTTTCATTCACAAAAGGAAGCCCATGAATATCCTGTTTTAAAGCCACAGAACTGTCATCTCTTCTCATGCTTTGTGGGCTTTTGTTCTTGGTGTAACCTACTTTGTCTCCATTTTTGCCTTATCTTGTGCTCAACTATCAGTACACAATGACACCTGCAATTTCACAGCAAGGCTATGAAGCCACTGAAAAATTTAACACTTTTTATATAGATGAGACTGATAATGATGCCAGTGGTTTCTATACTGAGGTGATAATCTTTTCCTCACTCCTTTTTAATCAGCATCATTCATCTATGTCACCATGACTGCTAAAACTACCTTCAAGAGCAAATTTATTTTGGGAACTAGGTACAGAAATTTGTAATTTGTTATTCCCAGCTCATATTTTATTAATGGTTTTGATGTTGCCAGTTATTACTTCAATAACCTTCCATTCAAGCAGTTAAAATGCAGATGATATATTTGTCTCATGATGGTTCTTCATCAATTAATTGGCAAGGCTGGAGATGCTTCAAGCCAAATGGTAGCCAAATGCTCTGATGAGCTGCGATAGCAGAACACAAATGCAAGTGAGAAGTATTTGTTTGTGACATGATATATATGAAAGAAAGTCAACTGAAAGCCATATTTTTGAAATGATGAAAAAAACACATCAGGATTAAACTTCACAGTGATATAGACACGGTAGGACAGTTTATATATTATTTAATTTTGTTCAGTTCATTCTAGCGTTTATACTGTGTATGCAGACTGAGGGCAAACTCAGGAGCTTCACTGGCTATCTAAAATAGAATAGAATAGAATAGAGTAGAAGTAGTTCAGTTGGAAGGGACCTACAATGATCATCTAGTCCAACTGCCTGACCAATTCAGGGATGACCAGAAGTTAAAGCATATTATTATGCTTTAAAACAATTTTATTATACTATGGAACAGGCTTCCTAGAGAGGTGATTGATGCTCCATACCTTGTCAGTGTTTTAAGTGGCATTTGGACAATGCCCTCAAAACATACTTTAGAGGTACACATTCTTGCAGAACAGTGTGTATGTTTTCGTGAGTATGCATGAATGGATGTAGCTGTCTACCGACCTATACCTCTGTCCACTTGAGGATTTTAAGGCTGTCACTTTCCTAAAGGACATGACCACTCAAAACTTTCCACCGTCAGTAAAGGAAGAGCTTAGTCTCTATGCAACAGTATGCGTGTGGGTAGACCTAATTATTCCTAATAGAATGTAGTGATATGAACGCTTTCTATTACTATTTTTATATATTACTAAAACATGTGTATATTTGCACCTATACATGTGTTTCTATATATAAAAGGAAGTGCTCCAGGAAGACTTTTCAAAGGCCAATCTAGAGCTGGAGGCTGTCTTTCATTAGGGGAGCAAAGAGTTTTATCTTTTACGCAACTGAAATGAAGAAGTTTAAGGATCCAGCCATGTGGTTCATTTACCTTAACCATGTAGCTTCTAGAAGGATGTTACTTACATCCTTTGGCCTGAAGTTTCTCATTTCTTACCTATTTTCATAGCCACAACTTTAAAATGGATAGGAAATGAAGTTGTGCTTCTTTATAATAAAATCTTAACAGATATTCAGTTCTAAAACATTACCCACACATGCACACAAAAGATTGATGTTTAAGCTGAAAGAGCAATCATGTATGTTGAGGTGAAAGAAGAACTACAGGAATTTTCATTTTAAAAAAATGTGTAAAATTGCAATATTAAAAATGTAAGTTGTGTTCTGTTCTAGGAGAAGGTGCCTAAATTGTTGATCTATTCTTGCCTTTTATATATATTGTTATAACCACTTCTGCATAGCAAGTGAATAGCATTATCATCTCCAGGAGGAAAAAAAAAAAAAGAAAAAAAGAAAGCCCAATGACAACAGACACTTCCTAATCATCTTGCTTGAAGAGAGATGCTAGCTGTGAGCCATTAGTGTGTGTGGAGAGAGATAATTAGAAGAAAAGCAGAGATTAAACAAGAAAATTTAATTTATGTGTGAAAAGGGAAATGCTCTAAGATAAATGTTTAATCCAGAATATTTAACTATTTCATTGTTCAGCCTCAGTCTGCTAGTTGAAATGAAACTGAATGAAAAGAAACAGAAGCTCGTGATCTCTTTATGCTTTCCTAACTGGATCCACTTCTTGTCTCTTGTTTTATTTTGCGATGACAAACTCTTGAAGGTAAGGCTCTTTTCCCCACCTTTTTTAATACCTACATCAACCAAGGTCTCTTGAAAGCCAATATGCAAATGCATATTCCTATTTATAAAGTTGGAGAGTAGCTACCCTTTGTGATAGTTCAACATATTATCAACACACTGGGCAGCAAGTCATTTTTCCAGGAGAGTCAGATCCTGAAGTGGAAAACCAGCCAGAGGAGAGTCCTGGAGGGTGTGATATCAAGTGCCTTTCGAGAGACTGATGGTCCCAGTGGGCCCCATGCCCAGTATGACCTTGTGATCCTTGGTTACTGAACTCAATGTCTACTCTTGATCCCACAGATATTTTTTATCTTGTGTTCCTGAAGTTTCTGCACTGTGAAAATGATGGTGTTTACTGGAAAACTCATAGGGTGTGAATTACGGAATGTTCAGCTGTGCTGCCACCACGCCTGTTGCTGTTCGAAGACCATCCAAGGAGTGGGGTGCTTCCTTGCAGACATCTGCCAGACACATGAACAATAGAGACAGGTAGGTCCTGACTGCAGTAGGTGTTATTGAGCCAGAGAGAGATAGCTTTGGACTTGTAGTTACCTAAATGACTCTTTCCTAAATCAACTCCATTGCCAAAGAGTGAGTATTAAAAATAAAGTTGAAAAGTGTCGAATTCATCCTTAGATATAACCCTACAGTACAGTAATAACACAATGTTTCGGCATCTCTGTATCTCACCATTTCTGTTACCTGGCTGGAGGCTGATTTTTCACCTGCTATACCAAGGCTGCTTTACATTCCTGTAAAAATTCAGGGTTATTCAGTAGTCAAAAATTATACACATATGACTCAAACACACGGAGAGCATAAAAATACTTGCAAAAAATAGTGAGATTCAGGATGTTTAGGGCACAAGGGGCCTTGCAGTTTTTGGACATGAAGTTCATACAGCTCCTATATTGGTTCCAGTATTTTTCTTGACTACACTGCTTCTGTGTGATGTTATTGACCAGGCTGTGATTTACAGCAGTGTAATCAAATTGAGAAGCCAGACCCTAGCAAGCTCAAAACACAAAGGGCTCTGGTTAGCTCTGAATCTCAGCACTTCTAGTACTTTACTGTTAGGGTTTTTTTTAATCTTTAGTGGGAAAGGGAACACATTAATTAAAAACATAATTTTGGATCATAATAGGTGTGAATTTGAAGTCTGCCTGGAACAGAAATATCACAGTTCTCCTGTCTGGTCTTGTTAACCTATTAATGAAGTAAAGAGCATTGAATGCAAAGTTTTTGTGTTTTGTCTGTTTTCTAATTGCATCGAAGAAATCTTTCCCTAAGGCCTATGTAAATATATGCCACACAGAAATACTCAAAACTGCAGGGGAAAACAATATGATGTGGGTGCACGGAATTGCACTCTTTTTATCCCCTGCCAAGCGGAGGGTGACTGGTTCAGCTGTAGATGCTGCAAGAAGAGGTCTGCTCTCAGTCACAGGAATCTCACCAAGATGTCAGTGAGATCGGAGGGCAGTTGCTTCTGGGCATGGTAAAAGCTTTAGGGATTTCCTGATGTCAGTGAATTAAAAATGAAAAAAGTGCATTCAGGACTCAGCAGGGCTGTGAGATGCAGTGATGGGAGAGTGACAGGAGCATATTGCTACATGTGTTAACAATTAGCTTCACTCATAATTTCAGGTACAAGAAAAGGCGAACAAGCAAGGGCTGTTAAAAATCAATAGTGATTCCAGGTTCAGAGAGGGATTTTTCTAAAACCTGACATTAAATCTGCTATTATATCTGAAATCAGCTGCCAATATGCATGGATAAAGTATGAATGCAGTTAAAGGAATGTGTGCAGGCCATAGAAAGATCTTGTAAAATGCAGGAGGTATGGGTTTGCCACACCTAATTTTTGATGCACTCAGTACAACTTAGATGGCAACAGACTGGAGTGTTGGGAGCAATTCTCATCAGCAGCTCATCACACAGTAGATGGCTATTTTAGATCCAGATTATCTCCATAAACTCCCCACACCGTATTGACTCCATTTACTCTGTACAGATCTCATTTAATAATGGAAGCAAAGTCACCATATTAGCCATCTATAGGGATAGGACCTATATCTCAGTTAATAATATAGCCTTTCTGTAGCTAATAGCAATCCATCTGCCTTCTGACTAGAAGCAAATCTATGACACGGGTTTGGTTTTTTTCCCTCTGCAAATCAGATATTTAAACCAAACATTGCTAATACGCTGGCACTGTGCCATGGAAGAGCTGTCCATTAGGACATGTGCCTGCTTCTAAGTAGCCCAGGGAGGATGTGCGTGTATATGTGTGGGTAAAGCAAAACTCAGTTTAGTTTATGCAGGTGCATTATGCACGTGTCCTGAACACTGCAGAGCATCACCATCTGCAGGCGGTGCTTTATGTGACATCTGTTAGAAGCAGCTGATAATCTCCTGTCTCAGCCTCAGGGCAGAATTGCATGATGACTGGCTTGTTGCATTTTGCTTTTTTAAATTTATTTTATTTTTTGGCGGTTTTATTTTATTTTTAAAATTTTTTTTATAATGTGGTTTTATATGGTAAAGGAATGCCCAGGCAGCACAGGTGTATCCTCAGCAACTGAGCATCACAACACCAATACCTAGTGCCCTATATAACATGAGACCCAAGGGGCTGCAGTGGACCATATGGCAATGAAGAGGCCCAGAACCAAGTTTCATCAGGAAAATGTGCTTTTTTAAGGTAAAGGGAATATGGCCCCTACTGCTCTGCAGCACCATGGCTTCTTTCATGCTCTGGTACTTTATGCATCGTATTGGATGCATAAAGTATTGGATGCATAAACAGGCTCTAAACAGGCTGTGAAATATGTGAGTTACCAACCTTGCTGCAGGGTGCAACAGGGGAAACATGTAGAAGCAAATATTGGATGCTGGTTTGATACAAGATTGATCAGGCCTGAGGGCACGTCTGTCTTGGAGGGGTGCGGACAGCTGTGTCTGCATCTTCCCCACCTGTGCTCCAAGCCAGCTGGACTACAGCCAGCTCCGCTCTGGAAGCTGTGCAATCGGAGTTGATAAGACAGTGCCTGACCCAGAGCCAGCTTGTGTCCAGCTAGCCTTGAGCCATCAGTGACTGCTGTCACCGTCCCACACATGCCGAGTGCTCCGCTCCTTGACTCTTCTTGCAGAGTGCATGTTTTGGAGTGGCCGGTGGGTTTCTTTTGGTACATTTGTTCCAGAGATTCAGATCACCTTTCTTAAAGCTTTGTCACCTTCAGAGCTAAAATTACCTTAGGGTTCAACCATCTGTATCTAAAGGGCTTTCTCCTTAAAGGTCCGGATGTACAAGTTTGAGTGAATAGAAATTCTGTGGGATTTATGAGTTTGGATGAGCTGACCACTATCCAGGAAAACCTGTGGAAAGGTCAGGACAGTGAGCTGCCTTCTCCAAACCCAAACAGCAGCCTGGTTCAGCAGCTATGGTATACCAATGCCGCCTTTAAGCTCTGCAACAATTTCTAAGCCTGAGGATGCGTATTGCCTGCTGTCCATTAGGCCTATGGATTACTCTTATCCTTAAGCCTTTAATACGGTATTTGGAAGAGGAGAAGAGTACTTTTTATACTCTTCTGTGTGCCCATGCAAGGGCCAAGGACATGCTGAGCTGTTCCTTTAGTGCAAAAGAAAGGTGTCTGCTCAGACACCTTTCTTGAGGGCCTTCAGGGATAAATCCTTGTAGTGACCCTCCCCTCTAGCTGTTTGCCATTTGATAACACCAAGTCAATGCCTTAAATATGTCCTGTTAGTATTATTCTTTGTTAAGCACTGACAATGGATTTGGCAGCCTGTAAGGAACAGCAGAAGATGTCATTATCTGGTACCGACAAGATGAACAATGTGGACATGGGGCAATCGGCTAGCTGTGTCCCTGGGCTCAGTTCTGTGTGTTTCTCACAGCAGTAAATGCGACATCAGGAACAATGTATTTCTGACTCACTGAATCGTGGAGCACTGTAAAATGTTACCCATGAAGGAGTCAATCCTTCAGGTGAGACTTTATGGTGGTGGACTTGAGCATCTGCCCAAAGACTCTGAGGTTTGCTTTTGCAAGAGGACTGCCAGATCCAGAGGACCTAACTCCTAATTATTATTCATGGAAAGAACAGTCCATCTGTCATCAAGATTTATTTGGGGATAAATATTAAAATTCACTTCTGATCTGAAAGAATAGTATCTGTCTGGTGTATATTCCCCAAGGATGGCAGTCTGACTAGATGTCAGTGTGGTCAAAAGTTGGCCTGTTTCAGAAAGAGAGCAAAAGGGGTAGGATATATTGGATTTTTTAATATATATATGTATGTATGTACATATATATGCACATATATATGTGTGTATTCGTGTATGTGTAAATATACATATAAATGTGTATTTATACATACTGCAAGCAAAGTCAATGTTGTCCTGTGTGCTTTGAATGCATGGATGGTGGAAACGTCTGAAATCCTTCTTCCCTGGCCAGTTTGTTGTGGTTTTTTTTTAAACTCTTCTACCTTCCACAAAACTACTGGAGTGACAGAACCATCCATCTTATTTCATGAAAATAGATATTTCTTCTAAAGAAACAGTAAGATACACCTTGGGCTTGGGTATGGACCCTGAGTTGGTATAAAATACCCTAATTAATAGAGCTTCAATTGCTATAAAAATTCACAGTTAAGTCACTGCCTGTTATTTTTATGTTATTTGATTTTATTTTGAGCAGCAGTAGATTTTAAATCCATCTCTCCCCACTCTTTTCATATTCTTGCCATTGGTGAAAGATATATTTTTTAAAGACTTTACGGGATTAAGCTATTTAAGCATCACAAAATGGATCTACCAACTTCATCATACTGAAATCTGACCTTTTCCTGTTAAAAAAATCTTAAAATAATTAGGTCAAAGTTTTCATTGTTGATATTTGTGCTACAGTAATTCACGGCTGATCATTTAATTGAATTTTCGTATGTATGAAGCAGATGTTATAGGTTCTCTGCTACATCACTATGGTAGTGTTAGTCATGCAGATTTATAATAAAGCAATCCCTTATTGTTCCTTCCCACATTTATCTACATTTTGTGCTGCAGCTGATTTTGCAATTGTCTCATTTAATTATGAACATTGACATCATTTACAGGATTTATGCATCTAATTAAGTGGGCTCTAATAGAGAAGTTTCAGAAATAAAGCCAAGAGGCTAATATATGTTTGCTAGCGGTTACATTGGTTTCTATTGTTTCTCTTAAGCAAGAGGAAAGAGAAAAAAATAAGGTCTTTGTTTCTTGATATCAGAAGGAGTCTTAAAATAAAATATTTTCAGTCTTCTCAGTCACATTATATATGAAGGAATATTTTAAAATGTTAAATTTATTGTTAATAGCAAACACTGTGTAAAAGTAACAGAGCAGAATGCAAAAGCAGAAGCAGTAGTGCGAGCTGAGAAGCCATGGTTATAGGCAATCTGTTGACCACGGAGATTTTACAACTGGTCAACCATTTATTACAGTGTATATTTATTCATTGAATAAGCCTTTATAAACTATATGTGTGTGACATTAATACAAAGTGTGAACCTTTTCATTTTCCAGGCAGAGATAAAATGAAAGACATTTCTTGATTAACGATCCTCTAAACTGGTGGAATGGCCCAGAAAGGTCAAGAATGAGAAAAAATCCAGTTCATTAGTCAGCAAGTTTTTCTGCTCATGGTTTTATTGCTCAAGCTTGCTTATTTATTGGTCAAGACAAGGCAAATGAACAGGAAAAAGGCCAACTGGGTTATGGACCAGCTCTGTAACAGGCAGATATGGCTTCCTGCCCTTCAGGAGTTCCCATTTCTGCTCATCCCCCAGCCACCAAGCGTTGGTGTGGTGATGATTTGCTGAAAACCCCAAGTAATATTAATTTAGTCTGACCTCCATCATAGTCAAGACAATAACTGTTTTAGTTCGTTTCCATAAATCTGTTTAAACTTGATGGTCCTTCCTGTTTTAAAACCTCCAGGTGAAGGGAGAGTCTACTATGTCCGTAGTTGCTTTGTCTGGTCATTTATTCAGAACCAGGCTCGTCGCCATGAGCCCTTTCTCGTCGAAGATGAGAATGGGGTGCCACTGATGGAGGTGAAGATGTTCAGAGCAACTCATGTGTGGTAGGCATTTCCTATCTCATGGTAATACCTCATATCTTAATAAGCCTTAGGGAGGTAGTGGACATTCAAAAAGATTTGAAGCCAGAGTAACCCACAGTTGATGAAAAATGATGCTTGGTGAATCATCAAACCGCAGAATTCAGAGGGACATCAGTCACCTAGCCCATCCATTTGCCTCAACTGTTATCCCTCTTTACCTATACTAACTTTTCTCTTCTCCCTCCTCAGTCAGGAAATGCAGCAGTCACTCTAGGCAATCTGCATGAGTAATAGTTGGGAAATGCTGTGAGTTTAAAATAATTCTGTCTTTTAATGATTTAATCCTATAATTTTTGTGTCCATTCCCAGAAAACATGAAAAACAATTTATTGCTTTCTTTTACATATTTGAAGGTTCGTATGTGTCCTTTCAATCTTCCGTAAGTTGAACAGGATTCATTTTTTCTGGTAGTGAATGGAGAGAGGTATTCAATACCCATGAATTGAATACTTAAGTGCAGTATTTTTTAATTATGTAGCTGTCATCTGTCTCCCCCAAATTCTCAGTGTAATTGTAATGAACAGTATTTCCTTCCATTCTGATCTTTTCATCAAAATCTTGTTTGTTTTTTTTGTTTTGTTTTGTTTTCATTCGTCACAGCTCCAGGGGTCACAGGATTATTCAAAACTTCCAGCTTTTCTTAGAAGTTTTGAGAGAAGTATAGCGCAGAGGGGAAAAAAACCCAGAAGTTTGTTCTGGTTCAGCATACACATTCTTCTTCTCCCTCCTCATTCATATAAAAGAGCAGATAGGCAAAAGCTCTCATCTTCCTTAATTTAGCAATTCATGTGAAAGAACATTTACTACTGTTGTGTTGGCTAGCAGACCACACAACACCTGTGAAAGCTTCCCGGCACCTACGGTCACGAAGGAAATGGCTACTGTACTAGTTGAGAAACTGCAGTGTTCTTGAGAAACTCATTACCTCCTGGAGAACTGTGGCATCTTTCTCAGAATGGAGGAAAACCTGATGGCTAGAGTATGGTATTTTTCATCTGTGTGCTTTCAATTTGTATAAAAAACAGATGCAGAGGTACTAGCTTTCATTCCTCATAATATTGTCACTTTTATCAGCAAGCTGAACTGATAATATGTTGAAAAACTGTAGCTGGGTGGCCATTACATTTAATCCTCCAGTAGTTATTTTTGCCCTGTTGTTTCTCACCCTTATGAAGACTGCCTCGCAAATACCCCGTGGTTTATCCACTGCCACAGAGCACGTATTTCTGTTGAAGTTCTGTAATCCCATGGAAAGCAGATCAGGCTAGCTGTAAAGTAAAAAATGGATCAGGTTGTGTGAGACTCACAAGGTGACTTTACAACAAAAGCGCTATCAAAAAAGGAGAGGTGTGACTAGAATTAAGCAGAAGACAGCTGTGGCAACAGGGCACCAAATGATGGGATGGAGTCATCTGTCTGAAAATATCTTAATGTCTGCCACTTGAGCATACACCAGTGCTTGAAGAGGTAATTTATTAGAAAGTTAGAGTATTGCTCTACTTGTGTTCCTCTGCACGTTAGAGGAAAAGGCATGTTTTATCTTAATATGCTGAATGTGTTTTTCTTCTGTCCACAATCCACAGTTAAGTGATTTAATTTTCTTTCTGGCTTCTATTTCTTCCACAGAGCCAGAAATGTAACATCTGTAATGATCTGATGCAAAATCCTTTAGAATTCAGTGGAAAGTCTTCTATGGACATTAATGGGCTTTAAATCAAAGTTTTAAGTGAAGAACTGAGTTTGTAGCCTCTGTATTTCTACAGATTAGCTTAATGATAACATTGGTCTATATTTTTAAGAACTGAAGATTTGCTTTATCATGTAAATCATCTCATTGCTCTTCTATGTGTGATGTCTGAAAATGAGGAAACTCTTTCCTGAAAACACAGTGGACATTTTTTTCTCTTTTCTTAATGTGGCTCTGTTGTGTTGAACCAAAAGAAAAACTAGGTCGTTCTATTGCTATAAGCTATTCATACTGTTATAATCTGTGTATCTGTCAACCTGGGATATTCCTGAAGGGGATAGTAAGAGTGGGGTATGAACTCATCTGAACTCAGCAGGAAATTAAGGAGATATTTGCAAAATAAAATGGGCTACAAATAGAAGTGCTTGCAAGGAGGGGAGCAAGTGTTAATGGGGGAAGCATCTGGAAGCACAGAAGAAAGAGTTTATTGGTCCTAAGCTAAGGGACCATGCCCAAAGTAAGGGTGAGAGAGGGTAGGTGGGATGTGGGGACTTTGTTCTTTGCTTTCTCATGGGATCTAACAATAATTGATGTGAGGGATGCATGAGACCGGCTTCCTGCATGCTCTAGTGTGCTCTGGTTTTGGGAGTGAGTGAATTGTCAGCAACTGTCAATCTAACAGAGGTTTTTGCATTCCCTTTTTCTGTCTGTGGAAAATGCCTATGAATCTGAGGACTTCTGTTCTTTTGTGGGTTTTGTCTTGTCTCTCTGTAAAGGGAATAGAGGGGGAAAGAGGTGCTTGAAATGTACTTTAAAGACGGTGCTTGAATAGAGGAGCTGAGAACAGGTACCCCTGACACACATCACAGACTCTCATGTGCTAGGGCTGCTGTATAGCAGTGATAGCAAGAAAGCAGTTTACAGCTTTTCAAGCTTCCTTCCCCCTCCCTATATTTATACCCATGGATATTCTCCTTCTGCTGAGAGAACCATATTTAGAGAGATGATTTTCACACCTGTAATTACCACTTATTGTTCCCACTTTGGGATAGAAGTGCTAATGTGTGAGGACATAGACTACATTTGTGATATTTATTTTTCAGGGGTCTAATGAACCCTTTGAAAACATTTCCAAGCATATTCATACCCTCTGCACCATGCTTGCCACGTATACAACAGACAAAGGAACATTTCAGAATAAAGTTGTTTATTTTTATCCAAACATGGTAGTAGCTCCGTGCAAAACTGTAAAACACTACTTTGCTTGATTGCTCTTTTGTCTGAGGAACAGTTTTTCTTCATCAAACAGACCCCAATACCCTGCTACCCTTCCAGCCTTCCTCCATCAAGAGTAGGCAGACAAGGTAGATACCAAATTACCGAAGGAAGCAAACCAGCCCCTTGGAAACAGAGTGGCAGAACTTGTTAATTAAACACAAGGCTCTCCACAGTGCCCTGTGTCCTTCTGCAGTGTTGAGTTTGTTCGTCTCGAATCTCTAAAAGCAAATGCAGGTGAGGAGCACATCCATAATTCTGTCATCTCTAAGTGATATACTGTGCCTTTACTGCACATGCGTGCTCCCTGTCTTTGAAATGAATAAAGCGGGAAATGCCTGCCATAAAATACTTTCCATGCTCTGAAAGAGCAACACATCAGCTAATATTTATCGTTCTTCCATTTCCTTTTGTCATCCCCTCACCCTTCATGCACAATGCCATCTAACACTCCTCTTTCATTTTCCCAAGATAAAACTCACAGATTTCACTCGTCTCACATTTAACGGATTATAATCCCCAAGACAAAAAGAGAAATTATGCTAAGCTTTTGGCACAATCTCTTCAGCATACTGCTGAAATGAGGCACCATAGCCTCTGCTGAGGTGCATTTGCAGCTCTTCCTTTCTCCACACACACAGAGGATGCCGGAAGCACTTCACATCACGATCACAGCTCTCCTCATTGCTCCATATTATCTTCAGCCCTTCAGGACACTAATAAACTGGGTACAGCTAAACTACTAGCAGATGCTTCCTCCTTTCTATCATTTCAGTCAGGGTCAGCAGAATTAAAGTTGTTTGGGTAAATAGTGTATGTATATGGCTTATCTTTATTATTTGCTGGTTTTTGGAAGCCTGAGATTTAGGAGCTCAGCTGCAGAAAATACTGTTGGTAGCTGCAAATAGCTTTGGGCTTTTGGGAAGTATTATATGTCCTGATGACTCAGAGAATTTTCACAAGGAAAAGAAACTCCTCCCTAAGTATACAGCCTGAATTAATACGCTGGACATATTTTGAACTCTAACAGCAAGAAGTGAAGGTGTTTTCCTTCCCTGTCTGAGCTACAGCTGAAGTCTGCATGAGGAACAACATGATTCATGTGTGAGGTTCTTGTCTTGCAGATATTGTATGGAAGGAGGGAAATTCTCTTCAAGCTCTTGCCCTTCAGACACCAGTCCCAGGCACCATGGTCTCACATTGCAGACTCTGAGAGTCACTTCTACAAAATGCTGAAAGTTTCTTTCAACAGCTGATTACACCCTGGGTTCCCTTTTACTTTAGTGGGCAGTAAGGAGCCTCAGCAACTTCCAGAAGTGCCTGCAGCAGCGCTGACCGCTGGTGGGATTGCTGCATCAGGGAGGAGCCTGGGAGGAGCATTTCTTTTCGTGATGCTACATACTGCTCCGGTGTCATGTCAGTGCCTGTGGCCTCAGCATGCAGCCTCCTCCTCCACTGTTAGGAAAGCACAGAGGAAGGCGTTTGTTGGAAGGGTTACGGTTCCAACTATCCCTTTAAGGAAGTGGGATGTAATCTGTCCTTAATTAATTTAACAGGTAACTTATTTTATCTTATTTTCACATGAGTTAGCTCAGTATTTCAGGCCTCTCATCTGAAACCACATGGAAATCCCATAAAGCTTGGATAAAGTTAAGCAACCATTCCTGCAAACCTTCTCTTTTTGTGAAGAGATGTTTTTGATTAAGAGATATTTTTAATCTGTGATCAGAGAGTCCTTAATAGAGCTGTACCAAACAGCATCCAGGAGCTGAATATCTTTTGTATATTCTCATCAAATCTAAAGTATATCTGTACTGGTTCTGCTGTGTCCAAGATCCCCCCTTTCACCCAAGGCATACTTAATCCAGGAAGATGGATGGCCACATACTTTCTATATGTACCTCTATATTTTCTATGGAAACGTACTCTATCCTACTTAACGTAAACTGACCTTCCTCCGTGTCTTCTGAAGTAAGGCACATTTACCTGCCCTGCCTCTGGAAACGGAGCTGTAGCTCTTCAGACAAATGAAGGATATCAAACTGCCTGACTTCCCGGAAGGCTCGCGCCGCTGCACTCCCATGTATCACTGACACGATGGCTGTCTGAAGCCATGTGCAATGACCTAATACTTTATTTAATAGAAATTTTCCTATGGATTTAGCCGGTGCAGGAATTTTTTGTTGGGAAATGAATTATGCCAATATAAGCAGAGACCTGTCAGTAACGTTCATTTAGTCCATATGAAGCAAAACCAACAAGGCCTTGATTTCTAACAGTAGTCACAAAGACTGGTTTTTGCTATAGCTCTGCTGGATCACTTTTCCAGTTCTTTTGACTGATCTTTCATATTCATGTTCTGTGTGCTTGCAAAACGCTGTTGCAGTTAATTTTGTGCGAGTGATAATTCCCAGGATTCCCATCTCACCCCTACACTTCTGCAATTACTCTTGTTCCCTCACTACAGAGAATTAGCCCCACATTTTTATATTATTTTTGAAACATTTCGCGCACACAACTCTGCTTATGTCTGCAGATTTAAGACCTGTTCCAGCACGCTGTACTTGTCCTGCCCTTGATTTACTATTTCAAATAATAAATGTGGAGCATTTATGTAACACTTTGTCTATGGAGGCTCTGCGGTGCAGAACAAAGGAGGCAGGTAACACTATCCCTGTTTTACAAGTGGTAAAACATGACATGACAGCGGTTTCAGCTGTTTCAGGCAGTCCTAAAATTGGGGATGTGTGTGTGTGTGTGGTGTGTGGAATTCGGTGGAGTTATACTGGCATTAGACCTGAGCAAAGCAGTGTTGAATTGAGTATGTATAAAACACCAGCCCTGTGATATCTCCTTTCAGTGACACAGGGCTGAAGAACAGCGGTATTGAGACGGAGGGAGACAAAGTGCCAAAACAAGCACCTACCGCCAGGCACAAGTATAGACTGGGAGAGGAGTGGTTGGGGAGCAGCCCTGCAGAAAGGGCTCTGGGGGTGCTGGCCGACAGCGGCTCCATACGAGCCAGCAGCCTGCCCTGGTAGCCAAGAGGGCAAACCGCGTCCTGGGGCACATTGAACACAGCATAACCAGCCGCTCACAAGAGGTGATTATCCCACCGCATTCAGACAGGTGTCTCACATACTTTTACCCTGCCCTTTGACACCCCTGGTATGTATATGGAGGTCTTAAGCCAGCCTAAAGCAGCGTAGCTCCGTAAAAGCCAACAGAATGAGACCACTCAGAGCCGGCTGACAGCCTCAGTCATAAACATCCCTCCTGTGAAGAGACAGACAGAGTCAAGCTTGCTTTTTAAGATGCAGATGGGATATCGATTAAAGGAGAGATGAAGACCACCAGGATAGTTTTGTTTCCGGTATAAACATCAGTCTTTATTATAGATTAAAAGCAGTGTGTCCGTGCAATGGCTCCATTTCTCTCATCATTTGTTTTAATAGCTGCTGACTCATTGTTTTGCCTCCAGTCACTTTGCTGTGACAACAAAGATTAATAAGAATAATTCAGAAAGATATCTTTACGGAGGAAGTAGGATTTAATATCCAGGTAACAAACATATACCTTACCTTTTAAAGTGAAAGGCTTTAAATTAAATTAAAATTTAGAAAGTATTGTAAATTCTGTAAGCAATGCTGTGGTTTTATGTGACAAGCACTCTGTAACGCAAACATGCTAACGAATCACTATACAGTTTACACTGAATAGTTAGAAAGAAATGGGATACCGTATCAAAAATGTGCATGGGTTTCATTTTGGTTAATCACAGGTTATTTTCAAGACTAAAGAATACCAGCAGCAAACGGCCATTCTGCAATTCCGTGGGCAGTTCCTGTAGAAACCATATTCAACTTGTAAATGAGGCATAAACAGAGGATTTTCAAAGGAATTAATAACAACCGTGGACTGGAATCCAAAGATCCTTTTCATGTTTTAGATACCACCTGATGTGACAAAAAATAGCTACAACCTGCTTCTTATTTCAACAAACAGATGCAAACCATGAACTGCAAAGGCCTTGCTCTATTTTGTTTCAGAATTTATTATCTCACTGGCTAAGACTTCACAGGAACTACCTTTTGCATCTATGATTAAAATAATATACTTCCTATGCCACACAAGGCTAAATTTTCAGCCACGTTCAGCTTCTGCTAGCTGTTTTGTTTGCAAATGGATGTTTGCATTTTCCATAGGGATTATGGGAATAATCCATCCAATATTAAAGACTGTCACACATAGCTTGGTCGAAATTTCTGACTCTAACCTAAGATTTCTAAAACCCTACACAAATAAAATGAGATTAATTTTCAGGAACACTAGAAACCTGTCGCTGCCGTGAACCTTAGCTTGAGTTTGGGGTATTTCACAACTTGGAGAATGAAGCCACTTTTATTTAGCTGCCTAGATACTAATATAGGACCCTAATTCAGGTGCTCGATCTATGGCTGTGTCACCAAGTTAAACATGCTGGGGAAAGCTGGTAGGTGTGGAGGCTAATTGCTCTGGGGTAGCTAACATGTACACTAGTTAGCTGCTCTAGCCACCAAGAGAGGGTGACTAAATGCCAACTATCTATTGGAAACGGTCTCTGGGCCATTTAACAACCAGGACACACCTGGGATTTCTGTGAATGAGATCATGTGAAAAGCCCATATGCATATTGGGGAACAGTCTAATGGTTTATTAGCAAAGATGAGCTTGATCCAGGGTGCAGGGACATTGCCGCGTACACTTGGATTCATTACCACAGGTGCAGTATTTCCTTTCAAAATTTTGCTTGGAGATTTTAGGAGAGTCAGGTTTAAGCTAATGCATTGCGGTAATCCTGTGTTTTTTATTCTGTTGAGAACCTTTGCTTGCCAGGAAGATAATTATTAGAAACTTAAGTCCGTCTGGGTACTTTGGGGTGTTCAGCTACCCGTTGGTCTAAATGCCTACCATCTCTGTGAAGGACCTTGCTTCATGCCACGTGATGTGCAGTAAGAAGCGCTTCTTCAGGAATAAATGATAAAAATGGTGAGCAGGCTGCAGTTAAGCACAGGAGCTGTATATAACAAAAAACATAAGGATTTATGTTAAATGTGCTATTACTGATACTTCCTATCCTATCTGAGCAACTATCATGCCTCTCACTCCCTTGTCTCCTCCTTTTCAAATACAGATATGGGCTCCTGTTGTGTTGTGTGGAGCCCTCCTGTTTTGCTGTCTCAGACTTCACGGAGTGCCTCATGGCCATTTGTGGGTTGGCAGTGAAAGCAGAGCCTTTGCAGGGAGAGCTGTGGGCTCTGGCTCAGCTGAGCTGCCGAGGTGGTGTTGCAAGGGTGGTTTCTCTCCTGAGCTACAGCTGAGCAAGAGTGCAGGGGAGCTGCAAGGGAGTGGCTTTAAAAGACTCTTCCTTTTTTTCTTTTTGTATTTCCCCTCAAGGGTCAAACTGGGGAATCATTGCAAATCCATGACAAAGGGAGTGAGCTAATGTTCAGGGGCATTTATTTGGAAAGACCATGGTTTTTATTCTCTCTGTTAAGGTTGAAGTCAAACCTCATAACATAAACGTCTACTCATCTTGTACAAGGTGAGGGAGATGCAAGTCAAGATCACACTCCTTTCCCACCCCTCCTCTCCTGCAGCAAAGTCCCAGAGCTGGAATGGGAAAACCGTCCCCTCTGTAGCTCGTTTCTTCTCAGTCCACAGAGCAGCAATGTGATGCAAACAAAAAAGTTTGTGTAAGAGCAGTAGGCAGTGCTTTGTGCTATTATTGTACATGTGAGTTGGGACTCATTGCTACCTCAGATTCTAATTCCTCAAATTTAATTTCTCCCTTCCTTTTCCCCTTTCTTTAATGACATATGAATTTTCCTCAGTTTATTATCAAGTCAGAAACATGGCCATAATACTGGAAAACTGTTCAGCACCTGTTTATCCAACAGCCAGACAAGTTATTAGCTGCCCTATCTGAGAAAGAGCACAGTAAAACACATCCCAGAGTGCTTCAAAGAGGGCACATGCACTTATCAAAAGTGGATCAAGAGAACACATGCATCTCTACCACATGTTCTCTTAAATTAACAAACACTTTAACAGCACAATAACTTGTATTCACAAGATGTGACTGAATGGAAATGACTTTAGACTTACTGAAAACCCCTCTAATGAGAAATTACAACTACAGAATGATTTTATCGGAAAGGATTCTGAACACTTTCCTTGAACTGAGAAACAAAATCCCTGAATGCCCTTTTGTGCTCAAAGTCACTGAATGTTACTGGCTTCTTTAAGGAATGTCTTTAGCTGGCTATTAAATGAGATTGGAACCAATCAGGCAATCTCTCACCGATGATTTCTGGAGTAAAGCGTGAAAAGAACTAGAGAATTTGATCCCACATTTCCTTTTCTGGTTCTTTCATTCTGTTTAGCTCTGCTTCCTTTTTCTTGTGACTGATTAAACAGCATTCAAATGCCAATGAAGCGAAGGAAGGTGGGATGTGTTTTGAAGGCCTTGGCCAAAAAGAAAGTTCATTCAGTTTCTTTGCAAAAACAGCTAGAGACCTGAGGGAGAAATATCTTTGTAGGTTTTTTGAAATGCTGGTCCTTGGAAAAAAAGGAAAGCTATGTTTCCTTGGGTATGGCCAGCTAAGGAATAGAGAGAGGATTATCAGCGGAACACTTAGGAGCATAGTTTCCATGGACTCCAGTATGTTTGTTCAGTTTTTAAAAAATCTTCCTCTGCCAGAAAAGGAAAAAATATTTGTCAGTCTTTCCAAATATGAATCAAACAAGAAAACTGTTCAGAACATGCAGCGTTATTCTCTTCCTCTCACAGAGGAATTTCTAAAGTGGCAATGGATGAGTGCATCAGAAACACCATGACATGTGCCTCACCAAGGGTTAATAGACCAGGCTCGCAAGAACACATTGTGCAGAAGAAGCCAGCATTTGGATCTGTGAGGCTTGCCACAAGCTCCATCAGGACTGAAATTCAGCTGGTCTCTAAAATGTTCAGGAGCGGTAGTGAAAAACCTATGAATTCTGAGCTGCAGATTTTTCCTGGCTTTGTAACACTCAGGAGGTATTTCTTCAGGCTAAACAGATGACTTACAGACCTCTTAGAAGTACCATAAAAACAAATATTAAGAAATCATACACTCCACACTATGTGGGCTTTGTGTAACACATTGCATAATATTTCTGTGCAAGGTACACTTTCTTTGTTGTGTGAAATATTCACAAGCTTTTCCAGAGAGATGTAATTTTTGTGCTGTGGCATCAGCTGTGTAATCAATGTTTTATTGGCCAACAAGATTGAAATGCAGCTTGTTCAATATTATTATGTGGTTGAGGTTAGAAATCCCTCCCCCACCCCCAAAATAAAGTATTAGATAACCTTTATTTAACATTCTAGTGGTAATTCATGTCAACTGGATACTTATAACTGATACACACAGGATATTTTTATAGCTGTGGAGGTTGGGATGGTGGCATTGCACATATGTTTAATTCCTTATTTTCATACCGATCAGCAATGTTTGTTTGCTAAATGCAGGTGAGACGAAGCTTGGAATGGGAGAGGTCTGGCAGCAGTGACAAATTGTGTACAGCTTCCACTTCCTTTCATCAACTAGATCCTGGGAAAAACCTGGAAAAGCATTGGATCACTTCATACCAGTTTTGGATGCCCGCTCTGAATAAATCTGTGTCTGAGCTAGTCACCATCAGCTCCCTTTAGTCAGTGGAAAGAATTAGGCATTTAAGGGCACAAATTAGATGTCTCATTCTAGGTATCCCATTTTAGATTTGTAGTTTAGGGTGAAATAACCTGTTCTATCTCTATGTCTATTTCTCTCCAAAAACTGTAAGGGGGAGCTAGGAGTCTACCTTGGATGTTGAAGCCTACACTAAAGACATTTAGTCAGTTGAACTCCAGCTTAACGAAAAGGCCAAAATGAATACCAAAAAAGCTCTTTACAACTGTATACAATATTGTCGAGGAATCAACAAATGATCTTAGAACAAAGACCAAGAAGTACAACACTGGCTTTCCAGTGGAAATAGCTACTACACACTTCTGTTTGTACTTCCTGCTTTACTGAGAGATTTTGTCACAAAAACAGTAGGACAAAAAGAAAGAAATTAAAAGTATATAGTGGAAATAATTTCTATAATATTGTGCTCAATCCAATCTTAGATTGATTTTTTTTTCCCTTAAAGAGTGCAGAAATAGAAAGCTTTGTAAGTTGCTACACACAAAAATAATCAGGCTGAGCAAACACTCACGGCAAATTATTTCAGTGTAAGTTAATTCACAAATAGAAACACCTTAAGGTTGTAAAACACCGTGTCATGCATCTTAAGAAATGTTGCTGTGACAAGTTACAAGATGAAGCAATTGGACAGGTACACATTAGGACAAGTATTATATCATGTGTAAATACTGCACTGTTTTTAACAGAATTTAAGTTTCTAATATTCCAAAATGCTTTTGAAAAGCTCACACGAGCCTCTTTAGGCAACGTAGGCACAAATGACTGTGTTATTCTTGAGAAGGAATCTAAAGTTACACATGATGAAATGCAATCAAGCCGTGGAAACTCGGAAAGTTACCACTCATCACCTGGGCTCCTGGCACTGATTATATGTACCTTTCTGGCATACAATCAAGAATGACTGAATCACTGTGGCATAAGAAATCATTGCCCAGCAGCTGGGTGGTAATAACTGACTCTTCATGGTTTTCCCCACCATTGGGGAAACACATTTTGCTTCATCTAATGTATTCTGTTTCATTATTGAAATAAGCCAGGAGGCACAACTGACCAGCTGTGCGAGCTCAGCTGCATGGTGGCAATTTGTTCACCTGTCAGAACTCAACCTTGTTAGATCGTGTGTCCACACCTGCTGTGGCATAGGTCCTAGATCTGGTTCTTTTAAAGTGATTCTTTGGGTTTCAAAATGTAGAAAAATTTTGAAAAAGTTTCTCTTGTGCATAAGTCAAACAGAATTTTTAATTACAGTCTAGCCAACATGGACATTTCAATGACAACAGACAGAAATAAATAAATCTTTCCATCAGTTCATTCTTCTGTCCAGTTCTCAGGATTTGATTTGGAAACTGTAATCTTCTCGTGGTGAAAAGTTTCACAAGAACTAAGCTAGAATAAAAGCTTTAAAAGCTAGTTATGTTAAATGGTGATGAAGTCCATATATAATCTTTCCTCAGAAGCATCAGTACAGATGAAAGAAGGATCAGAAAGCTCTTTTTTCTTACTATTACCCCCAGGAGAAGATACTGATATGGAAAATCAGGCTGTCCCTATATTTTCACTTAAACTCATGCTCTGAAATAACCTCAAACCGTGGATGTTGTCTTCAATCTTCTTCCTTTTGTATCTTCTGTTTCAGTAAGCATCATCAGCAAATTCTTTCTGAAAGTCTCAGGGACACTAGAGGGCAAGTAATTCCTTAAGACTGTCCTTTGGGAGACATCACTGAGAAAACAGAGAAGAGTACACTCTGTAGGAAATGTTTTCTATAAAATACATAGTAGAGCAGCACTGCAGGATAGTACTCCATGAATAATTGATTTCTTGGTTTGGTTGCTAAATAGAAGGGGAAGTTTAATTTCAATCTGCAACCTTTTTTTTTTTTTTTTTTTTTTTTTTTTTTTTAGATTGAAAAAAAAAAGAATTCAATGAAACATTTGAAACATTTTATTTGACCTGAAATGAAGAGGCTTGTTTTAATTTTGGACACCTTTAGGAAAAATAACACCAATGGCTCTAGAGGACTTTGTTCAAAGCCCTTGCCCAAAATAAAGGCAGAAAGGGAAGTGTGTCCCTTCCAATCAGTAGCTCGATATCAAGGGAGCTTTTGTCAGGACTGAAAAACTTGAGCTCAGTTCCCTACTTTGTCTAGCGGAAGGAGGACCCACATCTCCTACGGGTGGTTCCCCAGTTAACTTGCTGCTATTTTTTTTGGGTGGGTTGTTCTTAAACTGTAGTTTTATAATTGGTAGAGTCAGGTGGAAGCTCACCTTGCTGATGAAAGCTACAGGATTGTTCTCCCTCCACCTTGTGCTTGGATAGCTGTTCCTTTTCCCTCCTTAGTGCTGCTGCTAACACTTGTGTGGCCAGGAGTATGGCCTGGCTGCAAACTAAATCCATGTAGAAAAAAAAAATAATTTGCTTCTGTCTGGATGCAGTCCTGTCTCCAGGCTTGCTGCTCAGCTGCCTGAGGGCTAGTGCTGGTGTGAAGGAAAGAGCGTGACTGCACTGCTGGAGATGGCAATGGAGCATGCAGCACAGGGTTTTAGTTGTCTGTGACCCAAGGCCTGGGTTTGTGGTGCTGAGCTCTCTGATTTCAGCTCAGCTTTATGAAAAAAAGTTGGTGTTGAGCTCTAAGGGAACATAAGCCAAAGGCATGCAAAGTAAGAGAAGGAAAAACACAGACAGAAGCAAAATTATTGAGCCATAAATTAAGTACTCAGGAAAAAACTACTGACATGTGACAATATAAGATTCCAAGAAATAAAATAAGAGCAACTCAACAAGGTCAAGGTTCAGCCATTTCCAACAAGGAGGCTGATGCTTCCCTATCTGACTGATGGCTGCCTGGACAGCAGATACTCACGGGGTGCCTCTATCGCAGGCAGCAAGCATGCCCGTGCTAAGCCTAGTAGCCTGTTAGCCCTGACTGCCTGCTGTGTGTATTAACTGACAAATAATTGTTGTGAGCTCATAAAATGTTTATAGTCCTGCTTGCAGTGTCCCTGCATCGGGCAGGCTACATGGCTGTCCACAGCCCCGCTGCTTCTGACTCTGTGAATATGACACCACAACACGTACACTGGAGCAACATCCACAAGAGAAGCTGACAGCTACTCACCACATTGTCCTGTGTAACGGGACAATTAATGCAATCAGGAAGATGTTTCGATCCTCTCCCTCAGAGCTGGGAACCAAGCCTGGGTCACAGCCCCAGCCGCTGTGATCCTGAGAAAAATGGGGTGACCATCAAACCATGCAAACAGTTAATTCACCACGTTCTGCTGCAGCCCGGCAAGAGCCGTCCAGTTTGATGTGTCCTCTCCTGTTGCAAATTAGCACATGGCACACCATCAGCAGAGACAGACATCATATTGCTTGTAATCGACATACGTGGAGCTGTGCCAATTGACACCAGCTGAGAATCTGGCTTTTGTACAACTTGCATTGAATTTATTGGAGCTCAGTTTGTGCACATAGGCTTTGTCTTCAGTGCAGAAAGGGGTGTTTACAGCTATCTTGCTGTAAAATACTAGCACAAACTGGATACTGGTAGTTTTTGCTGCAAATAAGTAGCCAAAATCGATTGCAGGTGAGGATTGTAAGGCTGAGTTCATTTAGTTTTGCTGAGGCTACAATCTGTGCCTTGTCATTAGGATTTTGCAGCAAGAGTGATCTCTGCATAGAAACAACCATCACCGGAGTGAAGACAAGCCATAGCTGACACCAAAATTTGTATAACACATCATGTTTCCCCCACAGGAAGAGCACATGCTGGGACGAAGATGAAAAATTCACTGGTACATACTGTTTGGTTTAGTAAGAAGACACATTACATCTCTTTTGCACATTATAACAGTAAGCTAAATTGATCCTAAAAATGTACTGGTCCATACAAATGGGAAAGCTGCTGTATTAATATGTACATAATAGGCTTATCCCTGCTGGGGAGCTAGCAATAGGTTATGGGTAGTTGAAAAATGACATGCCTAAGTGCTTCACCTTGGTAATCGGTGACAAAATGTGGGGCGAGGAGCAGGGGGAGAAGTAGCAGAGGTGGCTATCAGGAGGCTGATGCATAATTCAGCTATTTCTTCTCATGAAGCTTCATTTCCAAACTAGTGATCCTCACTGTAACTCCCATCCTCTTTTTCATTTGTCTCATTAGACCCACTGGACTCATTTACACCTGTTCAGATGAGTTAACTTTCAAAGGCGATAAATGAAGGGGGAAATGAAAAAATTGCCTACTCCCCAGGGGTATTTTTGTACTAACCCATTCATTACTGCTTGACTAATGTCCTGAAGCATGAGATTTTATACCCTTTACGCGTTTTTATTCTGTTTTATGTAACTAGCTGGTAGAATCCCTATGTCTAATTAAGATTCCCAATCCTTAATTCTGAAATAGAAGAGAATTGCTGCTGTATTTCCTCACATAAAACTATTTTATGAGCTGGCAAAATGATCTTTGTTCACAACCTGTAAAACTGTGCTTCTTGGGAATGAAAAATGTTAGTGAACTTTTCTGGAATATGAGCGTAGAAAGGGATATATTGGCATTTACAGGCTTTTCTGTTATTTGTAAATTCAAATGAAAGGATTGAAATCAGTCAATTGTTTAGTAGATACAGGGCAGATAAATGAGTCTACTACCTACTTCGCCTCCCCCGGCCCCAAGGGGAGGTTTTCAGATCAAGAAATAATTAGTAAAATAGCCAATCAGCAAATGAGCCAAGTAGCGTGGCCATTGAGTTAAACTCCTGAAGACACATTGCTCCAAGGCTGAAAGCTTACTTTATGGCTCCTTTTAAAAAAAGTATTCCATCTTTCATAGGCCCTTTTAAGTTAACACCATTTTCAACTACTCCTGTGGTATGAAAATGCAAAGAAAACCTGCATGAAAACATCTGCGACCCTTTGAAAATTTGCTTTATTTTTGCGCACGTGTTCTGAGAGAAGCCTGTGTTTACTCACACAATGTCTTCTAAAGTATTTACAGAAATGTATCCTATTTCAAAATTTCCTGTTACATATTTTTGCACTTGTAGCAATTTTTCATGGACGAAGTTTTTTGCTTGTCTACATTTGAAGCTTCTTCATTTAAATATTGTAATAAATGGAGAATTTTGTTATTATGAAGAACCAGATGGAAAGCAATACAAACTTTGAGGAAGAAAACTGTTAATTTTTATTGCTATAATTTTAGGATTCCAGTGCCAGTCTTCTGTCCCAGCTCTTCTGGCACTGCTGTAGTGTACAGCTCATTAGTGTCTCCCAATGCGTTTTCCTTTATAAGTGTATTTAGTCTACAGAAATGCAGATGCTCAGAGTCCTGCCCTTTCATTTGGTTCTTATTCTTCACTTGTGCAGGCTTATAATCATACTGTCCAAGAATATATCTTTGATCTATGTAGGCTCTTACTAATGCTGAAATGGTAGATATTAAGCATCTTTTTCGTGTGTTGGGGTTCTCTGGAATCTCCTTTAGCAATTTTTTGATAGCATGCCTGTATAATTTCAAAAGCATACAGGATATGCTAATGAGATGCTGAAAGTATTAACAGCATTTGCAAAATTAAGAATTGGAAATAAGTCTCAAAATGAGCCCTTTGAATTTAACTTAAATTTGCAAGCACAAACGTACGTATTTTCTGTTAGTGTCTTTACAAAAAGCACGTTCTTTGGTGTTTACAATGTGATAAGATTTTATTTAGCAGATAGGAGTTTATCAAAAAAGTGTGGTGGTTTTTTACAACATTTTGTCTTGGAATACGTTTTCATGAGAGGACAGGGAAAGTTTGAAGACATATTTCCATCACTCCATCTTCTTTTTGCAGAACATAAAAGGATTTAAAGTGCTTGCTAAGAGTAAGACTGATGAATAACCTTCATCTTTAGTCTCCACAACCTAACAAAAAACTTCTCCCACAAAAAAGAAAACAATAAGAGATGTATTTAATGAGCTCCTGACACCAACCAGGGCAGGGCACTTTCTGCTCCCTTCTTTCCCGTGCTGGCCGTCATCAGCCAGGGAAGATCCTTGGTCCTGGGGTGACCATTTGAGCAGTGCCTTGTGCGTGGCACTGGCCCCAGTGCAGGCAGGAGAGGGAGCTGGGAGCATGGCCTGGGGGGGCTCAGCCCCTACCCAGGAGAAGCCAGAGGATGTTAGCTGCTTTATTTTCCCTCTGTCTGGCACTAGCAGTATCAATATCAGTATTTCAGTGTGTGAACACACCATGTGCATGTCACTATGTTGTGTAAGAGGAGTTTTCATAGAGCTGTGCTAACGTCTAACGAAATCTACTATAGCAACAGCTTTTTTCACACTGGGGCAGCCCTTCTGAAGAGAGACAAAATTGCAGAGCATGGCTTGATCCATGTACTTTGTGTCTGCATTCTTGCTGTGGCTGATACTGATCGTAATTTGCAAAAAGCTGGAGGCTTTTCTGTTTTCCAGTGTGTTTTTTCTTGATCTTTTTCAAATGACCATCTATCTTCTGTATCACAGTTTTCTATAGCATCCATCACTGTTCAATCTACACACTTCCCTGCTAAATCAATTCTACGCTGTGAAGTCCCCGCAGGACTCTGCGGCTGTTTCTGCTCAAGTCCACAGTCTGCTTGGGGAATACTTTGTTTTAAATCATCATCATTCTCAAAACCTTTTAAATTGTGCCAAAGTACGACTGTCTTTCTAGTATGGACAAAAAAGGGCTTAGGAGTGTGTGTTTGGAGGGATATGAGATAATTTAGGATACGTGGTTTTGGTCAAAATGCCAAGATCTTTTTTTTAAATCAATTTATAGGGAAAAAATTCTCTCTAAGCAATGTATATTGAACCTTCATTGCCTTCTGTGGAATTCCTCCCTGTTTTAACAGGGGCTTTACTAAAGGAAATAAGAGAAATGAAAGAAGAAAAGAGTGATGCTGTGGCTGAGCGATCTGTTTAGCCTTGTCGTAAGGTTCTGGCAAAACAAATTCTGAAATACAGATGTTTGCTGATTTGTATTCAATGGGCCAAATTTTGCTGTCAGCCGCAAACTTCAGTGAGTTGTAAGAGAATAAATACGTGAGCACAAATGATAAAAGGATACTGCTTCAGATGCAGCTGCTTCAGCACACTGCTAATGCTCTAGCAGATATTCAGTGATCCTCCGTGTTGAGGGTGTTAGTGGGAAAGAATAAAAGATCTGGTGCCTGGTTTTGACCTTGCTACTGACTGGCTGTGTGAGGTAAGGTGTAGCACTTAACCACTCCACTGGCGTAAACCAGCTGCCCAGAACTTAGTTTCTGCGCACATCTCATCTACAAGACCACCTATTCTTGTTGCTGTGATTTCAGTTTTCCTTCCCTTCCATTGTGATTTCTGTTTACCTATCAACCTCTGCTCAAGCTGGCTCTGATTTTTGCAGTCATGGAGGAGAAAACTGCTGCCTCTGCACAGAGCCACTCCTGTAATCGATAGAGAGCCTGCACAGGGAGCAGCCCTTTGCCAGTCAGAAGGATTTAGCTTGAACTTAAAAGCTTTTGGAGTCAAGGCTGTCATCCTGCTGTTTGTTTGTTCCGAAAAGTTGTAAAACAAGTGAAGCTCTGATCCGGGACAGGGCTTTGTGCAGTGTGGCCTTGCAGACACTAAGGAGAACCCCAGGAATCAACGGGAAGCAACCTTCGACTCGAGGAAAGAAACACAAAACCAACTTTAGTGAGTGCTTTGAGATCTCTGGCTCAGGTGAAAACAGTGCTTGTATCAATGTTTCATTGATGTAAAGTAGGTTTAAGTGGACTTTTCCTCAGAGGGCTAGTTTAAGCTTTCCCTGACTAATAATATCAAATCTGTTTTCATTCCAATGTTTCAGGTTACTGCTTCCCACTGATGAGCAAAAGCTTCCACTGCATTCATTTCTAACAAAGCATTTTGTCCTCCCTGTCCAAGCTCACTGTCTCTGCTCATCCCTCCTCTCGTGGAGGATACGTGACAATGGAACGGTCGGTGGGTAGGCCAGGGAAAACCCCAGCCCAGCACACGCAACATCACTGGAAGCGATAGGGTACAACCCTGTGAATTTATTCAGGGCTGTCCAAGAGCTCACAGCGTCGAGAGCCTCTATCAGGTACCAGATAGCGTGACAAATGCCTGGAAGCTGAAGAGGATAGTGCCAGATGATGCACTATGGCCCAACAAATGAAACAAGATTGTTCTTCCCGTTAATTTCCTTTCCTATCTCATCTTCCCACCTTCTGCCTCATTTCCCTGCTGAACCTGGCCACCCGCCTGTCCCATACAGTTTCTGTGTGGGAAGAGGCTTCCCACGGCTGCTGCCCTGCCTGGTGTGCAGCCTGACGGGGCCGTGCTTTTTGCCTCTCAGCTGTTAATTTCCCCTGCAGTAGGAATGAGGATCAGGAGATAGCAGGAGAGAGATCAAGGGCAAAGCCTGGTCTGTGGGGTGTGGATTTGCTGCATATGGAGCAGTCTGCAGTAATTGTCCACAATGATTTGTTCTTTCTCCAAGATGAACGTTTCTGACATAAGAAATGAGAGACCTTTCTCCTCTTACATTGGTGGTTCAAGTAAGTGGTATATAATGTCAGATAAAAACATGTCAATAAGTACCTCGTAGACCAACTTATAACCTACCTACGAAGTTCACAGCCAAAATTATCCAAAGGAACTTGTCCATACATCCCTGCTGTAAAAATATATTGCTTTGCAGCTGTCTTAATTTCCAGTTCTTTTGGGCATGCCCAGTAAAGTATTTTTCTCCCGCTGAGAGTCAGTATTGCATTCTCATTACTGACTGAGTAATATGTTTGAATTGTAGAGAAACAAATATTTATAGCTCATAGGGGTAGATAACAGAAAGCATTAAGGAGTAAGACTCCGCTATTGAGGCTTGCTATAATTATGTGCTCCAGATTCATATAGGGTTGCCACATTACAGTATTCATGGTGAATGAGTCCCTGTGTTTAGAATGGGAAACACCATGGAACAAATAATACTGTTTTGTTTATCTTTTATTAAAAAAAATAAATAAATTTGATTACTTTGTATGGTGTACAGTTACCCAGAGGGTATGAAACATCTGGTTTTCTGTGGTAAGTAAGAAATAACTCCAGCTGAGCATCCAATCACAAAATTAATCTGCATTTTATGGTCTATATGAGAGACCAACAACTTACACTATTTTAGATCATACAAGGCTATGTTTTAAAGAAATTTTGAAAAACAGTATTAAGCAATTAAAGCAATGCTTAAATAAAACGTTGGAACACTTGGAACTAAATAGTCTGATTTTTTCTGAACTCACATTCAGTTTTGTTATTTTTTTGCTGGTAGAAATTTCACTTTAAATTGAAATAAGAAATAATTTTGATGATATCCATTAAAAAAACCAAAAAAACCCAAACAAAATCTTTCTGCGAACTGAAAGGATGGGAAGGCCAAAAAAGCTCAGTCATTCAGTTCAGGTACCTGTTCCTCTAAAAAGATATCTGTGACGAAGCCAGGGGACTATGTTCCAATAGCAAAGAACACAGAAATAAAACTGACTTCAGACAGAACCAAAATGACAAAAAATTGCATTTAATGGAGGAAAAAACTCTAAAATTAAAAGAAAAAGCAAACAGGCAAGAAAAAAAAAGTGGAAGTGAACTAGGTATGGATTTTGGTTATCTGGAGAACGTTCCTTTATATGGGTTATTTTATTTCTATACTTACTATTTTCTTCCAATTATTCTCACTACATTTTACTTCTCAGTGTAGAAGAGTGGTTCCAAAGCAAGTTTTCATTTATTTTTCCTTTTTTTTTTTTTTTTTTTTCTTTTGGTAAGTGAATATTGATTATTTTACTCTGCTTGCAGTGGAGCTTGAAATGAATATTTTTTATAGTTTCCTTGCTTGTGCACCAGTGTTATCAATAATCCTGGCAGAACATTAGTGAAAGGAGGTGAAACCAGGCCCAAGTACCTTGATTTGCTTGGTACAACTGGAATGACATAAGTAGGCTTGCTGCTGATTTATACTATTTTGACTAGGGCCAAGTCCTACAAAAGCAGAGCGTAAACATCGCATTTGACTAGTCTGGCTTTAAGGTTCAGGGCCTATTCTTGCTGATGCCCATAGCAAAGCCCTTGATAATACCAATCTACACAGGTCTAGACATGTTTTTTGTAGTATCATCCCTAGATTTAGTGAGATACGTCTTCTTTATACTCGACTCTAATGGAAGTCCTGTGTCTCCATGATATTCAGCTGATTAGAACATAAGTATTCCTGCAGGTAGTTGCTTTAGACTGGTGGGGAGGTTCTCGGCACCTACATTTAGTTGTTGAAAGTCAGGCTAGTTGCCTACGTATCCACTGCAGGTGAGAGAACAATGTCACTCCCAGAAAGTGATCCAGGCCAAGACAGGCATTTGCAGAAGTGACCCCCCAGTTCCTCTTACCCCACACATTTCTCTCCTTTGAACAGAGCAATGCAGACCAGAACAAAAAGTTACAGACGTAGTCCCTCCTCCCCTTTCTTCTTAGACACACAGTCTTCATTTTGGGGTACATGTAGCATGCTACACGGTGGAGAAGATTATTTTTACTCTCTCTGTCTGTCATGAACCTTTCACACGTGCTCTCTTGTCCATCCCACCCTCCAGACAGCCAGAGGAACATTTTCTTCTGCTGCTTTTTGCTTTTCTTGCCAGGGTTTCCCTCAAGCCACGCTGAGCTGCATGTGCAGAGGGGAGCGATAGCCATGTTGTTCAGATGGGGGATAGCTGTCAGTCTGAGGCATGCTATAACACATTCGGTTACAACTTCTCAATTTCAGTAATTCCAGAAGTTTCAATTTTGCAGGGTTAAAACAGCTTATGAAAATTAATTACATTTTGATTTGAGCTGAATAAGTGCTACAATAGATACGAGATTCTGCATTTCAGGCTGGTGACAAGAGGAATGAGGAAGATGGTTGTGTTTATAAAAGAGAAGCAAAATAATTATTTTCCTCTAGCTAGCACTGCTGGGATTATAATTGGAATACACCAGTCTATTACAAGCGCCATGTTTCAAAGACAACACAGAAAAATTAGGGAGAGTTCAGAAGAAAAGTAACAAATACAGACTAAGTTTTGTGGAAGAAAACTTCTCTAGGTTTTCCAGAGAAGTTCAAGAGACAGAAGCACCCTTGCATACAAGGAAAGAAGGCTGAAGGGAGGCAGACTAACTAGCTATAAACACAAAAAAATGATAATCCAACCTGTAGTACTTTGCCCTCACGTAGCACCTTGGTATTGTTGTTTCTCATTACGGTTGCTCGGCTGGGGCCGGCCTTGCATGGGAGGTCAGCCAGCACGGTCCTGATGAGTCCTTCAGCCCCTGCAATCCACATACTGTGCTGTGATCTGCACAAATACATAAGAAAGCCTGGCAGCAGCCAAAGTGCTCATCATTTTCTTCCCCAGGATCTCTGTGTGTTCACAAACACATAACCAGAGAAGAAGTAATAGAGAGTATTAAACATCATTACTTGTGATTTGTTTTGTTTACGGTGGTTCAAAACATACATGCTTTTCACTCTGTGGCTCACAGTGATGGATAAAAACAAAGCAAAACACCATGGCAAGACAATTTTTTCCAACACTGCCCAAATGAACTACACTACAATTAAGAAAAAGCAATTTTATCCCTTTAAATACTCCTCTTTCTTTGCACTTCCCAATCAACCTTTTTTCTAAAGCCTTTCTGAGCCCTGCTGTTACCAGTTGGGAAAAAACCGAGGCAAAACAATTCCTTCTTATATTTTATTTGGTTGGCATTAAGCTATGTCAAGCGAATCCTTTTATAAACAACTGTATCAAGCACTGCAGAAATATTCTTGAATAAACGGCCAAGTATCTTGAGCTGGTATAAGTGTTATTAATTAGAGATGAAAACAAGACTTCAATGAAACGTCTTCTATTAATATTTTGGCTCACCTTCAATTTCTTCCAAAGTATCCAATCTTTCCCTGTCGAAACTCTTAAATAAAACAATTTTAACTAGTGTCTGAGTTTATGTTGCAAAAGGCACCTGATGGTGGTCAGAAATTATGCAAGCGGCAGGCTTGATCTGCTGGGCGGAGAGCTCCCTGCGCAAATATCCCAGCCCGCACAGAGCTGTGTGCATACCCAGCAAGGGGAGGTCACTCCTAACGGCCCCATCACCCAACCAGCAGATCTGGCAATTCAAACACACACCACATTTAGTGCTTTGCTAATTTCATAAGCAGAAGTTGAAACAGCCTATGCTGCTTTATTCTGCTTAGCAAATGCTTTCTGATGCTCCTAAATTATGCTCCAGGCTGAAAGGAGAGATTTTGGTTAACATGTGCCAGTCCATGGCTGCCTTATTGCCCATGTCTGGGTCCATGGTACAGCCCTCCCCATGCAGGCATGGACTCATCAGCTGCAGGAGCATGTAGGGTACCTCTTACTGCCATCATGAGCTGCTTCTGCCGGTGAGTGGGGCTGTCCCCATTCCCATTTTAGACACATGTATCCCCATTTTGCTTTCTTTCCTTGAAGCTGTGCCAAGAAACCGCACAGTATACTCATTTCAGAGGCTGGGACATCCAGACGACTGGTAGAGTCTTATCTAGTGATGTATGTGGGATTCTGTGAGCTGACTCTCCTTCCCCCTGCCATACTGCCTAAGAAGCTGAGGTTTCACATTGCCTCACCCACTATCACTTCATTCTACATGTGGTTTGCGCTTGAGATGACCAAAGAGACAACAATTATTTCTGGCCTTAGTACACCCACCCACCCTCACCTCAGCCTGTTGCACTGGACAGAAGCATAACCACTTTGATACCAGCTCCTCTTTCTGCAGAGAGCAGCCCGTGCCTGATGGTCCCTTAGAGGAATATGCCTGCTGGTTTGCGGATACACACCACTGATGCTTTCCTCACTCAGAAAGTAACAGCACAAAACCCACACTGTTTCCCTGAATATCATAATTGCTTGCTTTATAAGTTAGGAAATTAAAACACTTCTGTCTCAAAGATGACCTATCGGTGGAGAGAGCACTTCAGGCAAAGGGGGGTAAAAAAAAAAGAGTCTTATTTTTCTGACTGTGGATTATCTCAACCTGAAAGAGAAGAAAGCTTCTTTATTTTTCTTCCTAATTATATTTCATAGATGTCCCAGAACAAGCCATTTCTGCAAAGCCCCTTGAAAGTGCATGGGGTGATGTGAAATATGGTGTGCTTTCCCAGAAGAGCTATTGGAGTGCCCTTTCTTTGTCAATACAAAGTACACACTTGAGCACTCAAGGGGCAAGTGCTTCCCTTCAAATGCTTCCCAGTTGAAAAGGAGCCACTGAAAGAAAAATTGCTTTCCGTGAGCTTTGACATGCTGTGTAAGGCAAAGAATGATCCCACAGAGACTTACTGGACTCAGGGTATATCTGCACTGCCCTCAGAGCACTACATCCTGGAAGCTTTCAGCTAAGTATCTTGGGTGCCACGCACAGCTTAACCCCTGCTGAAGAGAGCTCAGTGCTGCCTGCAGCCGAGCAGTCACTGTCTGGGTGGTTTCAAGTGAGTTTCTCTACATACATTCTCTGCATACATCTCGCCTTTCCTTGTGGGAGGCAAGTTCAGCTCCCTATAGCGTTAAAGCAGAGTTTGTGACCTTGGGACTGCCACGATGGGAGGAAGACCTCTCCCTGGACAGTCACTGATGGAAAGCGAGGCATCTAACCCAACCCAATGGCATCTGTGTCGTGCTCAGAGGCAGATGACTCTACCAGCCAACGCATCTGAGCACATGAAAACATTAGCTTGAGATGCTCAGTTTGTGACCAGCTAAGGTGAGAGGAAATTAATCTGAAATGGATCTTATCCTCAGCATCTCTGTACTGCAGGGGAAACTGCACTTGCAGCCTTCTCTCCTCTGTTTTATCTGCCTCTAGTAACAGTATTTGGGCCAAAATAACTCCTTTTCTGTGCTCTGGAAATGTAGTCTTAATAGTCTTTCAAGACTTTCCAGTGGGACCAAATATATTTTCTGTATTTGTACAAGAAGGTCACGGTCCTTTAGTCTGTCTTTTGGGCACTGCTGCAATCAGACAGGCTTAGAAGGACAATACTGCAGAAATGTAATAGATCTTTTATTAAAACTTTTGCTGTCTTCAGTTTAATATATGCAACTTCAGCATATAAGTCATGTTATGAGAAAATAGTATTTACTTATAATAAGTAGATTCTTAAAAAAGATAAAGCTGATCCAATTTCTCACCTGCACACTCTTGGGATGACCAGAAGCATCTCACTTCTTCCATCATACGGAGTTAAATTTGTTGCAACTCTGAACTTGAGAAAGCAAGCCAGACTGTCAAGCTTACACGTTCAAAACTGGACTATCTATAGATGAAGGTAGACATCTTTAGAAGCAGGAACTAATTTTCAGTTTTCCTGGGCCCTGCTTTAATTTTTGAAGGTAGGTACCAAGACCTCCTGAAATTTGACCTGGTTTTGTTTAAGTCCTTGGTTTTGGACTTAAATATTTCACTTCAGGCACTGAACTAAGTAGGAAACACACCTTTTCACGGCCACTCCAGCTTTCTTTTCATAAAGCAAGGTCCAGTCCCCAAACCCCTAAAGTCAAAGGCAGGACTTACATTGATTTCCAAGTGCACAGGCTGATGGCCATAAGGCCTTCTCCAAATGATCAAAAGAAGGGTTCATTTGCTTGGATGTCATGCTTAATTTGCCACCAACATTAAGTAGCTGCACTAGCTATTAAGAATTGCACAATTGTGCATTTGGCCCCCTAATCGCTACTTCATTTTCATTTTTAACACTCATTTTGTGAGAATGTAAGTGAAATTAAACAGTAATTAGGGGACCAAATGCACAACTGAGCAATTCTTTGGTCCTATGTCATGTAGACCAGTGGCTACAGGTCTTGCATAAAAATGCCAAAGGAAGCATGAGTGCTTCACCATTTTTGTGATACTGTTTCAGGCCTTGGGAAATGTGTTCAAAGATAGCTGTTTTGCTAATCTTTTTGTTCATCTATGAATGTTAGCAACAATCCACATTAAAAGGGTGGTGGGTTTCAGTTTTGCATTTTTTGTGTGGAAACTGAGTCCTTTGATAAATGGCAGATATCTGAATTTGCTTGCTAACAGATAGGGAACATCTAGTGTAACACAGCATATTCATTTTTCTGGACAGTGAACACTTAAAATGTGAAAAGTTGTGAGACTTACAAGGTGTGATGGTTTTCAATACTGGCTTTTGAAAATAAATATCCTTTAGGCTTAAAATATGTTTGATCCATAAAAGCTTTCATCCCAACTGGTCTAAAATGTACACAATAAATCACACTGTGCTTGAAGATAACCCAGATTTTGTTGATAAAATATAATAGAATATTCACTTGGCAACAAAAGGAAATGAGCAGAAAAGCCTCTCTGATGAACAAGAGAATGACTCAATTTCTTTCCACCCCAGCCCCAGGTTAAATCCATCACAAGGAGGGCTCCCAGAAAACAAAGCGATAGGTAAGCCCCATTAATCGAAGATTTAAATGACTTCAAACTGCCCTTGTTCAAGGAGGAAACATATGGGGAATCCCAAGTGGAAGAAGAAAGCACTTGGTATTCCATGCAAGGCAGCTGGAAACACTTCTTTTTGACTTCATGTCCATGCATTCAAATAGATGTGACCCTGGATATTTTTGTCCCTTGCAGTGCCCAATTAACATTGTCCAGAATGATTGCTTACTAGTAATTTTTAATTGTGCAGAAATTGTGGTGTTTATAGTGAAAATAGTATGTCATTGAATTACCATAACATTCATAGTAATTAAATGCTTTATACCTTTTAGCAGTTAGGGTTCTGTAGTAACCTGTTGCCATTTCCTACATTTATTTCAATATTTAAACAGACGTCCTCTCCAGGCACAATTTGAGCTCTCCTATGATTACTGGAGAGGGAGGGAAGGGTGAAGTGGGTGGGTGGGTAAGAAATAGTGATAACAAAGGTTTTATTTCATCCTGCAGGTGACATTGAAGACATATTGCCATCTGGCATGATAAACATTATAATATATCAGTGCTTGTTTGCCAGATGTTGCTAGACACAAATAGACAGTGGTTCAGATGCATAGGGATGATTTAGCAAAATGAATCTTGCTAAATTGGAGTATCTGAGTTGTCACGTTGCGTCTTGCTTCTACTAGCTAGGTATATAAAGCAGGAGGGAAATTGGAGTTACGGAGAATTAAGCAAATTGTACAGCAAAGCCAATCTTCTACTGCATACCAACAGAAATAAGGCCAGTCTGTGTAACAGCTAGTTCAAATTGATATTGCCCTTGAAATAGGCTAACATGTGACAGTGTGCTGTGCCAACACTTCATACATTCATGCAAACACTTTTCAAACATAGATTGCAAGATGAATAAACGTTTCTACCCATACTTCTCAGTTTTTCAAACCACAACTTTTTCATTTCCATTTTGATCAGTGTGTGCATGTCTCTAAGTGCATGTTGAGGTACCTACTCTCTGGGACCTTTTTTCTCCTCCCTAGCTGAGACCAGGAATGTCATAAACATCAGTATGCCTTTCACACAGAAAATCAGACACTTCCTGTCCTGAGTCGCTTACACATTGAACAAAGCCAAAGTGGTAGGGGACCATGGACCCTGTGAAAATTGAAGGTGAACATTGGTAGGCATTGCAGAGACTGGAAGGAAATCTGAGTGGCAAATATTCTACATTACCCTGAAGGTACCCTTCTATTTTCATCCATATTATAGCTATGCCAGCAATCAAGACAAATTGGAAGAAACAAACAAACCAACAAACCCTGGAAAATTTCCTTCCTGATTTCAGTCTTTTTGTATCAGACCCATGGGCAGCCTGTGGATAACACAGGAATGAAACGTAGGAATGAAACAGGAACAAAAAGTCTCTTCAATCTTGTATCTTCTGTGTTTTTTCATTTCTCCCAGAAAAATCCTGTTTGTTCAGGATAATAGATGGAGATGAAAACTGGGAGAGTTAGGAAATGGCAAGGAATCTTCCACCGTGATAAAGCATCTGTCTAGGTCTAGGCTGCTGCTTTGATGTCTTGGTGATACTGGTGCTGTAAACCAGACTGATGGATGGTATCAGCAGAAAGAATAAAAGAATAAATACAGCATTGCTATAGAGATGTCCTCAAGGCAAGGCTTATGTCAAATTATTTCATCTCTTAAGAAAAAATGAAATGCCCTGCTGGGTTAGAGCAGTGGCCCATGTAGCACAGGTTTTTGACTCTGCCGGTGGCAGAAAGTGAGACTGCAAGGAGAAAACATAAGCCTGTCTGTCACCTGCTGTATGATTTTCTTTCCCCTGTATGCCCCCAGTGTGCCCTGCTGCTGTCAGCAGCGTGCTAGTATCTGTTTGTGGAATTGTTACCTATGTCTAACCTGTTTTTGAACCTGTTGATCCTGTCTGCTTCCAAAACTTCCCATGGGGAAAACTTTGCTACCCACTACATGAGGAACTTCCTTCTTTCATCTGTTTCAGACTAAACTCCTACCAGCTTCAGTGAGTGTCCCTAGTTCTAAAATTGTGGGATTCGCTGAATGATAGTTCTGCATCCTGATAATCTACTGACTTTGTGATTTTTTGAATTTCGATCAGATCTCTGCTGGCTCTTCTCTCCAAATTGAAGAGCAGAGATATTTTTAATCTTTCCAGACAAGACAGCTCCATCCTTATCATAATTTTCTTCTCTGTATCTTGTCTATCTCTGCAATGTCTTTCTGGAGGTGTGGCGATAAGAACTATGCACCGTAATCAAGATGTGGATGCGTCAAAGTTTTATAGAGTGGCAGCATAAAGCTTTGTGTTTTGTTCTTAGAGCCCTTTCTGATGATGCCTATTGCTTTTTGGTCCCAGAGCTGATCCTTGGAGGATCCATGTCCTGTTTTTTCTCCACTCTGTGCAACTACCGCTGAGCCCTACCTTCTGGTTCCCATCATTTAAACAGCTTGCTGTCCATAAGAGGGCTTTTCCTCCAAATTCCTATCACTGCTTCTTTGACAATCTCTGGTGAGGCACCTTCCGAAAGACTTTCTGGGGAACCAAATCTATGATGTGCATTGGATCCCCTGTATCAGTCTACACACACCTTCATTGAACTGAGGCAGGAATTCTGTCTACAGGTGCCATGCTGATCCTTTCCCAATAGGCTGTCTTAATTCACTTGCTTTGTGACCTTCCTCTGTATTACAGACTCTACTGTCACACTAGGGCTGGAAGTCAGACTTGGCAGCCTGTGCTTCCTAGAGACCCTGCCTGACCCTTTTCTGCAGACAAGTCACACTGACATCCCACTGCTCCTGTAGCACAGGGGACCCTAGCTGTGGAGTATTTTACACACATCAGCTGCAGCGCTGCGATTTCACAGTTTCTTCAGTTCTCCCAGGTAAATGCCATCCAGTCCTGGTGATGTGTTAATTTGCAGGGTTTAAAACATCCTGTGTATTTATCCTGTCAAGCCTCTCTGACCTACCTACTACAGAAAATGTTGGCTGTGGGCATTTCCCCTGTGTAGTAAAGGCTGATGCAGAGTTCATTGAGCTTTTCCACTGTGGACTAACCATCCCTGAGTCCCTTTTTCATACCTTTGTCATCAAGCAATCCCATTGATTATCTCACCTGCTTCCTGCTTTTGAAGTATTTAATGAACTTGTGACTATCAGTAAAAAAACACATCCCGTGCAAGGCATGCTTTGCAGTCCTTCTAACCCTTCAAATGACCTGCTTTACTTTTGACCTGTACTCCTTATTTGAACAAGCTTTCAATTTTTTAACTGCTGACCTTTTACCTGTGACAGCCTCCTTAACTTTCCCATTGAGCCATGCAGAGGGATTATTAGACTGCTTTGTTTTCTTTTTGAACTTTGGCACATATTTTATCTGGGCTCCGAATATAGCATTTTTCAAAAGCCTTCAGGATGCTTATAGACCTCTTGGTTTTGGACTACTCTTTTTAGGTTATGTTTTTATTTGGTTTTCTGGATCAATTGCCTCATTTTTCTGTAGTCTCTTGTCTTTTGTGTTTTGTTTATGAAAAACTGATTCTCTTGGAAAGTTAATAGAGGGTAGCAGTTCCTTGCTGGAGGTCTGAGTGGATGGATAAGAACCAGGGCTCTCAGTCACCCAGAACAGCAGAGCAGATATTGCTACTATCAGTCTCCTTTATATTGTTTTTGGATCAGCCCAAACCTATTTTTTAAATATTCTTCTTTCCTCCAGTGTCACGTTATGTCCACTGTTCATTCAGACATTCCCCAAACAGATTTTACTTTTTATATGTATTTTACTTTTTTTAAAGAATGGTAATCCTTCTTGGCATGTTTATTCCCCTAGAATTCTTGGAAAATTAAGATTCAATTTTTAAATGAAAAAGCTTTTGGGAAAAATATTTGAATTATTTTTTCCTTGAAATTATGCATTTTGATGTTTTTTATTGTTGATTTTTCCAGTTTTCTGAATTTTTATGGTGGTCTTTAATGCAATGATATGAGGTGTGTCTAGCCTGCTACTCTGTCCTTGTCTTTCTGCTCCTCATGCATTTTTTCTTTCTCTAAATACCCCCCAGTTCAAATTCCTTAGCTCTTTTCTTTGATTTGTGAAAGTTTCTGAGCATCAACAGGAAAAAAACTGAGTAAAAAAGAGGATGGACCTTCATGTACCCTGAGCAGGATAGACAATATTTATTGTGTTTGCTAAGTGATGGAGTGAGAAGATGGGTGTGCTGAGGGCTTTCCAGTGCAACAATATTTCAGCAATAACTTTCAATTTCTCGAGCAGTTCTGGGGTGATATTTTTTTCTTTCATTTAGTGTTTTAATTGTGTCTCCAAAGTTGGCCCTTTTCTCGCTTGTTTCATTTTTCTGTGATGCAGTATTTTTAAATGCCATCTTATAGACAATGAGTACTGTACCTTTGGATTTCACTGTTGGCATATCCAAAACTAGGAATTACCTGACTGTCCAACATAGAAAAGAAAATATTTCCTATCAGAAATGGCTAATTCAGCCTGTTTCTTTTTCTGACTATATTTGTTCTTTTCCTTATAGTTAAAACAGCCACTCCCCATAGTACTACATGTCAGACTATATTTCATCCATAACATGAAACAAAGGTGTGAGTCATTAACTTTCCACTTAGGGACATTGCTAGAGTCTGTGTATAAATTAGAAGATATGTTTCGGATGGCACTGTTTATTTGGGGAAATGTCATTTAACTTTACACAGTGCAAAGAGGATTTCAAAGAAACTGAAATGAAGAAAGGACTGGTGGATTTAGTGAAAGATGAAAAAAATCAAGGAATGCCGTATGAACAAAGAATTAGAAAGCTTAGCATGGGCTGGTGGCTTCTGCTTGGGTCTTCTTGAAAGAATAAGGTCTTCTGTATGTGTTCCTGTACTGTTGCCTGGAAGCCCTTTGGTTTGTCTTTGCTACTGTAGGTTTCTCTGTAATTATAAATAAAAAGGTGAGATGCAATGAGACAGTGAGATAGAAAAGAAAATAATGACTATATACTAATCAGCACAGGACAGTCCATCTTTAAGGAAAACCTGGAGAAAGGCAGATGTAAGAGCTGGTACAGTCTCCCATCTCTACTATAACTAACAAGCTCCTGCTGAACTGACCTCGGTGGCTTGATTTCTTCACAGTGGTGAACGGCTCATCACTGATTTCTTTGAGGTGCATGAGTTTTGGGGTTTAGAAACAGCTAGCTAAAAATAGCCTCAGGCCTGGACTCTTCCGCGTGTGTCTCTGCAGGAGATTCATGAACAGTCATAATGCACCACACTCACAAATGAGAAATATGGTCAAGGATGCTCTATTTAGTTTAAAACCCATGTGGTCACAGAAAGAGCCATCTTTCTTGTCGACAGGAGAAATTTGCACCCACAGGAGCTATGAAACGTAACTTGCTTGTTTGCTGGGTACAGTCTGTTACTTTGGTTGTTCCTTCTGTGTTTTGCATTCCACAAAGGACCATGTGGCTTCAGTGAGGATCATCTAACGAGAATAATAAATGCCTACTGGAAGACTGGTAACTTTCTATGACATTAGTGGGTTCTTTAGACATTCTTTAGCCAGATGATCTGAGAGACATTAAGGTTCCTTCTTTTAATAATGACTGCTAAGTTTGTGTGCCCCATGCTAATAACACTTGTAATAAATTAACTGATTTTCACTGGCACTTTGCAATTCAAAAAAATCAAGGAAAGTATGGCATGTATGGCATATGCAGAAATATGTTATCTTTTGCTTTGACCCAGATTTAGTGCATATGGATTGTAGCAAGTCATCCTAAACCTTCAGTAGAGGCAGAATGCATGCAGGGTTTGTCAGTTCCTATTGAGTGACCTCTGCTCACATACCCTGAAGGAACAAGCTCCTTTTCAAGTGATGTAGGAGAGAAGCTATTGGCAGGATCACCTTCTTGTTATGCTCTATAACAGGCAGGAGTCAGCCATGAAGAACACTTCTGATCCATCTGTTTGTCTTATTCCTCAAACTCTTGTCCAGAGTAAGGTCCAAGTGACCTGATGATTCACTTTTTATTCAGTACGTGTATTACCTCTTAAAAGATCATTTTGTGTTGTTGGATCCAGCTACCCTACTTTTTTTCAACTTGGCAGGTCTGTTTACTTTTCCTAGCCATTCAAATGATCTTTTATGCTTGCTTGCAGGCTTTTGGGGCCAATGCTTTTGAGAAACTGAGTTGTGCAAAAAAAAGATTAGAGGCTCTTGGTGTTTTGTTGTGGGGTTTTTTTTTGTTTGTTTTGGGTTTTTTTTCCCCTAGAAGGGGGAAAACTAGCAATGCCTAACAGTGCATGTAAATAGAGAATGTTACTGTGTTGAGACAGTGAAGCACAACCTCTCTGTCACTCTAATGCAGCTGAGTAGTCATAATTCTTGCTATAGATCAGAGGCAATGAGTCTGGATGATATATGTGATCTGAGAAAGGAAGCCAACAAGTATTGTACCTCTGCAGATCGGCTGAGCAGTGCAAATGCCATCTTAGTGGTTTAGAAGCAGCTTCTTCACTGCTTTTTAACCCAGGAGAAGAAGTAGCTGTTAACAGCTCCTCGCTGTAGAGGCACTGCAATGTTGCTGTAAGAATATGCTTTCCCTATAATCAGTGTAAACACCTGGGTTGTTTATAGGAAAGAAAAGGGAGAAAGGAAGGTAAAAAGAGAGAATGATCAAATTAGAAACATGCTGAAGCTGTATATAAACCTTGCAGTCACCAGTTTTTGGTTGAAAACTCTTATTCCTAATGATGGGTCCTGTGCTCTTAGCTCAAAGTTAGAACAGACTGAACAGCTGTTATTCAACGTAAATGCTGGAGAAAGAATGATCCTCAGACAAAGACTGGGCTTGAAGAAAAGATTCAATAATTAATTGTTGCTCAATTTGGAATCAAAGTTTTATGTTGGGCTTCAGCTCAGGAGAAGACATGAAGGGCATGTGAATGAGAGGGTTGAGATCCTTCTCCCAAGCACTGACTCCCAGAAGCCTGGTTAGTGTAAATGTGAGCAGGATAAGGGACACAACTCACAAACCTGCACAACACTGTATCTCGGAGCATCCGCAGTTTTGGAGGGAGATTTACAAGGGATGTTTGTGCTAGCCTGGAGATCCAGGACTACCTGGCCCCTTGTTAGAAGAGCTTGAAATTGTGGCTGATGCAGGTAATAAGGTCCCCTTAGATCCCCCCAGTGAATCAATATCTAGTTCTAGGTAGCTTTAAAGAGTCCCTATACAAGGTCCTGCAAGAATACACTAGAAGAATGTATCTTCATAAGTCTAAAAGTGTGTGTTTAATAATGTTGGTATATATTCAAACATGTAGTTGGACTCAAACTTCTTTGGACTCACTGTGATAAGCACTTCATATCTTACTGTTCCTCCCACAATGTCAAGTGGATTTTACTAAAAAGCCAAAAAGCAATAGAGCATATGAGAGAAGTTTTGTTACAAACCATTGTAGACTATTGACTACAAGTTAAGAGATATTAACTTGGGTTGAACGAATTTTTAAGAATTAGAAAATAACTAACCATTTTCCTGGAACAGAAATGAATGTGTCTAGGAAACACATTTTTCCATTTTATTTTGTTTTGTAATAACACTTACACAGATCATCTGAATTCTGTGAAATGTTGAGAATATGGGTAAAGTCAGAAGAATTTTTAGCATTTGTTATGACATTGGGTTGGGATTTTGGATTGGGGCCAAAACTGGTTTTTGATTGTTTGCAGCTGAGGGTGTTCGAATGAACTGCTTGACCAGGATTGTTCTAGAACAAATGCATTCTGGTGGAAATAAGGAGATAATGACAACTAATATCAAGTCCTTCATAGAATGAATTCAGTCTTTTTCGATGTTCATGAATTGTTAATGAGCAGTCTGTGATTTTATTTGAACTTCTAAATTAATTAAATTCATTTTCTCAATATTTTTGATAAACACTCTTTTTTTCCTGGATTGTTTATAAACAATTAATTGCAAGTACTCCTAAATAAAATTTTCATTGATGTTCATTAAATTATATCACAGCCAATGTTTGTGTGTTATTCTTACAGCTAGGGAATAAATGTTCTTTTTTTGTTGTTTTTTAGTTTTGTTTTGAGGGGGCTGCTTGGTGGGGGTTTTTTTGTTTTCTTTTTGTTGTTGTCAAGATTTTAAAAAACCTCTTTCCTGGTGAAATAAACATTTGGAAATGTCTCATCAAAGAATAACTAGACTGTCATGGTACTCAAATGGTATAAATAATTCCTATATATATATGTACAATAATATATAATTCCTATATGGAACAAACTTTGCTTTTGATATTTTGAATTACAGACAACCACTTGGGGTATTGCTTCTTTGGGGTTTCTGTGTCTTGTATTTTCACCTAGAATGTTGGACTAAAAAGTCTTTCTTGATGAACATTTTTTTCCCCCCCGGGAAACCTAAAGAAAAATGTTTTGATTTAAGTAAACAGTATTTCCAGAGGAAAGTGATTTTGATGAAAAACTCTCTACTAGGTCTAAGTAACACATATTTAAAAATAGAGATAGTATAAATGTCTCAAAACTGGGGGGAAACCACCATCATGTGCTATTTCTTCAGTTCAGCCTTCGGCGAACAAACCAGCTTAACTATTTGGCACTGGAGAAACCAAACCAAACCAAACCAAACCAAATTTTTCTGGTAAATAGGTTTCTATTTGCCTACAGCAACAATTTTTGTACCCATGAGTAAGGTAGGTGAGGTGGGATTCATCTGGCCAAATGGAGCTGTCTAAACCCAAGTTAGTCAACTGAAGTGTCTTCTAGAGGACATTATCTGTCTTATCTTAAGGTAGATGTCTAGAATAGGTAGTCTGTAGGTGGCACGGCAGTATTTTGAACCAAACCCTGCTAATATTATCTGAAACGGTCATTTATATGTCTTTTGCATTAGCGGATAAGCTCTTAAGAGTCTTTTTCCCAGAATAAATGTTCTCATTTGCAAGTCCCTTAATCTCATGCTCTGTGAATTCTTTTAATATCCATTTAGAATGAAGCATTGCTTTGAATGCCCCTTCCAGACAATTTCTTCTCTAAATGGCTCATGGAAAGGAGGGGGCGCGGTGTGTTTGATGTTGGGATGAATCGTGGGCTGGCTAAAGCCTTTGAGATGGAATAACTTCTAACTTTTAAGATGTGTCTGCCAAGAAGTACCAAATATTTCTAATCTCTAAAGCTTTTATGTTATTAGAACACAAAATAACAAGCTACCATGACATACCTCTTTACGTAGAGGATACTTGGAATGAAGCAGATGAAATTAAAGGCTTAATAGAAATCTGTCGTCTTTCCCTACCCATTTTGTCCTTGCAGGGTAGGTCTTTTTCTTTCTCATAATCCTTTGTGGATGTGAGCAAACTCCACAGTAGTCTCAGGATCCCTAGGAAAGCCTCCTTTCCATCACTTTTCTAATTTGACTTCATATATGTTCTCAGCTGCCAGCAACCCTCCAGCTATGTTCAGGAGTTTCCTGTTCTGCATTTGGACTCACCATATATTGCTAAAGCCCTTTTTGTCCTATTGCATTCCAAAAGTTTCACCCAGCTGTGATTACTCCGTTACTCTCCAGTAGGATGCTATTTCTCCTCTATTCAGAACACACCACAGCACATAATTAGCAGAGACCAGACAATAATGAAATGGCTGTACCGTCTATTAGAGATACGAAAGCAAGTTGTGATTTGCTGTTATATCTCCCTCTGTCCTTTCAGATTTCCCCATAATCCCTGTCACAGATGTACTTGCGCAGGGGAAGTAATTGTTTTATTCTTCAGCTTGCAGGGTCTGTGCTTTTGCACAGCTGCTGGCAAGCTTAGAACTGCAGTACATGCTCTTGCAAACACACAGCTTCATTACTGTGGTAACCTCTTTGCAGGGCTCCTCAATTTCAGAGCTTGTTCAGGATGCTGTGGCACACTTGTTCTTTGATCTGAGTTGGTAAATAAAAATACATACATAGGCAAACATACACACACACACACAAATACATACGCGTAAATGCCTGCCTTGCATTTTTTCATCAGCAGACTGTATAAGACTTGACATTACTCAAGACTGCTGAGGCAAGTCAACAGAAAATACAGTAGGAACCCTGATACTTTTCAGTTCTTCATTGCTACCCAGGTGGTCCTACTGCAGTTTGAAGACGATGTGTTACAATTTCCTTGACAGACTATGCTTTACTGAAGAAAGTAGAAAATACTTGAAAAGCAAACTTTCCATGCTGGACAAAAATGTAAGAAAGAGATTGACAAGAAATTTCCAAGGGATTGCTAAGAAGGTCTATAGCTGACAGGACAACTGGACGCCAACAAAGTTACAAATGGATATTTCTATAGGTTTATGTTTTGGTTTTGGCTGGTATAGGGTTAATTTTCTTCCTAGTAGCTGGTACAGTGTTGTGTTCTGGATTCAGTATGAGAATAATGTTGACGACACACTGATGTTTTAGTTGTTCCTAAGTAGTGCTTGTTCTAAGTCAAGGACTTTACAGTTTCCCGTGCTCTGCCAGTGAGCCTGTGCACAAGAAGCTGGGAGGGGACACAGCCAGGACAGCTGAGCTGAACTAGCCAAAGGGATATTCTGTACCATAGAATATCATGCTCAGTATATAAACTGGGGGGAGTTGCCTGGGAGGTGCCCATCACTACTCGGGGACTGGCTGGGCTTCGGTCAGTGGGTGGTGAGCAATTGTATTGTGCATCACTTGTTTCTCTTGGGCTTTATTCCTCTGTCTCTTTTGCCTGTTCAGTATTATTATTATTATTATTACTATTATTATTGTTGTTGTTGTTGTTGCTGTTATTATTATTGGTTTTGTTGTTGGTTTTGTTATTATTGTTATTATTATATTTCAATTATTAAACTGTTCTTATCTCAATCCATGGGTTTTACGTTTTTCCAGTTCTCCTTCCTATCCCATCAGGAGAATGGGAAGGAGTAAGCAAGCAGCTGCATGGTACTTAGTTGCTGGCTGGGGTTAAGCCACAACAGTTTAATTCTTAGCTCATCAGTCTTAGCGAGAGGGTTTTATATGAAACCCCAAAATTCAGTATATTATGACAATGTGTAGTTTCCTCTGATTTTCCTGGGAAGTAAACAGAAAGCATGTAAGCACCCAAAAGCACATGGACAGTAAGAAAGAACCTTAGGAAGTGTCCATTCCTGGTGGAAAGAGTCAAGAGGAGGAAGAACGTGAAAAGACTCTAAATTTGTCTATCCTACTAACTTGGGTCCCTGGAATGGTGAGTGGTAAATAGTCCGGTAAAGAGTAGTTTGGAAGAATACAGATGTTGTACGCAAACATGTGGACAGTGTGACACAAAGAAACTGAAAAAAGACAGCATATTAGCAGACAGCAAAGATCTTTGTCCTTTCTTTCAGGAAAAAAAAAGGACAAGAGTTTGCAGTGTTTGTCTTTCTCAGGGCAGAAATATACATGAGGAAGTGGGTGTTTGTTTTCTTGTATTTAGCTGAAAGCTAAAGAAGCCAAAACCAGATTGTTCTTTCTATAATGGCAGAAAAGCACACAGACTTGCAGTAGCTGACTGTTTTGCTACTTCAGTGTGACACTACCAATGTTTTATTAACTGAATTGTAATATCCTCTCACCTTGAGAGCCCAACATCATGTGGTGATGTAATGGGATGTTCTTCCTTTTATGTTCTTTCTGATTCTTTTTCCCCTTTTATTCATTTAAATGCTTAGACAGGTGGTTTGAGTAAGTCAGGAGTACTACCTTTTTATGTACTTTCTATCTTGTATCCTACGTTAAACCGTTTCTATTGAGTAATAGGAGAAGAGCTCATCTTTTACATGAATAGATTTATGCATAATAATCCTACTCTGTGGCACAAGGATGGGTTAGTTAGTAGGGATCTGTTCCAGTTCTTTTTCTATAGTTGCAGGAAGGTGATTTTTAGATGATTTTCTGTTTCAGACATCCCTGATACCTGCATTGTGGATGGACAGTAGTGTCATTTGTTTGAGAATCTCATCTGTCTTTGTTTGTAAGTGCATTTTTTAAGGGAGAAGGAATATTTCTTACCAGACCAGCTGAAAGAGTTGGGGAAAAATGAATGCTATTTCATGCTAAAAATTCTTCTTTGAGTCTCTGACTAACCAGGACTCTGAATGTAAAGCCTGACCATTTGGTGGGGTTTTTTTGGTTGTTTTCTTTTTTTTGTGTGTGTGTGTGGTTTTTTTTTTAAATTGTTTAATTTAGTAAGAAATAGTACATACCTCTAACCCTTCTGCCTTCAGCCATGGTGGCTAACACATCTTTATTTTATTTTTGGCATTTTGTTTTCTGGTTTCTTTGTACACGGTGATTTGTCTGTGTGGCAATCTCTTCCCATTTTTTGCCCATTTGCTTCCTTCACTGCAATTTTCATCAGCTTATATACAAGACCTTATTTAAAAACATCTTGCCTTTATTACTTAGAATATAGAATCATAGAATCATAGAAAATGTTGGGTTGGAACGGGACGTTTAAAGGTCATTTAGTCCAACCCTGCCTTGCAATCAGCAGGGACATCTCCAACTAGATCAGGTTGCTCAGAGCCCCATCCAGCCCAGCCTTGAATGTTCCCAGGGATGGGGCATCTACCATCTCTCTGGGAAACCTGTGCCAGTGTTTCACCACCCTCATTGTAAAAAAAATATTAGTTTAAACCCAGCACTGCTTGTCCTGTTGCAACAGGCCCTCCTAAAAAGTTGGACTCCATCTCTCTTAGAAACCCCCTTGCAGTCCTGAAAGACCACAATAAGGTCTCCCTAGAGCTTTCTCTTCTCCAGGCTGAACATGCCCATCTCTCTCAGCCTGGCTTCATAGGAGAGGTGCTCCAGCCTCTGATCATCTTTGTGGCCCTCCTCTGGACTTGCTTCAACAGGAGGTCCATGTCCCTCCCATGCTGAGGGCTCCAGAGCTGAATGCAGCACTCCAGCACCAGGGTCTCACCAGAGAGGAGCAGAGGGGCCGAACCACCTCCCTCGACCTGCTGGCCACGCTTCTTTTGCTGCAGCCCAGGAGATGGCTGGCCTTCTGGGCTGTGAGAACACATTGCTGGCTCATGTCCAGCCTTTCATCTGCTGGTACCCCGTAATCTTTCTCAGCAGGGTTGCTCTCAAATGCTTCACCCCCCAGCCTGTATTGATACCGGGGGTTGCCACGACCCAGGTGCAGGACCTTGCACTTGGCCTTGTTGAATGTCACGAGGTTCACATGGGCCCACTTCTCAAGCTTGTCCAGGTCTCTCTGGATGGCAGATACTTTCTCTAGAAATAACATTTCATATCTCTTTATTGCTTTCATTATGATTGCTGTTCTTCTTTTTGTAGGAAAGGTATCTAGTTACCCTGCTTTCATGGTAACAGTTTTCATATATTGTTGAAAAGATTTAAATAATTCATCTTATTCTCCATACAAATCACTGAGTCATCCAGCTACTGAGCCACCACCATTCTTACTCCAGCTTTTGAGCATGTTCAGAATTGGGAGCTCAGAAAAATTTTATAGTGTGCTCCTTTATAATGAAAGGTCTATTGAAAACTACTTGGCAAGGAAGGAGTTCTGTGAGATTTCCAAATACATAAAGGACCATCATCTGATCCTTATTAGACTAATCTGTCAGCCTAACATATGTCCACTGAAGGCATAACAAAAACTCCTATTACTAACAAGAATATGGTTCAAAACCTATTGCTTAAACTAAGGACTTGATCTTACTGTAAAAAAGCATGTAAATAAAACCACTGTGCCTGTGTGAACTCCCACCAGCACTGATGGGGGTGTTTACATCCGGGACAGTTCACTTATACATTGCAATTTGGTGAGGAGAATAAGCTGTTTGACATTAAATCAACACAGAACCTCATCAGCCTGCAGGAAATAAACAAACTCCCTATCCCTCTGTGAAGCTCTGCAGGGCAAGGCTAAGCAGCACTGGGAAATCCCAGGCTTCAGATCAAGATGAATGTTGGTTGTGGGGCTTTGGAATCAGAAAGCTGAGCTAACTCAACTGTGACACAAGAGATCACTAGCACGAAGAGCACATACTCTGGAAAACAGCTCAGCTGTGGGTGTGGGTGGCAGCCTGCAAATGAGTGAGAGAGGTCTGAGAGCACGAACGACTGATGTTAATAGTGGTTGGAGTTAAATGCAAGTAGACAAAGTATTGAACACATTCAGAATTGCATGAGGGGAGATCATAACTGAGAGGAAAGTGTTGGGCCGTAGCCTGCATTCCTTATGCTTGGGCTGCTGAGCGGCTTGGCTCTCCTATGCTGTTTATCACTGTAATATGTTTCCTACCTACCATACTGCCAAAACAGGGGGGTGTAGGGTACCTGGTGCAGCTTCTGGATCAGTCCACATCCGTAACAGCTAACCGGTGAAAAACGGATACACATGGAGGCAAGAGGGATCAGGACTGAGTCCATGCTGCCATCCATGGCCCGTTTAGTGCACTATTTAAAATCAGTTTTGAATAAATTTGTGGGGATAGGCAGCGGGTCTGCCGACCCCCTATGGGATGAAGAAATAGACCTGGACGACCTTAAGCCCTATCCGTGAGAAGAGTACAACAGACTGAACTACAGGATATGTGCTGATATGGACA
>JAVJGI010000014.1:10475554-10489333 GCA_035590275.1 Ibycter americanus | reverse complement strand
GGAAGCACCATAGCGCAGGTCCTGACCCTATTGCTAGGAATACTGAATGTGGTTTTCACCTCCTGGACCTGGTGGAGATTAAGCAACTAATTGTAACTACTCCAGCCTCCATAGCAGAAACAACAGCTGCTCCAGCCCCTGCAGCTACTCCAGCCCCTGTGGCAGGCACTGCAGCTACCTCGGCCCCCACAAGTGGTGCTGTCAGTATAAGTGGCCCCTACAGAGAAGAAGAAATGGAAACAGTAAGCATTTGGTAAAGAATGAGGATGAAGCAAGGCCATCACACAATGAAGGTGGCGAAGAAGAGGTAACCTCTCAATCCTTATTCCTGAAGGAACTGCGGGGTATGTGGAAAGATTATGCCTGTCACTCAGGTGAACACATCACCTCGTTGCTTCAATGCTGGGATAACGGGGCTAACAGCGTAGAATTAGAGGGTAGGGAAGCCAAGCAGCTGGCATCACTTTCTAGAGAAGGGGGCATTGACAAGGCAATTAGAAAAGGAACACAAGTTCTCAGCCTCTGGAAGTTACTCCTGTCAAGTGTTAAGGAAAGGTATCCCTATAAGGAGGATATTACATGTCACCCAGGCAAGCGAACTGCAATAGAGAAAGGTATCCAGTACTTGAGGGAATTAGCTGTGAAAGAGGTGATTTATTGTGACCAGGACAATCCATGGTCACCCACAGATCCCGATGAAGTCCTATGCACATGACTCATGCAGCAGAAATTGGTACAGAGTGCACCATCATCACATACCAACTCACTGGCAATACTGGGCTGGAGAGACGATGCACCACCAACAGTGGATGAAGAGGTTCACCATCTCTGGGACCATGAAGATAGTGTCTCTACCTGCCATCATCTCAGCTGTGGAGAGGCTAGTCCAGCGACTTGACAGTGATATATCCTACTCTCCACCAGTACGGACCCGCATCTCAGCTGAAGGCACCCTTCTGTTTGGGAGGGAGAATATAGGAGATACACACCATGGGGTACCTTGTGGTTTTACCTGCGTGTCCTGGTTTCCACTGGGATAGAGTTGATTTTCTTCTTAGTAGCTGGTGCAGTGCTGTGTTTTGGATTTGGTGTGAGAAGAATGTTGATAGGACACTGATGTTTTTGGTTGTTGCAGGGTGGTGGTTATACTAAATCAAGGACTTTTCAGGTTCTCAGGCCCTGTCGGTGGCAGGGCTGAGGAGGGGCATGGGAGACTGGGGAGGGGGGCATAGCCAGGACAGCTGATCCAGGCTGGCCAGGGGGATATTCCATACCATATGACATCATGCTTGAGTATATATAAGCTGGGGGAAGAAGGAAGCGGGGGACATTTGGCATTATGGCATTTCTCTTCCCAAGTAACCGTTACGTGCGATGGAGCCCTGCTTTGCTGGAGATGGCTGAGCACCTGCCTGCCCATGGGAAGTAGTAAATGAATTCATTGCTTTCCGTTGTTTGTGTGTGCGGCTTTTGCTTTACCTATTACACTGTCTTTATCTCAACCTACAAGTTTTCTCACTTTTACTCTTCTGATTCTCTCAGCCACCGCACTGTGGGGGAGTGAGCAAGCTGTGCGGTGCTTGGTTGCTGGCTGCGGTTAAACCATGACACTCTGGGACCATGCAGAGGATATGAGGAGGTGGGTTAGAAAACCTACCGCAATCCTGGAGGCACAGGTGCGTGAATTACAAGGAAAACTGATCACAAATAGGGAGTCTTCCAGGAAGGTTGCTGCTCCAGTCTCCAGAGGACAGTTTTCCAGACAAGAGTGACAGGGACTGACTTGATTCTCGATCCTGTGAAAAGGAATTCTAATCCATTCTGGGAAGACATAAGTGAGCAGAACTACTGCATGCTACATCTGCTTCACACCACTTGCCATCCTGGTGGAGAATTCTACAACCAGGATTAGGGAGGCCCTGCCTCCAGCCCAGGTGGAGGACAGGGATAACCAGGTTTACTGGACCGTTGATCTGATGGCCTGGCACATCAAACCTACAGGAATATACAGCTCTAGTAGATACTGGCGCACAGTGTACTCTAACGCCATCAAGCTATGAAGGGGCAGAACCAATTAGTATTTCTGGAGTGAAGGGGGATCGCAACAGCGAACTGTACTGGAGGCTGAAATAAGCCTGACTGGGAATGAGTGGCAAAAACATCCCCTTGTGACTGGCCCAGAGGCTCCATGTATCCTTGGCATGGACTATCTTAGGAGAGGGTATTTCAAGGATCCCAAAGGTTATCAGTGGGCTTTCGGTACAGCTGCCTTGGAAGCAGAGGAAATTAACCAGCTGTCTACTTTGCCTGGCCTTTCAGAAGGCCCCTCTGTGGTGGGGTTACTGAAAGTTGAAGAACAACAGGTGCCAACTGCTACTACAGCGGTGCACTGGCGGCAATACCGCACCAACGCTGACTCCCCGATTCCCACCCATAAGCTGATTCACCGCTTAGACAGCCAAGGAGTGACCAGCAGGACCCGTTTCCCCTTTAATGGCTCCATATGGCCAGTGCGAAAGTCTAATGGAGAATGGAGATTAACAGTGGACTATCATGGCCTGAATTAAGTTGAGGAAGAGCAGGGCAAGGGGCTATGCTTCCAGCATTCCAAGGGGCTTCTGGCTTCCAGCAAAAAGGCTGGAAGGGCACAAGAAACTGGGAGGGGACACAGCCAGGACAGCCAAAGGGGTATTCCATACCATGGGACATCATGCTTGGTATATAAATTGGGCGAGGTTGGCCAGGGCTGCTGATGTTGCTTGGGGGCTGGCTGGGCATCGGTCAGCAGGGGGTGAGCAGCTGTATTGTGCGTCACTTGTTTTCTTTCCTCCCTTCCCTTTGGATTTCATTCCTCTCCCCTTCTCCCTCCTTTTCATTATAACTATCATTGTTGTTATTATTGTTCTTTTGGTTTTATTTCAATTATTAAATTATTCTTATCTCAACCCTTGAATTTTACATTCCTTTCCAATTCTCCTCCCCATCCCTCTGGGTGAGGGGGGAGTGACCAAGCAGCTGCGTGGTATTCAATTGCCAGCTGGGGTTAAATCACGGTAGAGTCACAGGTTCTGCACAGAGCACTCTGATTCCAGACACGCTGACTCCCAGGAACCAGAGCCAGGCAACTGCAACTACCCAAACACTTCTCCACGGCAAATATCTAAGTCCCCAGAACAGAAATTAAAAACACAGCTTCTCTTTTTTAAAATGAAAGCGTCTCTGGTTTTCTGGGGTGCAATTCACCCTGTCAGAGACAGCCAAGAGAAGGTCTACGCATCACTGAGCTCCCACTCCAACCCCTACAACAGAGTTGGAGGGAAAACAGTAGTGCCTAGACTTGCTGCCTGGTTATGATGAATGGACTGACTTCCACCTCTTCTGAAGAGGAAGGCATCTTGACTTTTTTATCTTTATATGAATTCTTCTTTTTTTCTTGCAAATAACCTAAAATCGTATTTCCTTCCTATATTCATGTATATATTTTAAATCCTGACATCAGTTCAGTTTTTCACTAGATAAGGCAGAGGTTGAGAGCACATCGGGTTAATTCAGGTAGCAGATGGGAAGGAATGAAGGAAAGAACAAACAACAGAGTGAGAAAGGGCTGCATGCTATCTTTCAAAAATTCATGTAAAATCCACTGGAATATGTCCCACGCATAGGTCTGCCATCCATCTAAGAATTCTTGTCAAGGAACAAAATAGCTCCCAGCACCTGATTATTACTTTAAACCAGCCACCAAGTCTGTAGCATTTAAACCTGCAGAGATGCTCTCTGTTGCATTAACTAGAACTGTGGATGCAGGATAAATGATTTCTTCAACCGTCACATATGTCCCTGTCAAAAATCCAACAACTCCAATGACAGCTATAAAAATGTCTTTAAATATCGTCCATAAACTTAAGTTTTCCTTGTAGAAAGTGAGGATTTCAACCAGAGGCGGCAGAATCAGTGCCAGAGTGCTGCTGCTGACAGCTCCGACAAAGGAAATCACCAGGTCTAGGCGAGGGATCAAAATCGCTACAGCACCTAAAACACAAAAGTAACGGCGGCTTCAGATTTAATATCCTCATGAAAAACAAAACTGCAACACACACATAATCTAGTGGCTCAGGCTTTTTAAAAAGTTCTATCATTCACTAGTTTTCCAGCTGCAAGTGGCATCCACTATACAGATCAATACATGTATTTGTGAGTAAGATACACCTTCGTGCTCATGTGAGATACTCAGTTTCAATTCTGAATTTTTGCACGAGCTGGCAGAGCTTCAAGCTAAGGTGTTCTTGTACTTACAGGGTAAAAAATCTGGTGTGCAAATCATAGAGAAATGAGAAATATGAAACTGTATGGAGCTGTTTCACTTTTTTGGTTGTTCTTGGGTTTTTAAGATGAAAGAATAAAGTTGAGGAAGAGCAGGTCAAGGGGCTGTTGCATGCTGCCCAGGAGACAGTGGACAAAAATTTATCCCTATTAATTACTATATATTACTAATAATCTAAAAATGACATAAAATTATTCAAAATGAACTAAACTTGTTGGCCCCTTGGCAGTCTCATAATCATTTAAATCACTTTTACCTACAAACTTACCTCTTGAAAAATCTTGGTCTATACAACTGCATTCAATTTCTAAAATGCCACTATAATAGCTGCCTACTTAACTAAACGACAACTTGGCTCTTCCAAGAGATGAGTCTGAACACAAGGCCCTCTAAGCCTTTTAGCATGGTATTGCCGGTTTTACCTCCCAAAACTACACCATTCATAGAAATAGAATCCACCGTGTTGGATGACAGCCACTTCTGGTTTTAACCCCTTCAGCTGGGAAGCCTAGGCAAGGTACCCTACTATTAACTCAGATACACCAGTTGACATGTATGTTTTGAGTCCTGTATTAGAAAACAGCTTTCAAAGGTTAGGTGAGCACATCTCCATATGATTCCCTGTACGTCACAGAATCACAGAATGGTCAGGGTTGGAAGGGACCTCTGGAAGTCATCTAGTTCAACCCCCTGCTAAAGGAGGTTCATCTAGAGCAGGCTGCACAGGATCATGTCCAGGTGGGTTCTGAACATCTGCAGAGCAGGAGACCCCACAGCCTCCCTAGGCAGCCTGTGCCAGGGCTCTGTCACCCTCAGGGTAACAAAGTTCTTCCTCATATTCAGATGGAACTTGTTGTGCTGCAGTTTGTGCCCGTTGCCCCTTGTCCTGTCACTGGGCACCACTGAAAAGAGCCTGGCCCCATCCTGACACTCGCCCTTAAGGTATTTGTAGACATTGATGAGATCCCCTCTCAGTCTTCTCTTCTCCAGGCTGAACAGCCCCAGCTCTCTCAGCCGTCCCTCATCAGGGAGATGCTCCAGTCCCCTCACTCTCTCTGTAGCCTCTGCTGGCCCCTCCCCAGTAGCTCCCTGTCTCTCTGGAACTGGGCAGCCCAGCACTGGACCCAGCACTCCAGGTGCGGCCTCACCAGGGCAGAGCAGAGGGGGAGGATCCCCCCCTCGACCTGCTGGCCACGCTCCTCCTGATGCCCCCCAGGGTCCCACTGGCCCCTTGGCCACACGGGCACACCGCTGGCCCATGGGCACCTTGCTGCCCCCAGCACTGCCGGGCCCTTCCCCGCAGAGCTGCCCCCCAGCAGGTCACCCCCAGCCTGTGCTGGTGCCTGGGGCTGTCCCTCCCCAGGGGCAGGACCCTGCACTGGCCTTTGCTGAAGGTCACTCGGTCCCTCTCCGCCAGCTCTCCAGCTGCCCAGGCCTCGCTGAATGGCAGCGCAGCCCCTGGGGCACCAGCCGCCCCTCCCAGTCTGGTACCACCAGCACACGTGCCGAGGGGACACTGTCCCCCCATCCAGGTCACTGGTGACTCAGTTGAAGAGGACCGGACCCAGCCCTGACCCCTGGGGAACACCGCGAGCTGCCGGCCCCCAGCTCGACCCCGCAGCGCCGCCCCCAGCCCCCCGAGCTCTGCCCTTCGGCCAGCTCTCAGCCCCCTCACTGCCGCTCCCCTGCCCCACTGCCTGAGCCTGCCCGCCGGGGTGCTATGGGGGACGGTGCCAGACGCCTGGCTGATGGACTTGAAGCATCTGCCGTACAAGAAGTGTCTGAGCGAGCTGGTAATATTTAGCCAGGAGAAAAGAAAACTCAGGGGGATCTTGTAAATGTCTATAAATACCTGAAGTGAGGGTGCAAAGAGGACAGAGCCAGGCCCTGTTCAGTGGTGCCCAGTGAGAAGACAAGAGGCAATGGGCACAAACTGTAATACAGAACTTCCATTCAAATGCAACAAAAGTGCTTTTCCACTGTGAGGGTGATTGAGCACTGAAACAGTTTGTCCAAAGAGATTGGATAGTGTCTATACTTGGAGATACTCAATACTCAACAGGACACAGCCCCAGGCAACTTAATCCTGCTGGCCCTGCTTTGGGCAGGGGCTTAGATTAGCTCTCCAGACGTCCCCCTTCTGTGGTAAGGGGAATTTCTTATGAAAATTCAGATTTCGTTCACCAGCTACAAGTGTTAGCCCTTCTGTGTGCTATGCTATTATCAATAGTGCTTGATTCTCAATTGTGCTTTGTAGACTTCATCAGCTTAGGATGAAGAGCCTTAGATAAGGTTCAGAGAGGGCCTACAGACTCTCACTTTCCTTCCATTTCACTATCTAAGACCTTAAATCATGTAGCTTGCTTCTGAGAGCTTCACTGATGTAAACTGAAGATTAAAAATATAACAGAGGGTCTTTACCTTCCTGAAAATAATACAGAGAGCATCGTAATGGATTGTTGATACATATCATCATACAAATTCAGTGGCTGCATCTTCCTTAATCCCCCAATATTTTAAGAAGTTAGAAATAATTAAGGATTCTCAATATTCAAGTAGCCCTATACAATAAAAGAACTATTTCGGACTTATTCCATAACATTTGATTGTTATCAATCTCTCCCAAAAATTTTATAGGGTGTTAACTTGGCTTTATATTAAGATTCTATTAATAAAACATATGTAAGGGGTTAATAAATGATTGATAGTGACTGTGAATGCTTTATAGATTGGGGCCGTGTCTTAGTTATAAGCACATCAATAGATGACAATACTGAATGTTATAAGAGCCAAGCAATCTAGCCATTGGACTGCATAAATGTACATCCATTCTCTACCCATTTTTTTAAAGCTCCACTCATCACTTATTAACCCTTTATAAACCACTTCAAAGTGGAATTTAAATTAGAAGTATAGCATGATGTACATAGGGACACTTCTGATATTTTAAAGACTTTATTTTCTTTAAGGCTTTTCTGATGCTGATCCAGGTGCCACCCATGGTACCTGCAGCTGCAGAGGACTGGGCATAATCATTTAGAAGTTTCCTTCCAGTCCTGAGTACTGAACTTACACTTCTAAACTTTGATGGGCCAAACATAAACTGAATATGTTCCATTAAATTAGCGAGGTATCCTCAGGTTCTGACATCTGAATAAGTGCCCTCTTTGCTTCCTTCCAAAGAGAGTGGCAATTATCTAAAAGACTTCTCCTTCAGCTGATTAAACCATTTATATGTATTGTATACTTGTTTCTTGTTACACAACAAAATTTTATAACTGAGAACTGCAAACTTTCCCCCCATATTATTAAAACACACTCCATAAGATAATGATATTAGGTACTCTCCAGACAAGGTAGCGGGTGTAAAACACAAAGACAATACACTGAAATAAGTCAAGTAAACAAATTCCTAACTTAGTCTGAAAACAGTCAGATGCATCTTTAAGAAAGAATTTATAAAATTTCAGTAATAGTATGCAAGACTAGTCTACAGTTGTGAAGGAAGCAGTGACCTGCCTAGAGGTCAGCATAATATGTTTGAGTAAATATTTAGATATCAGTACAGCACTTCATGTGTTTCTTGAATTGTTGTTCCCTGAAGTGCGATTGTTTGCAGAGGGTAAAGATTGGTTTCTTATTCACGGTCATGTCATATCTAGCCTACACTTTGCAAAATCCTGCAATTGCCAAGTACTGAGAACATAGGGCCAGATCAACAACCAGATCACGTATGCTTGGCTTTATTCACCAAGTAGTCTAGCTACTGGTTAGCAACCCAGGAACAGCTCTCCTGGAGTCATGGAAAGAAGCTGAAATACTGGTGAGAGGGAGGAAAGCAGTAGAAGCTGCCATTTGCTCTGACTCAGTTTTGCACCAGGCTTTGCTCCATTCATCGACATCAACTGGAGAAAAGTGTCTGGCTCACATTAAGTCCATTAAAATAAATGAGTTAAATATATTAAAGAAGCTCCAGCAGCCAATTCGAATCAAACCTCAAGTAAGGATAAGAAGCTGAAAACACAGCTTGTGCAAAACCTATTTACAGCAATAGAAAATCTGGCCCACTGAGGTGTATGGAAGCAAAATGTCAGTGTTGATAACTTCCTCTCTTTGTTGTGTTCACCACAAAACATCAGTTCGTTGGTCAGAGTTATGTGAACATGGAGTAAACTTCAGAAATTTGATAGATTTGATAAGTGGTTTCTTCTTTTTGCTTTATATAAAACAATTTCCATTTGAATTCTTTTGAATAAATGTTATGATTAATTGTTGGGGCTTGTGACTCTTCTTAAATGGGTTTTCAGCTTATACACAGAGGGGTTTGTAGATTGTATTAACTAAAATATGAACCTGCTGTGGTGACACTTGTTTATTGGGACTAGAGCATTTTCCAACTTCGATAGCTTTGATTGGTTTACAGGGGAAGCATCTTCCTGGAAAAAAATAAATGTTTTGCCTGGACAACTCTCCCACGTCTGTTTTTCTAGTGAAATCCCTAAAATAAATATCCAATAGAGACCTGAGCTCCTGGAAAGGCACCATATGCTGCATTTGGAAAGATCAGAATTGAAAAATAAATGTTCTGAAAAAAGCATACAAAAATCATACTGTGACCCCAGTGCAAATGGAGAACAAGAGCTGCCACATGGCTCAACGTGATAAGAGATAGATTTGCACAACCGTATTCTTTACTAGCTGCAGGACTGTGTATATGTAGGGAATTGCAGTCATCAGTCTCCCTCTTTAATTCACATCCAGAAAATTAAAGACCTGGGTCTCCTACTGTTATCTTCACGTCTATACCCTCTTGTACTACTTTTTTGCCTTTTAAACGCTGATTGGAGAAAAGGCTTTTGACTTGGAGTGCTGCTCTTATCTCCACCAGAGTCTTCCCTGGTGACACTAGCCAAGTCATGGTGCAAGGGAGTCTTCAATGAGGGCTTTGAGCCAAGCTTGTAGCCTCTGTGTGCCCATGGATTTTGTACAGATGGGTGCTGCTCTTTCCTTTCTTGTGGGTTTCGCTCCATGATCCCTAAAGTCTTCTCTTTGTGTTTTGTCCAATGCCTGGCTTAGCAGGACTTTAATCTTACCGTGGGCTGCAAAGCACAGCACCTGTGCAACCAGGACTTTATCCCACTCTCCACTGAGGAGTGCTTAATAACAAGTACAAACAAAATAAGCATTGTTCATTTGAGCTTAAATATCTCATGGCCATGAAAAGTGGTGTCATAAGGAATTTTATGAAAAGGCAGTGTTTGACTGACTCCTCCGTGTGTGGGTTTAAGCAGAGACCATTAGGAAATTCAAGCCAATTACTCACAGAAGTAGCATTTTTGGGAGAGACCATTCTCTCTTTTCCTTTGTCTTCCCTTCTCCAGGACTTTAACCCTATCTGGATATTGCACATTTGCATTCCTTAATTGACTGAAATACAACATCCAAAAGACATTGAACTGAGTGATGCAGAGATCTGCTGGTGAAAGAGCATAGGGTTTAGTGTATTAAATAAGGACTGAATATACCTGTGCTAGTTTGATTCATTTTGGTTTTTAATTTTTCCTTGCTGTTTATAGTCAATTAAAGTTTTGAGCCAGATTCTCAGCTATCATGAATCATTCAACTAAAATGAAATCAATGAAGTTACATTGATTTATATCCACAGAGGAGCTAGTCTGTTCATTGATGTCAATTGAAAAGGCGTATTTAGCATAGCAGATTTTGGAATATAGATCAGAAGCATTCACCATAAAAGCATTTTCATATTATCTCTCTGACCTACAAGAATATTCAGGCATTGGAAGCTTTATAGATGTGTCTGGCTTCCTGGTATATGAACAAATAAGCAAAGGTAAGTACAGGGCTGCAGATGAGAGCTCAAGTACTCTCCAGCATGACATTTTGCCGTTCTACAATGTCTCTGAGTATGCCTGCAACAAGAAACAGAAGAACCATGCAGCAGACAGATACATCAGTCTGCCTTCCTGATTTCTAAATGTTAAATTTCATAGAATCATAGAATCAAGAGACATTTTCTCTTTGGTCTGCAATACAAGAATGAACAGACTTCTGAAGTTCCAGTTCATATTAATGATTATAATTGAATAGCTTTATTGTTTGATATTAGTGTGGATAACATATCAACTGCTTTTTAGGTTGTCTTAATTTATAGTCACAAGAGCTTCTTGTAGCAACGAGCTACTCACAAGGCACATATTAGACAGGTATTGCTATGCATGGGTTTTGAATTCCGAACAGTTAATTTGCATGGCCTTTTCTTCCCCTTCTGTTCTTTTCAGACTTTTCATTATTTTCATTGTGTTATCTCCCATTCACACAGGTAAAAGAAAATTTTGTGAATCTCTCTTACACTCAGTCTTTAGAATTGTACTTATTATTCTGCTCTGAAACTCTTCTAGTTCTACCATAACAATTCAGAGCTATGTGGCCTGTAACACACATGGTCATCCAGAGGTGCTTCTGCTATGGATTCTTTTAAGAACACTGCAATGTTTTTCATATTGCCTCCTATCAATAATCCTTCTGGGTCAACATTTCCAAAGTCTGAATTTCATCTTGTGCCTGGTGTTCGTTCACTGCATTCTTTGGCTATTAAAGAGCACAAAATAAAGCTCAGTTTTATGACCATGGAATGGATGAAATTAAAACTTTTCACCACTTGAGAAATCTTAATTATCATCTTGGTGGTTTTGTTTGTTTATCTCAGTTTAGGGAGTTATTTATTTTAAAGCATCTAGTGAGGTTATCACATTACTGAAATAATTATAAAGTTTTATTTTGCTTTTTATCAGTGAAATGAATTTTCAGATCCAATGTCTTCTCATCAAAATAATAACAGTTGCATAACGTGTAAGAGTGGTGACTCATGTTTTCAGCTTCATTATTATTCACAGACTCCTCCATTAAGCTGTGGGGCAAAATTATGAGCTACAGTATGTTGTAAGATTGGCACTTCCAGCGGCATCAGGCTGTGCAGCAACAAAAAACAGAAATGCAGTGAAACATTTTGGTTTCCAGTAATGCCTCTTCAAGGTAGTTTCCCTCAAACCCTACCTTTGATATCCTTTTGGATGCCACCATCATAAACCCTTCATCCTAGCTGGCAAAGTGAGCCAGGAAATTTAAGGTTCTTCCATGTCCCACAGCTGCTAGGAGCAGGAAGATACTTGATAACAGACATGTTTTTCTAAAAAGATAGAATATAAACAGGTAGAAAGGCAATAGGTTAGGTCTGCTCTCCAAAAATGTAAGTGCTATGGGATTATAGCCATCATCCAACTTTCAGCACGTTGCTGGTCAGTTCAGCTGCCAAATGTCCCTCTGTTTTTTACTCAGAGAGTTTGTTAGGTTCCTGCTCAGAACTTATAAGCACCTATGCTTCGTTGTGCATTGTACCTCCATGACATTTTTTAGCTGATCATGGATTATGCTGTGACCTTCTCTGTCAAAGGTGAGCCACTGGAGACAGGATGCAGAAGAGAAATGGTCTTTCTTTATGGTTTAAGTGCTAGTTCAAGCGTATTTTCAGTCATTGCTCTCCCCTGTATACATGGACTACTCCTTTCAGGTGCTTTTAGAGTGGTACCTCACAAAGGTGACCAAAAAAAAGCAGTGAGAGGGGTCACTAAGGCAGCTGTGTTCTTTGTCACTAACATCACAGACTAATTCCAAAGTGATTTTTATTTATTTATTATGACATCTGAGCTTTGACAATAGATTTTAGGACTATTGTGATCATGACAGAAGGGGCTAATGGGACTGTCTAATATGACATCCTACCTGGTGAAACAGGCTCAACTTTAAGTCTAGAATTCAGTAAGAACTAACAATTAACATTTGGCTAATAGAAAAAGATAATGTTCAAGGTTTTGGCAGGGATTATTCTTTCTGAGTAAACCGCATTTGAACTATATGAACCATTCTACTGATAACTTCTGTAGTTGAAGGAGAAAAACATGCTACAGATCACTTACCTACTGTGATAAGTGTGTAATAACAGGCAACAGAAACTTGCCATGGACAACTGTTACATGTAATAGTATATCAGCAATTGCAAAAGGCATTCAAGAAAGTTTCTCACTGAAGACTCAAAAGCACAGTAAGATGTGAAAGGATAAAGTAGTAGGATAAACAACTAAAAGATAGGAAACAAAAAGGGGATGAATATTCATTTCTCACAGGGAAGGAAAATTACCAAAATAATCCCACAGGGACCTATGCTGGGGCCTATGATGTCCCACATTTGTAAATGGTCTGGTAAAAGAGCTGAGCCATGAGGTGACAGTTTGATGACAGTACTGAGTTATTCAGGGTTGAGGGTTGACTGAAATATTGGAGAAAGACCTTGCCTTTCAGAATGACCAGGTGGAAAAATGACAAATGAAATTCAATTTACATACATACATGGGGAGAGGTGGATCCCAGCTTTGCAAATACAATGATAGTCTGAGTGGACTAACAAAACTCAAGAAAGAAATTTTGGTGACTGGAATGGTTAAACACATGGAAACCCCAGCCCACGGTCCAGCAATAGTAAAAAAAATCACAGAAAATGGGAAGGTAGGAACTGTTAGGAAAAGAAAGCAAAACAAAACAGAAAAAGCTGTCATGATGATTGCAAAAATCCTGGATTTGCCCTCATCTTCAGCATGGTATTGGATCTAGTCCCCTCAATCCAACTAAAAGATACAGTAAAACTGGAAAAAGATGCTAAGCAGGAGGAAAAAAAGATCAGTCAAAGATAAAGAATTCTTTTGTACAAATAAGTGGTGGAACAGTTCAAAAGCCTTCAGCCCAGAAAAGAGATGATGAAAGTCCATATGGTCATCAGTGAATATGGAGAAATGTAGTTAGAAAGTTCTGCAGCACATCATAAGTTACAAGTGTACTTTAAAGAATCATTTGGAGGTAATGTTACGGAGGTATTGTTGTATACCTCAGAAACCACTTGCCAAATAAACTGGAAATCAAGGAATGGATGAAAAGTTGACCTTGTTGAAGTTACTTGAAAGTAACCATGTTATTTGCTTTGGCCTGAAGTAACATGAAGTGGATTGAGTCAGTTTTGAAGACCATAAAAAGGAGGTGGCTAAGTGAGGGTGGTTTGCCCATGACGGACATGCTAAAGCCTCAAACTGTATAGAAATTAGTTCTGCATAGCACCTAGGAGTTTGGTGGTGGTGATGGTGGTGGTGGTGGTGCGGTGTGTAGGGAGGGGAAAAGAGAAACAGAAAGAAATTCCCATCTGAGTAACATCAGGATTGGGAAAAAACCTCAAGAACCTAGACTCCTTGTCCTGGTTTCAGCTGGGATAGAGTTGATTTTCTTCTTAGTAGTTAGTACAGTGCTGTGTTTTGGCTGTGATGTGAGAACAATGTTGATAGCGCACTGATGTTTTTAGTTGTTGCTGGGTGATGTTTATACTAAATCAAGGACTT